>OY856410.1:400728205-401308205 GCA_963693085.1 Alisma plantago-aquatica
GGGACTACCATCCTATCACGATAACAAACCAGTCCATACTCAGACTCATGGAACCCATCACGCTTCTCGCTGCCAAACTCTGATCTAATCAACTGAACTGAAGCATCTGTCTGTTGTTCATCCTTGATCTGCTGTCTCAACATTGGATTTACTTGCATCTGTGCCAACAATCCTTCTAATAAGGAGACTTCCAGCTGTATGTTCATCTACCGCAAAGAGACGAACATATCCCGCCTATAGCATACCAAGGAACTCAATTGTGTCTTCTTCATAGGAAGAGAAGAAGACTTCCTGCTAAGCGCATCAACTACCACATTCGCCTTACCAGGATGATACTCAATGGTGCAATCATAATCATTGATCAGCTCCATCCAGTGACGCTATCGCATGTTCAGCTCACTCTGTGAGAAGATGTACTTCAAGTTCTTATGATCTGTAAAGATCTGACACACTTCCCCATAAAGATAGTGTCTCCAAATCTTTAACGCATGGACCATGCTTCCAGCTCCAAATCATGTGTCGGATAGTTCTCCTCATGTTTCTTAAGCTGTCGTGAAGCAAAAGAAACCACATGATTTTCCTGCATCTGCACACATCCTAGGTCTTTCTTGGAAGCATCACAGAAAACAACATAGCCTTTCCCAGACTCTGGCAGTACCAAAACTGGAGCACTAGTCAGCTTCTCCTTCAAACCTTGGAAAGATTGCTGACAACGATCATTCCAAATCAAAAGGTACATCCTTCCTGGTCAACTTTGTTAATGAAAACACGATTACACTGAAGTTACTTATAAACCTCTGGTAGTATCCTACTAAACCCAGAAAACTATGAACCACTGTTGGCGTCTTCCATTACTCCCAATCTACAACTGACTCCACCTTCTTTGGGTCTACTCTGACTCCTTCTACAGATATCACATGACCCAAGAAAGTCACTTCTTTCAACCAGAACTCACACTTACTGAACTTGGCATACAACTGGTGTTGGCAAAGAAGAGTCAAATCTTGTCGAAGATGTTGTTCATGCTCTTGACTATCCCACATATAGATCAAGATGTCATCTATAGAAACTACAACAAACTGATCTAGAAATAGATGGAACACCCTGTTCATTAGTTGCATGGAAGCAGCAGGCGCATTGGTTAGCCCAAACGGCATAACCATGAACTCAAAGTGACCACACCTCATCCTAAAAGTTGACTTTGGTATGTCCTCATCCTTAATTCTTAATTGATTATATCCATACCTTAGATCAATCTTTGAGAACATTGTAGCACCACGCAACTGATCAAATAGATCGTCTATCCTTGGCAACGGGTACTTATTCTTGATCATGACTTTGTTCAATTGTCGGTAATCTATGCACAGACACATCGATCCATCCTTCTTCTTTACGAACAGGGCTGGAGCACCCCACGACGATGTGCTCAGTTTGATGAAACCTTTATCTAGCAACTCCTGTAACTGCTTCTTCAGCTCTGCCATCTCAGTTGGAGCCATCTTATACAATGTCTGAGCAACTGGTTGTGTTCCTGGCACCGGATTGATCTCAAAGTCAATCTCTCAAGGTGGGGGAACACCAGGAAACTCATCGAGAAACACATCCGCAAACTCTCAGAAAACATGCACCTCCTCAAGGCTAGGACCCATCGCCTTGGTATCCACAACATGAGCTAAGAACGCCTTACATCCTTGCTGCAGCAACTTCTCTATCACCATAGCTGACACTAAACATGTCGGAAGAATCTTCCTATCTCCTTGAAAGATCCATCTTTCACCATCGTCATCAAACGTTGTTTGCTTGGAACCACAGTCGATCACAACCTTATACTTCTCTAAGGTATCCATCCCAAGGATCACGTCGAATCCATGCATATCAAGTGGTATAAGATCTACTTGTATACTATGTCCTGAAAAGGATAAAACACAAGATGGACACTCCTCTCGAAGCATCAAGGAACCATCAAGAGGGGTTTCTAGTAACAGACTATCTTTCTTACAACTAACATGTAAAAGACAGTTTTCAAGCATAGTTCGTGCGATAAAAGAGTGCGTAGCACCCGGGTCAACCAGAATAGATATAAAACAAGAAGAAGACAAATAAGAATGAAATAACTCCATCTGACATGCCACCACTCATAGGTTGCTATCGCCTCCAGTTGACTCATAGCATAGAATTGAGTTGTTTCTTGTTGTCATCCACGTCCTCTGCTTCCTTGAGCAGACGATCCCGCTTGTGATGCTTGACCGCGTCCTTGCCCTCTGCTACTACTGGGATGTTGTCTATCTGACCCTTACTGATTCTGCCTCAGCTGTTGTGTCACTTCAACATCTCTCTTTGGGAAATTTGACCTCAAATGCCTAGTCTGTCATCAGAGATAGCATGAATTGTCCTCAATCTGTAGCCTAGATGGCCCTGTCACTATTACTAAAGCTGTACTATGAGTTTTGGATGGAGAAAATCCATGCCCTCTTCCCTTACTCATAGACCACAAAGATGGTGCACGAGAACTCTACATCGTGAAAGGTGTCGAATACCTTGGCTTCTTGAAGCCATCAAACCTGTGTCTTTGAAACCGAGCAGGCCTTTTCCTGGTCATAGACTCCCTTTTCTCCCTGACAGACCGTTCAATCCTTCGGACAGAATCCACAAACATGGCAAACCACTCTCGATTCTCCAAAGCAGCAGTAGGTGTCGACAACTCTGCACTCAAACCTTTCTCAAACCGCCTGATTCTCTCATCATTTGTCACCACCATGTGAGGGAAAAACCTCAACGGGTCCATAAACTTGGCTTCATACTCGGTGATGCTCATCGATCCTTAGCGCAGACACTCAAACTGGTTGATCTTCTCATCCAGATACGTCTTCGGGAAGTATCGGCTGATGAACTACCGTCGGAAAACCTCCCAACAGATCACCTCACCAGTTCACTTCTCCTCCTTGATGGCCCACCAGTGGACAACACTACCTTTCAGAAGGTAGACAACGTGTTTTACTTTTCTACTTTGGGGATTTCAAGGATCCGGAAGGCCTTCTCGAGACATGTCAGCCACAGATTTGCATCCGCTGGATCAGCCATTCCAGTGTAATATGAAGCTCAAACTCGGCGAAGCCACTCAAAGGTCTTCCCAATACCTGAAGATTCACCATGGGGAGTCTGTGCTCTTAGCGGAGGCACTGGCAATCTTTCCACTATGTGATTCATCATAGCCATCAACTGCCCCATAAGGTGTTGATAGGTAGGGCTTTCAAGAATAGCTGGGTCAAGTTGGGGGACCTCAGGCACCCAATCTTCATGTTCCTTCACTCTTGCTCCATCAACTGATGCATCATCGCTGCTCTCGGTAGCGTGTTCTTCATGGTTTCCAGACATCTTTAAGCTTTATCTTCTGCTGAGGGTAGAAGGTTATTATAAGAAAATTTGGAAAACTCACAAGAACAGACACAACCTAGTCCTAGATCCCTGTAGACTCAATGAACCTAGAGCTCTGATACCAAGCTTGTCGCGCCACATTCCGCTATCACACAGACAACGAGATGCCATGTGAAAATGTGCAAAAACACTATAAACCACATATTATCAAAAACATGGGTTAATTAAAACCATTTGCGGAAAGAAGATATTACGTCCAGATCCTCATCCTACAAGGAAACATGTTATATAAACATTCACAAGCCCTAATATATGTCCACAGCTTAAAGGAACCAGTTGTCCTGTCAGCACCAGAGTTCATCACATGTTTATACATACATAACGGGCCACATCAGGCCAGTAGTAGGATATACAAGCTACATCATCTATACCTCATAAAACAATGTCAAAACACATCTGAGGACCTGAGAGTACATGGATGACTCTAGGACTCTACTACAAAACAACCAAAACGACAATATGTCCATCTCTTGCCTCCTACTGCTCATCTTGTTGCTTGGCCGCAACCTCACGACCACCACCACGTCTAGTACAATCACCTAAAAAGGTTATAAACTAGCGGGGTGAGACACACAATCCCAGTGAGAAACATAACTCCCCTCCGAAACTATAAAACCTCAAAAGGTTTAAAGCAGATAATGCAGATAGCTAGTAAAGACATATAATAAGAGCAACATATTGGGCAAGACTATTATTACCATCAATCTTACCAAGATATTCATGAGGCCTATATCCTTTATGGAACATGATTGATAATATAAGCTTTATGAGAACTTATCACAAGATATCAATATTGTACAAGTTATTGTAAGAGATAATTGGATCATCTACATAAGAAAGGCCTCAACCAATGTTCCATGTTTTTCTCTAAGAAGTATATACTATTCAGCTGGATTACATTTTATTATGCCCTGAGGAAGTGAGTTGTCCCTATTCAAATCCAACCTTCAGCTGTGAAGCCCAAAACCGGTGCCATACAAGGTCAATGGGAGACCCAGACTCCATGACCTCACCTCCTCATGGTCAGTGCATGAAAACCAAAGCAGGACCGCAGTCTCATGCTTATATGGCCTCAGCCTCAGGGTTAGCTCTGCAAGCTACCCATATCTCTGGCTCACGTTGACACAGGTGCTAGTATACTTTTGAGCCACGGGCCTGATCACTGTGTTGTTGAGCCATGAACACATTCATGCTCTAACTCATTGAGTCATGGGACTGTTTACCATGCTCTTTACCATACGGAGTCTACTACCATAGTTGTACTCTAATCCTCCTACTTTCGGCTAGGAGAAAACCCTACATATTCAACAATATGCACTCCAGGTAATCTCGCAGGATAAACCTATTTCACCATCACCAATTACTGATGATGACGGATCTATGGCCAGGGAAAACTACATGATATGTTCCATTGTAATTAATTAGTATATTTTAAGTGGATTTTTGAGGCAACTAAGTTGTAAAACATAAACAACATTGAGTTACATTAATACTTTCATTATCAAATTATCATGGGATCTCAATCCCTCATCACAGAATGCCACTGCCTCTCAAGGCTTACATCATCACCATGGGATAGCAATCCCTTATCTCAACATCAGAGGATAACACCTCAACTAGGCACTCATCCTTTACTAGGTCAACATACCTTTTCACATCATACGGGTGATACAGGTTATCTCCTCAACGAGGATTATCATCATTCAATGTTATTCAAACACATAAACCTCATGGCTCTTACCTGGCTATGAATCCATCTGATACACCTGCATGGTTAGTATGCATATCAAAAGTGATAACATAAATCACCAACCATAGATCTTTATGATTATCATGCTATCATGTTTGGAACAACATCCATGATTATATGAAGCATAAGTTGTATCAATCATATTATTGTTATCAAACCATGAGTATACACTATGCCCTATTCTTGTGAACATAACCATGTATCTTATCATCTTATGTAGAAGCATCTTAGATTCCCAACATAGTCTGGTTTACAACCTACCATCATATCCCATTAATAACATAGATGCGGGTTCAAGGTGATTAATCCATTTATTAGGATTTCCGGGTTAAACATAACCTTCACCAAAGATTCCAACTTACCTCAATATAAGTGTGGCGGGTAGCGCGACCCTCACCAAAAGAATAGCGAGCAAGATCTTATCCCTCATTTAGCCTATCGGCTAGGGTTTTCAAACCCTAAAGCACTTATGTCACCAAATCGGCCATCAACACTTCAACCTATCGTGCACTAGAGAGCAACCAACACTGAGTTGTGTCATGTAGCTTGAACTAGAGTTGTGTATCGTGCACAAGCAGCTAGGGTATCATAACTTATCCTGTCGACCAAGAACCCTATCGTTTACTAGGGTTAGGGTTTCTATCAGCCAACCCTCTCAACAAGGATCATATTGACCAGGAGCATGGCACCCAAGACACCCTATAGCCCAACCATCAAACCATGTCATCCAAGGGACCCTCATGTCAGCCAAGGGACTCTATCACCCAAAGCATCATGTCTTCCAAAATTGAGATAATTTACCAGCCACCAAGTCGACCAAGGGGACATCCAAAGCAAGGGATCATCTAGGCCAAAGCATATCGTCCAAGGATACTAACAAGGTGAAAGGGTCATATCAGGCAGAAAGCCAACATGGCTCAACTGAACATATTGGTCAGGCTAAAACCCACAAAAGGGTGTATCGTGCAAGGGCACAAGAACCTCACCAAGATGGTCATCTTCAACCTCAAACTCTTTAGCAACAAACCCTAATTGATTAAGATAGTTGGCTCACCTCTCAACAACGAAGTGAGAGGGGTTTTGGACAACCTCCATCACAAATCGGGCAACATGATGGATCATCTACAACTTAGGTCATCAATCATCCAAAGGCTCACATCTCAAATCCATGGTGAGAGAAGGGAGTTGCCCAAGCAACTAGAGTATAGACTCACCTCTCAATGACTAAGGAAGAGAGGGGTTTTTCATACACCACTAGAGCTCAAACTCACTTCTCAAAACCAAGGAGAGAAAGGGGTATTTCCCCAAAGAAAACCCTAATATATGGATTCGGCCAACTAGGTCCAAAGGTACACAACTATTAACAACATCATCAACAACATGATCACTATAGCCACAATATTAAAGGTACATGCTAGAGCAAGAAACATATCTAACAACATGCATGGCCAATCATGATCATATATGAACATGCAACATAAAAGAAGGTAGTATAGTTAGGGTTAAAAGTTATGTAACCCACCTTAAGAAAGCTCCTCAATCTCCAAGCTTTAAGCTCCTAGATCCAAGGCACACCACCTTCGGCCACCTCAAGGAAAGGAACAAAGCTCATAACCACCATGGCCGAAGAGAAAGCAAGAAGGAGAAGCAGATGCTAAGGGGGGAGGGAAGATGCTTACCAAGGAAGCAAGACTCACCTACCCTAGATGTTTTGCTTAATGAAGTTAATTATATTCTTGTTCTTATCTCTTGAAAAGTAATTAAGGCTCAAGAGGAACTTATGTTTCAATTTTAGACCTTTTTGAATAATGTTGAAACATTGTTTTGCTTGCTTTAGACTAAAGTACAAATTACCCAAGTTGAGGGGTTAACTTGCAAATTGTACATGATAAAATGTTTCTCAGGTGTTGAAGCATCATAAGAATGAAAATTATGCGGAGGTATGGCTTGTAGAAGCCTGAGTACTAAGAAAGAGCCTATTAAGCAATGTTTGTGCATTAAAACCTAGTTTTGGTGTAATGTGCAATTTACCCAAAACCTAGGGTTCAATATGCAAAATGTCACTCCTAGAGAGTCCCTCGTGTTTCTTGGCATCATTTAGAGAAAAGAAAATGAGAGGTGCGTCTCATTTGAATCTTTTTGGAGGAGAGAGAACCTTGATATTAAATTAATCAATATTTAAGCATAATTGGAAACATAATTCAATTTAATGCAAAAATAAATATATTAATGGGAGTGCCCTTCAACCAAATATGTGAAGGTTGAATTTGCATAAGTGTTAACGTCCTTGTGCCTCGCAAAGGCCACAAAAATATCCTAAGTGAGCGGAGAGCCCACTCACATTAGTTAATTAAAAAGTAATATCCACTAAAATGGGATATTAGTATTATATGAATTAAGGTGCTTAATTGCTTTTCCTTTAATTCATGGATAATGAAGAGGAATTCGAAGGTGGGGAATATGGATTTGCATGCAAGTATTTGAGGGGGATATGTGGCACCAATTTTGGGAGTTAAAGGATTTTTATATCACTTTCTCTCTCATTGAAATTCCCTTATAAACACTTCATTTTCCAACCACTTGAAGACTCTTTTTCAGATTTTCTTTCTCTCCTTGCTTTGGTTGAACACAAGGGAGCTTAGGAGCAATAGGAGGACGTGCCCCAACCTGTAGGTAAGCTCCATAATCATCTTCAACCTTGATTTCATGGTGTAAATCAAAAATCAATGCTTGATTTCTTCTTTTCTTCATTCAATCTTCAATCCTAGCCATTTCTTTTCACTCAAAAGCTTGAGGACGGACCTTGGAAGGTTGAGAAAGCTTCATTCACCATTAGAGACGTGGATCTTGAAGCTTGGTTTCAACTTTGAAGGAGGGTTATATAACTTGAACCCTTAAATGTTATTATTACATTCAATTCTTCATCACTTGTTGATCATTTTGTTCTTCTTAAAATTCCGTTGAATAATTGATGAAATTTCCATAAGAATGGTAGTAGATTTTGAAGGATCAAAGCTTGATGATGATTAAATCATCATAAGCACACACCTCTATGATTATCTTGGGAAAATGGTTTCACTCTTGAGACTAAATGATCTCAAAATTGTTTGGTGAACAAAAAGGTCTCAAGACCATTTGACACCAAATGGTCCCAAGACCGTTTGAGGTTAAACAACCTCAAGACCGTTTGAGGTCAGGAGATGTCATGATTGGATGATGATCTAATGGTTCTAATTGATTTACTTGTAATAGGTACAATGATGGATAATCCACTAATTATAAACTCCAATCGATTGAATTGATTGAAGTTTTGATTGATGGAATTGATCAAGACCGAATGGGTAAACTTGATCAAGACCGAATGGGTAAACTTGATCAAGATTGAATGGGTAAACTTGATCAAGACCGAATGGGTAAACTTGATTAAGACCAAATGGGTAAATTCAATCAAGATTGAATGGGTAAAGTTGATCAAGATCGAATGGGTATTGATCTTCAAAACTGCTTGGTCATGTTGACTATTTGGGAGAGTTGACCGAATGGAGGTCAAGCACCTCAAGATCGAATGGAGGTCAAGCACCTCAAGATCGAATGGAGATCAAGCACCTCAAGATCGAATGGAGGTCAAGCACCTCAAGACCGAATGGAGGTCAAGCACCACAAGACCGAATGGAGGTCAAGCACCTCAAGATCGAATGGAGGTCAAGCACCTCAAGATCGAATGAAGGTCAAGTACCCCAAGATCATTTGAAGGATCAATTAATATCAAACCCAAATGAGTGATCATAAAGTATATCAAGGTTTATTACAATAAAAGTATCACTAAGGTACTTAGTGAGTAAGTATGCTTAGAATAATTGACATTTGATGCTTATGGAAGAAATGACCTAATACACTATGTCAACTCTTCATTCAAGTTTATTCAAATCTAATTGAGATTAAAGTAATTAACCTCCTAGAGAGGATGAGAGAGAGGAACTTATTCATGAATGATAATCATGTAGTGATTTAACCTCGACACTCTCAACATAAATACAATATGTAATTAGGGTATGATCCAGGTTGATGAGATCATAAAACCCTCATCAAGAAGGTTAATGAACCCTAACCCTAATTTAGGGCAATACTAAGTGAAACCCTAATCTAGGGTAATGGTGTAACCCTAATTCAAGGTAATGATATGATAAACCCTAATTTAGGGTATTCTATTAGTAAACCCTAATTTAAGGGAAATGCTTCATGAAAACCCTAATGTTAGGCAAAGTTACATGAAACCCTAATTTTAGGGGAAATGTTATATGAAACATTAATTCAAGGTAAGGATGTGATGAGAATACCTAACTCAGGGTAATGATGTGTAAAACCCTAATCTAGGGTGATGGTGAAACCCTAATTCAGGGTAATGATGTGTAAAACCCTAATACATGATGGTGTAATGTGATATGAAACCCTAATTTTGGGGTATAGTACATGAAAACCTAATTTTGGGAAATGAGATGATTAACCATAGCCTTAATGATGGATAATGGGATGAGTATCTCTAAATGCCATGAATTTGAGAAACCCTAACCCTAATAAAGGATTAATGGTGTTACCCTTGTATAGCATGATGCTAATATGTAATTGATATAACTGTAATCATGTGTTTTGAACATGCAGGCATCATGAGATGATGAGCATAACCAGGTATGAGCTATCATGTTTCATTTATTATCGTTAATGGGCCTTGTGAGCCATAATATGCATTGTTGCCTAGTGACAGGTAACAAGAGATGAAATGGGCTTTGTTAGCCATATGAGATGCTTGTGTAGAAAGTATCATGTTACCTTGGTCTGATGACCTGAAGGTGTTCTAGTTACCTGATAAGTGGTAACAAATGTTCTTTGATGAACTGAGGGTTTGAATACCCATATTCTATAATCATGATGATGAGTTTGTGAAAAGATGAGAATGCTCCTGATGAGATAAGGGATTGAGATCCCAATGCGTTATTAAAGAATTGAACAATACCTGGTGAAAGTATTACACATTCTTTGTAGCAATTGTTAAAATAATTGATGTTTGAGAACTTGTTTGATGCTAAAACGAATATGGTAATACACTTAATTAATCAAGTGATATCATATAATGTAGTTGCCCTGACCATAGAGTCATCAGCGTCAGAATTTGTTGAATGGTGAAATGAGTTTAACTCGGAGCACATATTTTTGAATATGTGGGGGTAATTGGGCAATTATATCCTTATGCCCCATAGGAATGGTTGCGGGCTATATCCTATGCACGGGATTAGTTACGAACCATACCCCAATATGAGTATGGCTACGGGCCATGACTCCATGATATGATACCAGGCATTGGCTACGGGCCTTAACCTAAAGAGAGTATATGTTGCGGGCTATAACTCTATAGAGAAGAGGCCACTATACCGTGGCAAGCTAATTGCAGTTTGACACATGATGTCTCTGCCATATAATCTCATACTGACCGCGAAGGTTGAGGTCTTGGAGTCCAACTCTTCCATTGACCTTGTGTGGTACCGATGCTTTACGTAACAATGGTCGGTTGGAGCATGAACGGTATACTTCATCTCTTCAGGGAATTAAGTATGATTGTAAAATGTAATCAACCATGTAGCATAATTGCTTAAGGTCAAAATACGAGAATCACTGGTTGATGTTACCTTGCTTAGTATATCAGATAAAAGTTATACATGTTCTTCATATTCCTTATTGAATAAGTGATATGCTGGTTTATCAAGCTACATCTAAAATTCTTTGAATAAAAATATTGCTCTAATCTGTTTAGATATTGATTGAACGGTTGTTGAATATAAATAATTCCTCTACTCAGTTTTATTCTAATAAATTTCTATAGTAATGTTTCTGGAGGAGAGTTATATCTCTCACTGTGGAAATTTCAATTGTCTCACCCTCATGGGATCCAACTTTTTAGGTAGATGCCGAGGAAGAGACAGAAACCCTACTGTAGGGGAAGAGCAGTAGCAGCAGCAACAGGGACATCAGTAAATTCTCAGGTGGAGACATTGGCCGCCATGTCTTGTATATAGAGTCCTATGTGTCATCTCTGTACTCTCATGTCCTTGGAGTCAGTAGTTAGTTTAATGAATCAATTTGAGATTTTGGCTTGATGCCTCGAGGTTCTTATGCTGCTTATGTATAGTTTTAACAAGGCAGTTGATGTATATAATCCTCGAGAAGGAATGGTACAAGATATGTACTTGTGAACCAGAATGTAATTGAATTACTTTAGTTCTTTTTGAAAGAGTTTTCCAGTGTATGGATCTCTTTGTAAATGATTTTAATTTTTAGTGATTTTCAGTAATTCCACTGTTAATGAACGCTTCCGCTTAAGTGAATCATGTTTTGTGATTTCGATGCCACAGTTTAGTTGGTATCAGAGCTCTAGGTTTACTGAGTCTACAGAGTCATAGGATTAAGGTTGTTGAGTCTGTTCTAATGTCACCCAGTAATCTGATAGTGTCTTCTTCTCATATAGGAGGATAAGTAGAACTTAAAGATGTCTGGATCGCACGAAGAACATGCTATGGAAAGCAGCGTTGCTGCATCGGGGAGAGGTGCAAGGGACCATAATAGGGAAGAACCAGAACCTGAACATCCCTAGCTTAACTAGGTTGCACTGGAGAACCCAACCTTTCATGATCTGTTTGGGCAGTTCATGGCAACTATGACGCATATGGCAGATAGGATGCCACCACCTGCACCTAGGGCACCAGCTCACCATGAAGGACAAGGAGCCAGTAAGACTTTTGAATGACTTCACCGGGTTGGAGCCACAGAATATGCTGGTACAGCCGACCCAGTAGATGCAGACATGTGGTTGACTGAGCTGGAGAAGGCCTTTAGAATCCTTAATATCCCAGAACCTGAGAAGGTCAGACATGCGGTGTATCTGTTGAAGGGGAGTGCTGGCCACTGGTGGACTATAGAAGAGGGCAAGAGGCCAGGTGTTGAGATCGGATTGGAAGAATTCCGACGAGAATTCATCAATAGATACTTCCCTAAGATGTTCTTAGATGAAAAGATATCTCAGTTTGAGAAGCTAAGACAAGGACCGATGAACATTAGCGAGTATGAGGCTAAGTTCATGGAGCTTTTGGGGTTCTGTACGCATATGGAAGCTTCTGATGAGGAAAGAATTTGGCATTTTGAGAAGGGGTTGAACGCTGAATTGAGCACTCCTATGTCTACTTTGGAGAACAGGGAGAGGTTTGCCACTTTTGTGGAGTCTATCAGATGGATAGAGAGGTTTGTGATCAAGAAGAGACACACCAGTGGTAAGAAGGTGTACACTCAGTTTCAAGGATAAAGGTCTGAGAGCTTTAAGAAGCCAAGGTATTTTGCACCGGCAACACCATCAAGATTCAATACCCAGATGCAATGGACGTCAAGTAGGGATAGGGGACATAGTTTTGTTCCAAATAGAGCCCCCAACACAACATCAACATCGGTGACTGGACCTCATAAACCTTATCCTGAGACTAGGATCTATCATCAGTGCAGACAAGTGGGCCATCTGGCAAGGGATTGTCCAGTCGAGAACACTATGGTGATTCAACCCCAGAGGTAGAGTCAACACGGCTCTCAGAAGAGGCAGTTTTTGAGTGGCACTCGAGGATGTGGGCAAGCGTCCCAAGAAGGTTCGTCGGCACCTAACAATCGAGCACCGGGTCAACAACAAGTAATGACTAGATTCTATGTGATGAATCAACCCGAAGTAGTAGTCAACCCTCGAGTTGTGACAGGTCAAATGGAACTATTTCATTCTAATATGTCTTCATCCTGCTTCATAACTATTTTAATTGATCCAGGTGCTACACATTCCTTCATCACTCGAAGAGTGATTCATGACTGCAACGTGAATATTAGTCATAGAGCAGACAGTTTGTTATTAGAAACCCCTTTGATGGGATCTGTAGTGTTGCGGGAGGTGTGTTCTCCCTGCATTCTTTCCTTTTATAAACATCGCATTCATGTGGATCTTATACCACTTGAGATGCATGGGTTTGATATAATCCTTGGGATGGACACCCTAGAAAAGTATAAGGTTGTCTTGGATTGTAATTCCAAGCAAGTTGCATTCACTGATGATGGTGACACATGGATCTTTCAGGGAGATAGAAAGATTCTTCCAACCTATCTTGTGCCAGCTATGGTAGCTGAGAAGATGATGAGACAAGGATGTTTTGCATTCTTGGCACATGTGGTAGACACCATAATAGAGAGCTCTAATCTTTCTAAAGTTTCGATAGTCAAGGAGTTTGAAGATGTGTTTCCTAAGGAACTTCCAGGTGTACCTCCACCCCGAGAGATTGATTTTGAGATTAATCTAATTCCGGGCATGCAACCAATAGCACAAACACCGTATAGAATGGCACCAGTTGAGATGGCAGAGCTCAAGAAACAACTGCAGGAGTTGCTTGAGAAAGGTTTTATCCGAACGAGTACTTCACCATGGGGTGCTCCATGTCTCTTTGTTAAGAAGAAGGATGGATCGATGCAGTTATGCATTGATTACAGGAAGTTAAATAAAGTAACCATACATAACAAGTATCTTCTGCCAAGGATCGATGACATGTTTGATCAGTTGCGTGGTGCAACTATCTTCTCTAAGATAGATCTAAGGTTGGGATATCATCATCGACGTATCAAGGAAAGTGACATACCTAAGTGTGCCTTTAGGACAAGGTATGGTCACTATGAGTTCATAATTATGTCGTTTGGACTGACTAATGCACCAACTGCATTCATGGAACTCATGAATAGAATCTTCCGACCTTTTCTTGATCAATTCATAGTAGTCTTCATAGATGACATCTTGATATATAGTAGAGATGCTCAACAGCATGAGCAACACCTCTGTCAGGATTTAACTTTTCTAAGAGAGCATAAGATGTATGCTAAGTTTAGCAAATGTGAGTTCTGGTTACCAGAGGTTTCTTTTCTAGGACATGTAATATCTGCCTTAGGTATTCGTGTTGATCCTAAGAAGGTAGAATCTATCCTGCAATGGGAATAGCCAAAGACACTAATGGAGATATGCAGTTTCCTAGGACTGGCAGGCTATTATAGGAGGTTCATTAAGAACTTCAGTTCTGTAGCTTTACCCCTAACCAAGTTGACCAGGAAGGAGGTTCCTTTTGTCTGGAATGACAAGTGTCAACATTCTTTCTAGCTGTTGAAAGAAAGGTTAACAAGTGCACCTGTGCTGGTGTTACCTGAGCAACAGAAGGGGTACATAGTTTTCTATAATGCATCTAAGAATGGACTAGGATGTGTGTTGATGCAGGATAATCAAGTGATTTCTTTTATCTCTCGATAGCTTAAGAAACACAAAGATAATTATCCGACACATGATATAGAACTAGCTGGTTTGGTCCATGCTTTGAATATCTAGACACATTATCTCTATGGGGAAACATTCCAGATTTTCACAGACCATAAGAATCTACAATATATCTTCTCACAACATGAGTTGAACATGAGACAATGCCGCTGTATGGAGTTAATCAAGGACTATGATTGTACAATTGATTATCATCCAGGGAAGGCTAATGTAGTGGCAGATGCATTGAGTAGAAAGTCATCACCACTAGCCTTAAGTAAAGCATAGTTGAACTCCTTAGTGTGTTCTAAGAGAGATATACTTATCTCTATGAGGCAAAAAAATATATAGCTCAAAGTATCATTGTTAGCCGGTCTGTTAGTTGAGATGCACATGAAACCTACTATGAGACAGTAGATTAAAGAAGCACAACAAGTTGATATTGTGGTTCAGCAGATCAGGTCAGAGTATGGTAGTGAGAAACGGGATGGCTTTCATGAGTCAGAGGATCAGGTAGTCTGTTACCATGGTAGGATGGTGGAACCTGATGTCAATGACTTGAGGAAGTTAGTCTTGGAGGAAGCTCATTATTCGATGTATGCAATGCATCCAGGGAGCACCAAAATGTATCATAATTTGAAGGATATGTATTGGTGGCCTGGATTGAAGAAAGATGTTGCTGAGTTTGTTATACGGTGTCCGGTGTGTCAGTAGGTTAAAGCTGAACATCAAAAGCCCACAGGAACAATGCAACATTTGCCTATACCGCAGTGGAAATGGGATCATGTGACCATGGACTTTGTGGTTGGTTTGCCTAGAACAACCACAGGTCATGATTCCATATGGGTGATAGTTGATAGGTTGACTAAGACAACACTTTTTCTTCCTGTCAAAACAAGCTACACTACTGAAAAGCTTGCATAGATATATATAGATGAGATAGTGCGGTTGCATGGGGTTCCTGCTACTATTGTTTCTGATAGAGGTCCCCAGTTCATGAGTCATTTTTGGGAACGACTACATAAAGCTTTGGGTATGCAGTTAAGGTTTAGTACAACCTTTCACCCACAGACAGATGGACAATCTGAGAGGACAATACAAACTTTGGAGGATCTGCTTAGGGCATGTATCCTTCAGTTTGTAGGAAGTTGGGATCTACACATGAGCTTGATAGAATTTTCTTACAATATAGCTATCAACACAGTATTGACATGGCACCATATGAAGCATTATATGGTAGACGTTGTAGATCTCCTTTATGTTGGTATGAAATAGGAGAATATCAACTTCTGGGTCCTGAGCTAGAGTAGTAGACAACTGAGAAGATTAAAGTAATCCAACAACAATTAAAGGCTGCACAGGATAGACATAAATCATACACAGACAAACAACGAAGACCTTTAGAATTCCAAGTTGGAGACAGAGTATATCTCAAGGTCTCACCTTGGAAAGGTGTTCTTAGATTTGGAAAGAAGGGAAGGTTAGATCCTAGATTTATGGGGCCATATCCAATCATTGAATGGATTGGAAAGGTAGCCTATAAGTTGGAATTGCGACCTTAATTGCATAAGTTGCATCCAGTGTTCCATATCTCCATGCTGAGGAAGTGTCATCCTGACACTGAGTTAGTTTTGCAACCTGTGGAGGTAGAATTAAATGATGATATATCATATGTTGAAGGATCTGTGATGATCCTTGATAAAAGAATTAAAAAGCTGAAAAAGAAAGACATATGTCTTGTGAAAGTTCTTTGGCATCATCGTGGCATGGAAGAAGCTACATGAGAACTAGAGGAAGAGATGCGGAGGAAGTACCCTTCTCTTTTTTTTGGATGATTTCGGGGACGAAATCCCTGTTAGGGGTGGATAATTTGTAACATCCCTGACCTGGGTTATGTTTAACCCTAGATGTTTTGCTTAATGAAGTTAATTATATGTTTTTTCTTATCTCTTGAAAAGTAATTAAGGCTTAAGAGGAACTTATGTTTCAATTTTAGTCCTTTTTTAATAATGTTGAAACACTATTTTGCTTGCTTTGGACTAAAGTGCAAATTACCCAAGTTGAGGGGTTAACTTGCAAATTGTACATGATAAAATGTTCCTCAGGTGTTGAAGCATCATAAGAATTAAAATTATGTAGAGGTATGGCTTGTAGAATCCTCAGTACTAAGAAAGAGCCTATTAAGCAATGTTTGTGCATTAAAACCTAGTTTTGGTGTAATGTGCAATTTACCCAAAACCTAGGGTTCAATATGCAAAATGTCACTCCTAGAGAGTCCCTCATGTTTCTTGTCATCATGTAGAGAAAATAAAATGAGAGTGGCATCTCATTTGAATCTTTTTGGAGGAGAGAGAATCTTGATATTAAAATAATCAAGATTTAAGCATAATTGGAAACATAATTCAATTTAATGCAAAAATAAATATATTAATGGGAGTGCCCTTCAACCAAATAAGTGAAGGTTGAATTTGTGTAAGTGTGAATGTCCTTGTGCCTTGCAAAGGCCACTAAAATATCCTAAGTGAGTGGAGAGCCCACTCACATTAGTTAACTAAAAAGTAATATCCACTAAAATGGGATATTAGTATTATATGAATTAAGGTGCTTAATTGCTTTTCCTTTAATTCATGGATAATGAAGAGGAATTCGAAGGTGGGGAATATGGCTTTGCATGCAAGGATTTGAGGGAGAGATGTGGTACCAGTTTTGGGAGTTAAAGGATTTTTATATCACTTTCTCTCTCATTGAAATTCCCTTATAAACACTTCATTTTCAAACCACTTGAAGACTCTTTTTCAGATTTTCTTTCTTTCCTTGCTTTTGTTGAACACAAGGGAGCTTAGGAGAAACAGGAGGACGTGCCCAATCCTGTAGGTAAGCCCCATAATCATCTTCAACCTTGATTTCATGGTGGAAATCGAAAACCAATGCTTGATTTCTTCTTTTCTTCATTCAATCTTCAATCCTAGCCATTTCTTTTCACTCAAAAGCTTGAGTACGGACCTTGGAAGGTTGAGAAATCTTCATTAAATATTAGAGAAGTGGAGCTTGAAGCTGTTGCATCCTAGATGGGTGATTAGATGCTCTAGAGGGGGGTGAACAGAGCTGAAAACACTTAAACAAAATTCATTAAACCTTCAAGATATATGATAAGATAAGGTTGCTAAATAGGTAATTTGAGTGCAACTAAAACATGCATAGCAAGGATGAGAGAGATTGAACATGCACCAATTAGACAAGCTATTTAGAGTGGTTCCACACTTCAAACTAGAAGTGTGTCAGTCCACTTGCCTAGAGAGGTCAACCTCTAGGACTTCCAAACTATTGCACTCTTATATTCATTCATAAGACATACAATACATGACCAACCAAAGGACTTACCTATCCAATACAAAGAGTCTTCAACCTTACCAAGGACTTACCCACTTTGCAAGATTCTTCCGCCTTTCTTCCAAGGACTTACCTACTCTTACCCAAGTCTTCAGCCTTGTAGGAATTACCCACTCTTCTTGGATCTTCCGCCTTTTACTTCACCTTCACTCGGAGAAGCTTCCACCAAGGACTTACCCACTTGAGCTTGAGTCTTCTTCCTTCTCCAAGGGCTTACCCACTCTATCTCCAAGTCTTCATCCTTGTTCTTCTTCACCTCTCTTGGATAAGAGAGAGAACCTTCATCTTCATGGTTGAAAGAAGAGATAGGAGGTGGTGGAAGTGAGAGCCTCACAAGATATACATGTAGGACTAGCTCTCTTACAGATTTCCTACTCATTCTAATGGATGTAGCAACTGATTAAGCTTAGAGAGAGAGAGAGGAGGCTGTAGGAAGCACTCAACTATAGAATAGGAGCCTAACATAGAGTTTGCATTGAATGCTCAACCTTGGAATTAAGACCAAGGGGTCCTATTTATAGCTGGGGATGCCTCTTAGCCTTTGGGAACACTTGTTAATGAAAACTAGCCATTTTGTGGCTTGCAACGGATCTATTTTCACTTGTTGCAACTCCATAACGGCTAGAAGCAATTTTCTACACTTTTCCGTACAGTGCAATCGGTCGAGTTTCTATAAGGGTAACTCGACCGATAGAGTAAAAGACAAAGCCGATATTCAGACCATCGATCGAGTTTGTCCTGAGGAAACTCGACCGGCCAATGAAAATTGATTTGGTCAGTTACTCCATCGGTCGAGTTCTGTGTAAACACAACTCGACCGATGCAATCTCCAGAAAATTGATCAAGGATGATCGGTCGAGTTTTCTGGCTGGGAAACTCGACCGACAAAGTGCCTGTAATCAATTTTCAAAGTTGCATCTAAAGTGCTCTAATATTCGATCTAAGTGCTCTTGATATTTTTCTAAGATTAATTACAAGTCATACAATCATTACAAGTGATTTACAACATGATTCTAATGGATATACATCATATTACAAAAACGTGCACTTGTATGACTTTTGACTTGTCTTTTCTCCAATTTGATATGCACAAGTTAGGGCAATTGGAGTGTGTCTATACCTAATATGAAATCACTCAAGTAGAAGCATTAGAAACCAATATGTGGAATGGTTAGTCATCATCAAAACACAGTTTTAGTCAATTTAGACATGGGTCAACATTGACCTAATTGACCTTGAGTCAACAGAAGCTTGGTTTCAACTTTGAAGGCAAGTTATATAACTTGAACCCTTAAATGTTATTATTACATTCAATTCTTCATCACTTGTTGATCATTTTGTTCTTCTTAAAATTCCTTTGAATAATTGATGAAATTTCCATAAGAATGGCAGTATATTTTAAAGGATCGAAGCTTGATGATGATGACATCATCATAAGCACACACCTCAATGAATATCTTGGGCAAACAGTTTCACTCTTGAGACTAAATGATCTTAAGATCGTTTAGTGAACAAATGGTCTCAACACCATTTGACACCAAATGGTCCCAAGACCATTTGAGGTCAAACGAACTCAAGACCATTTGAGGTTAGGAGATGTCATGATTGGATGATGATCTAATGGTTCTAATTGATTGACTCATAATAGGTTCAATGATGGATAATCCACTAATTATAAACTCTAATCGATTGAATTGATTGAAGTTTTAATTGATGGAATTGATCAAGACCGAATGGGTAAACTTGATCAAGACCGAATGGTTAAACTTGATCAAGATCAAATGGGAAAACTTGATCAAGACCGAATGGGTAAACTTTATTAAGACCAAATGGGTAAATTAAATCAAGATTGAATGGGTAAAGTTGATCCAGATCAAATGGGTATTGATCTTCAAAACCGTTTGGTCATGTTGACCGTTTGGGAGAGTTGACCGAATGGAGATCAAGCACCTCAAGATCAAATGGAGGTCAAGCACCTCAAGATCGAATGGAGGTCAAGCACCTCAAGACCGAATGAAGGTCAAGCACCTCAAGACCGAATGGAGGTCAAGCACCTCAAGAACGAATGGAGGTCAAGCACCTAAAGACCGAATGGAGGTCAAGTACCCCAAGATCATTTGAAGGATCAATTAATCTCAAACCTAAATGAGTGATCATAAAGTATCTGAAGGTTGATTACATTAAAAGTATCACTAAGGTACTTAGTGAGTAAGTATGCTTAGAGTAATTGACATTTGATGCTTATGGAAGCAATGACCTAATACACTATGTCAACTCTTCATTCAAGTTTATTCAAATCTAATTGAGATTAAAGTAATTAACCTCCTAGAGAGGATGAGAGAGAGGAACTTATTCGTGAATGATAATCATGTAGTGATTTAACCTCGACACTCTCAACATAAATACAATATGTAATTAGGGTACGATCCAGGTTGATGAGATCATAAAACCCTAATCAAGAAGGTTAATGAACCCTAACCCTAATTTATGGCAATACTAAGTGAAACCCTAATCTAGGGTGATGGTGTAACCCTAATTCAAGGTAAAGATATGATAAACCCTAATTTAGGGTATTCTATTGGTAAACCATAATTTAAGGGAATGCTTCATGAAAACCCTAATGTTGGGCAAAGTTACATGAAACCCTAATTTTAAGGGAAATGCTATATGAAACCTTAATTCAAGGTAAGGATGTGATGAGAATCCCTAACTCAGGGTAATGATGTGTAAAATCCTAATCTAGGGTGATGGTGAAACCCTAATTTAGGGTAATGATGTGTAAAACCCTAATACAGGATGATGTAATGTGATATGAAACCCTAACTTTGGGTTATGGTACATGAAACCCTAATTTTGGGCAATGAGATGATTAACCATATCCTTAATGATGGATAATGGGATGAGTATCTCAAATTGCCATGAATTTGAGAAACCCTAACCCTATGAAAGGATTAGTGGTGTTACCCTTGTATAGCATGATGCTAATATGTAATTGATATAACTGTTATCATGTGTTTTGAACATGCAAGTATCATGAGATGATGAGCATAGCCAGGTATGAGCTATGATATTTCATTTATTATCGTTAATGGACCTTGTGAGCCATAATATGCTTTGTTGCCTAGTGAGAGGTAACAAGAGATGAAATGGGCTTTGTAAGCCATATGAGATGCTTGTGTAGCAAGTATCATGTTACCTTGGTCTGATGACATGAAGGTGTTCTAGTTACCTGATAAGTGGTAACAAATGTTCTTTGATGAACTGAGGGTTTGAATACCCATATTCTATAATCATGATGATGAGTTTGTGAAAAGATGAGAATGCTCTTGATGAGATGAGGGATTGAGATCCCAATGCGTTATTAAAGAATTGAACAATACCTAATGAAAGTATTACACATTCTTTGTAGCAATTGTTAAAATAATTGATGTTTGAGAGCTTGTTTGATGCTAAAAGGAATATGGTAATACACTTAATTAATCAAGTGATATCATATAATGTAGTTGCCCTGACCAAAGAGCCGTCAGCATCAGAATTTGCTGAATGGTGAAACGGGTTTAACTCGGAGCACATATTTTTGAATATGTGGGGGTAATTGGGCTATTATATCCTTATGCACCATAGGAATGGATGCGGTCTATATCCTATGCATGGGATTGGTTACGGACCATACCCCAATATGAGTATGGCTACGGGCCATGACTCCATGATATGATACCAAGCATTGGCTACGGGCCATAACCCTGAAGAGAGTATATGCTTTGGGCTATAACTCTATAGAGAAGATGCTACTATACCCTGGAAAGCTAATTGCAGTTTGACATGTGATGTCTCTACCATATAATCGCGTAATGACTGAGAAGGTTTAGGTCTTGGAGTCCGGCTCTTCCATTGACCTTGTGTGGTACCGATGCTTTACGTAATCATGGTTGGTTGGAGCATGAATGGTATACTTCATCTCTTTAGGGCATTAAGTATGATTGTAAAATGTAATCAACAGTGTAGTGTAATTGCTTAAGGTCGAAATACAAGAATCACTAGTTGATGTTATCTTACTTAGTATATCAGATAAAAGTTATACATGTTCTTCATATTCCTTATTGAATAAGTGATATTTTGCTTTATCAAGCTACAACTGAAATGCTTTGAATAAGAATATTGCTCTAATCTGTTTAGATATTGATTGAATGGCTGTTGAATATATATAATTCCTATGCTCAATTTTATTCTAATAAACTTCTATAATAATGTTTCTAGTGGAGAGTTATATCTCTCACTGGGGAAATTTCAATTGTCTCACCCCCGTGGGATCCAACTTTTTATGTAGATGTGGAGGAAGAGGCAGAAACCCTACTATAGGGGAAGAGCAGCAACATCAACAGTAGGGACAACAATAAATTCTCAGGTGGAGACACTGACCGTCATGTCTTGTATATAGAGTCCTATGTTTCATCTCTGTACTCTCAGGTTGTTGGAGTCAGTAGTTAGTTTAATGAATCGATCTGAGTTTTTGGCTTGATGCCTCGAGGTTCTTATGCTACTTATGTACAGTTTTAATAAGGCAGTTGATGTATATAATCCTCGAGAAGGAATGGTACAAGATATGTACTTGTGAACAAGAATGTAATTGAATTACTTTGGTTCTTTTTGAAAGAGTTTTCCAGTGTATGGATTTCTTTGTAAATGGTTTTAATTTTTAGTGATTTTCAGTAATTCCACTATTAATGAACGCTTCCTCTTAATTGAATCATGTTTTGTGATTTAGATGCCACACCTATGGTTCAGCCACCAAGCTAGAGGAAGAAGAAGAGAACTCCTTCAAAGGGATCGGCCACCAAGAACACCAAGGGAAGGTGTATCATGCACTAAGGAAGAGGGAGGCAACAAAGAACTAAAGGGATCCTAAACAAGTGAAAGGGAAGGTATATATAGAAGAGGATGAAGGGGGAACCAAGGTAAGGTGTCGTCCCACTTAGGGACACTTGCCCAACGTCTTGCCACCTTGCATACCACATGTGCATGTCATGCCACCCACTATCAAAGGATAGCCACTTGTCCAAGGTATGGTGACACAACCAAAGCTAGGTCACACGGGTGACACACCCATACTGGACGATACACTCCTGGGCAACACAGCTCATGGCTGATACACCACGGCCGACACAAGCACCCAACACACCCTTGCCTGATACAAGGCTCATCAAGGCAAGACAAAGCCCAAACAAGGCAAAACAAGGCCCAAGGCTACTCAAGCAATGAGCCCAACCCATCCTCGCAACTCTAGAGGATGCAAGGAGAAAGAGAAACATCTCTCAAGGTGACAAACTTGCCCATCAACCCTAAAACTTGGGTTATTTGCAAGTAGCACCTCCAACTATCAAAAAAGCATAAACAAACCCTAATCACCACTTGAGGTGATTAGCAAGCAACTAAACACCAGGGTTAGGAAAAGCAAACATGATAAGCCCAAAATGGAGGTCAGGGTCCTTACAAAAAGCACATGTTTGTTGTTGGAGTAAGTGGTTCATCAAAAGAAAACCCTAAGCTGACACACCTCTCCCCCTCACTCGTGTTTGACGTGAGGGTTGGGTGATTTTTCCCCATCCTACCACATGTGGGTGATTTTATACAACATGGAATGATGCATCAAGAATGAAGATGGTAGAGTGCTGATAAAGGATGATGATATCAAGAACCAATGGAGAAATTATTTCCATAAGCTTTTCATGGAGATACTATAAATAATGTTAGAGACTCGTGTGATAGGGATACAAGAGATATCATTTACACACGATGAGTTTTACATTTTGAGGTCAAGAATGCCTTGAAAAAGATGAAAATGAGAAAGGCATGCGGACCAGATGGTATTCCCATCAATGTATGGAAGAGTATGGGGGATGATGGAGTTATGTGGTTAAAAAATATATTTAACAAGATCATGAAGACAAAGAAGATGTCGGATGAGTGGAGAAAGAGTATTATAGTCCCCATCTACAAGAACAAAGACAATGTTCAGAGCTACACAAACTACAAAGGTATTAAGTTGATGAGTCACACAATGAAGCTTTGGGAGGGGATTATAGAGTAGAGGTTAAGATCTATAATACATATGTCAAACAACCAATTTGGTTTCATGCCTGGTAGTCAACAACATATGCTATTTTTCTAATAAGGTGGCTTATGAAGAAGTATAGGGAAAGAAAAAGAGTTCTTCACATGGTTTTTATCGATTTCGAAAAGGCTTATGATTGAGTACCCATAGAAGTATTGTGGACGGTTTTGAGGAAAAAGGGTGTACAAATCCAATACATTGACTTGATTAAAGACATGTGTGGTAGCTCTACTACAAGTGTAAAGACTCTTGGAGGAGAGACACCAACATTTCCCAACACAGTTGGGATACACCAAGGATCCACACTCAGTCCATATATGTTTGTTCTTGTTATGGATGAGTTGACAAAGAATGTTCAGGATGATGTTTTGTGGTGTATGTTATTTGCTAATGATATTGTATTGATTGACGAAACTAAAGATGGTTTGAATGATAAAGTTGAACTTTTGAGAAAGGCACTGGAATCAAATGGATTGATGATTAGTAGGAGCAAAATTGAGTATATGCATTACAATTTCAGCCAATCTCGCAGTGTGAATGGTGGAGCCAAGTTGGACGGAGTAGATACACCAAAATGTGATAAATTTCATTACTTGGGCTCTATCATTCAAATAGATGGGGATGTCCAAAACGGCATTTGTCATAGGATCACTGCAGGATGGTTGAAATAGAGGACATCTTGTTTGGTATTAAACGCCATGTTCATCCATGAGTGGTCACTCATGATGTTATCTCCAGTTATATGTGATCGGAAGATCCCTCTTAGACTAAAAAGCAAGTTTTATAAAACTACTATACGACCAGCCATGCTCTATGGGAGTGAATGTTGGGTGGTGAAGAAACAAGGACTCAATAAGAGGAACGGGGTGAAATGCATATGTTGAGATGGATGTATGGGAAGACAAGAAAATATTGCTTTAGAAATGACTATATCAGGAATAAAGTGGGGGTGGTGAGCTTTGGGGACAAGTTGCGCAAGGGCCGACTCAGATGGTATGGACATGTGCAACGCAGACTGACTAATGTGCTTATACTAAGCAATACTATTGAGGCAAACACAATTAGTAGAAGAAAAGGAAGGCCTAAATTAACCTGGGAAAAGCTCATTAAGAGAGATTTTGAATCTCTACATCTCAACCAGAATATGAGCCATGATAGAGCTGAATGGAAAAGAAGGATCCATGTAGCTGACCCCAACATAGTTGGGATTGAGGCTTGGTTGATGATGATGATGGCATGATGCAAAAAAAAGGACAACAGAGGGAAAACATAGGAAAGAGAAATTTATTTTGTGTATAACGTTTAATCCGTAATGTATTGACAAAATAAAAACCATTTAATTCAACCATGACTAGTATTTTTTGACAAAATAAAGTTCATTAAATTCATCTATGACAAGACTAATGTTAATATATTTTTGAGAAAAATAATATGAAATATTAAAATGAGTACCATTTACATGACTAGTAAATGAACAATGCCTCCCCCCGGGACTTGGGGATGCATACATGAAGGTATAATACACACTTCCATTCACACATCAATGCAAATAGTATTTGTGGCTCTGGAAAATTTGCACATCACATTTTGTTTCATTCCAGAGTAGCCAAATGCCTCCCGAGAAACATCTAGCCTCCACTCTATTCTAACTAGAAAAGCCAATATCTTTGATCGCTGACAAAGCCTTAATACCAGAGATCTGGGGTTCAATAATGGAAACAATTTTGATGTTGTACTGATGACGAGTGTTTGAGGGATTCCCTGGCATTCTTCTTACCAGCACCCCTAATATTCCAAGCAATTGTATTTATCACGGATGAAACCAAAGTCAATTAGTTTCATGGGGAACACCTCATTCAGATTAGAGGCACCATCGACAAACCTTGGGTCATGATGGGAGACTTCAATTGCATGCTCGACCTATAAGAGAAGATTGGAAGTCAGTTTTTCAACTTAGCAGAAGCCATAAAATTCAGAAATGCTATTATGCAAGCCAGACTTTCTGACATTGGCAGCACATGCCATAACTTTACGTACAAGAAGGGGCTTCTCCATGAATTCCTGGACTGCGTACTAGCTAATGCAATGTCGATCCAATGCTTCCACTATTTCATTTGTGAGAACTTAACCAGAATAGGCTCCAACCATAATTCGATATCCATCTTGGACATAAGCACCAAAACACAAATCGAGGTTCATATCCAAAGCATCATGACAAGAGGATTGGGACTTCCACCATATCTTGAATACTCATTGGGACAAATCAACTTCTTATGATAATGCCCTCCAGTAAGTAGTGAAATCGATCATGGACTGGGATCGCAGGATGAGAAAGAAAATCATGGTGCATAAACACAATATCATTGTTGAGATCTTGCACTTACAAAGAGAAATTGAGATGGCATATGATATGAACAGAGATATCAGATGCAACTTTCTAGAATCGGAGCTTGAAAAGATCTATATCAAGGAAGAAGAAGACTGGAGACAAAAGAGTCACATTGACTAGCTGGGAAAAGGGGATAACAACATGCAATTCTACCATGCTTATATGAGCAACAAACAATGCATCAACACCATTTGCTATCTCCAGGACAATGAGGGCAACTAGGTGTCAGACCAAGAACAACTCAAGGTGTTGGTATGTATGCCCTGAAAGACAATCATGAGATGATTGGTGAGATACATTAAGATTGATTTGATAAACATCAAAGGCAAGCTTCCAATTCTTTCTGGTTCAGTCATATGAGATAGTGATAGAACAAATTGAATGTCTATAGAATGACAGTACTCAATGACGTATGCTTTCATTTTGAGGACCTGAACGATGAGATCATACGGATGCTAAGAGTTTGTACATTCTTGTTATGTCCCTAGTAGGATGTCATTGTGGAAGGTAGATAGACAACAATGACACACAAGACTAGATTGTGGTGTTGGTTGATGATAGAATCTCATTAGTCATGATATAGAGATATCAAACCAAACACATAGGTACTTGTTAGAGAACAAGTGTACTGGACAGACCCACCGTGAGTTTGACACATGGAACCATGACATGGTAGTCACAGTCAGTACTCACAGTGATGGTGGTGAGTGTGATTATTTGACCTGAAATCACTACACTCAACACATGTCGTTGGGCACACTTTGACATCATCAAAAGCAGTCCTGAAACATGGGTTGTTATACAGGTGATGATTGGGTGGCCACATGGGGCTTTTGAGGGGTGAGTGATAGATATGGGATTTGTCCCTCCTGAGGGAGTTTGATATCCATGGCCGCTTGATGAGTAGGATTGAGAAAGGTGTGCACGCATGTGTGAATCCGTATGTGATATTGATGTCATACATATCTCTTCCAATCAACTCTGAGATCAAGAAAGTGAATGAACGTTGACAGGATGATTGTTCCATGCCTCGAGTTCATTCGGGATATCAGTGACAAAGGAATTATACATTCACTGTAACACCATTCACGGATTGTAGGATTGAAAGTTGTTCTCCAACTTTCTATTTCACTTGGGTAGCACTGATGTGTGACTAGGCACCGCTCTTTGCTTGTGAAGTCATAAGTGTTATGGACTTTCACTGCCAACATGAAATGGACCAGAAGGGTCACAAACATAGTATTTAACCTGGAAGAGGAGTTTTGTCCAAAAACAATGTTTAGATTGATTACTAAAGGAGTTTAGTAGTTCAATAAACACTCAATCAATTAATAGCTCAGTATCATAATGTTCAAGGTGTTAGACTGATTGATTAGAGTATCAGATTGATTGAAACTGCAATTGGCTGTTTCTGCACAATTTGCTCTGGCTTAGGCGGTGAGTCAATCGGCTCATGGACAGGGTGAAATGATCGGTTTAAGTGTTGAAACGATCGGTTCAACTGGTCCAACCGAGCAAGTTGGGAATGTAGGATTGGTGAGAAATTTCTTTTTGTTTCACTTGCCCAATTTGATTGGAACAAGGATTGGTATTAGGTACAAATTAGAAACAAAAGAGGAAAAGTCAATCGGGAACTGCCCAGGACCACGAACCGACCATTTCAGAAGTGAACCAACCATTTCATGGGTCCCAACCAATCGGTTGAGGTGTCAACTGACCGGCTCAGGTCCCCAACTGACTGTTTCAGAAATGAAACGATCGGTTCAGGTTGCGCAGTTGGTTGTTTTTGTGGAAAATCTCGAACCCTTCTACTCCTGCTTTAGTCCCACATTACCCGGGATAGAGAACCCTGTCCCATGACCCTCCTATATATATAGGGGTATTGGGGGATTCTCAAAGTACAACTCAATGAAACCAGTTGCTCTGTAAAGTTGTCGTTCTCTCTGGTTTTGGTAACCAAGAGAGCCTGAGCAAGTGCTACCCGATAAGGGAGGCACATCAAGTGAAAGATAACTGCAGAAAGCGACTGGTGGCAGGAGAGTGTGTCAGTGACTAGTACGCTGAAAGGAGGGTGCGACTCCTTCCAATTCCTTGTGGGACAAGGAGATTGGAGTTCCAGGTGGTCCGTGTGCACTACTTCAGAGGAGAGATATTTCTACCGCTCGGAGGATAGTTGTCAATCCCGACAGTCCCGGTGAGACCAAGAGTTGTCAGTCCCGGTGCGACCAGGAGCTGCATAGAAAACGTCCAAGACCGGAGGTGAAGACCGCGCAAGGCGCGAGGTATTGTCACCGAGCAAGCCTCGGGACAAGGTATGATTCCACAAACCATCCTTTCCTATTGTATAGACGTTGACGTGTTTCCTTGTTCTGGGTTTGGGGAGGAGAATTTTTTTTGTTTCTGCTGCCTTCTCTACCTCCCCTAAAACCCAACAGTGGTATCAGAGCCACGTCAACTGCTCTATACTTTAGGATTATTGATATGATCGATTTTGGTTTGTCACCTTTATTTATTGCATACGATGCAAATAAAATTGGCTTTATGCATGTCCAATCCTAAATCCACAAATCCCAATATACATATATGATATGTAATATGAATGCACTCGATATGCGTCACCCTTAAATGAGTTTTGTGGTGGATGTATAGCGTGGTTATGGCCAATAAACCCTATCTGTGTATGGTTGTATGTGGTTTCTTGCATCTCGGTCTGCGCACCAATTCCCTTTCTCCTATTCCTGATGTAACTTGAAATAATTCGAGATTTCTTTCCTACCCTTGATCCCCTCGAATGTAACTTGAGGTTTCTCTTTTTACAATGTAAAATAGGATAGAATTTTATTTCCTGTTATGTCAAAGAACGACGGACATCCTGACGACAACTAAGACGATCGGTTCAAGGAGTGAACCGATCAGTTGACGTTCTAGACGATCAGTTCAAGGAGTGAGCCGATCAGTTGATGACCGGTTCCAGGAGCGAGATGAGAGGGTGGCGGCCATGATGAGATGCATGATGACTAGGCGAACCGATCGGTTGGAGGAGCCAACCGATCGGCTGGTGGCACCTAGCCGACTGGCCTTATGGCGAGCCAATCAGTCATGTGATGAGTTGATCAAACCCAGAAAGGCAAAGCAAAGAGTTCATCTTGTACAAGTTGCATGTCATGTAGACCTAGATGACTGTGATTCCTCTTGGCTCAAGGAATCACATTAGGATGGCCATAATCATCGCTTTTATTGTTTTGCATGTTTTCTGTGGGATATAGCATGTATATGATACGTACTATGTATTGTGGTGATTGGATATGTATATGTATATAAAACCAAATCCCTCATTAAAATATTAAGTCTTATATTCCTTCCATTAGTGGCACACATGAAAAACTCGATCGACCAAGCATAGGTTACGCCAAAGCGTGGTGCGTCATCTATGTTGTGGAAGTGTGAAGGGTAGACATGTAGGTTCTGCCAAAGCAGGGTGCATGTTTACCGTGTCGGCTTTTGGGTTAGACTTAACTGGTGATTCTTAGAGCATCTAAGCCTAGAGGAAAGGAATGTTCATGGCAAGGTGTTGTGCATGTTCATTCATCAAGAGTTGCATATGATGCAATTGGCATGTTGGCCTACCTAAATAGTCAATATTGTGGGCGATCAACCAAAGCTGACTCATGACTTGATGAAGTATGGATCTTGCCCACTAGAAGGTTGTACGCTGCAATCTTCCGAATTGATGGTAAGGGCTATCCATTTAAAGTAAAACAGTGGGAGCGATAATTAATTAAAGGCCTAATTTATATCGTCAACCTTTCAGATCAATCAAATAAGTCAAAAGGAGTTTTGGACTAAAATTGCATATTTTTCCTTTTATAGTACAAATGGCAACAAACAACAATCACTTTTCTTTGCGATCCGTCCTGGAAAAGGACAAGTTAAATGGGAATAATTTCCACGATTGGTTAGGACGTTGAGAAGCGTTCTCAATCAAAGAGCATAAGCTCTAAGTCCTAGGTATACCAGAACCAGATGAACTCGATCCCACCACATCAATGGCTGATAGTATGCTTATGGAAGCATAACGAGGATGACATTGATGAGGAGTACTTGATGTTGTGTTCTCTGAACTATGAGTTGCAGAGACAACATGAGACATATGATGTCTCCAAGACATTGTCCTAGTATGTCATGACAAAAGGATATCCAGTAAGGTATTCACACACTCAATATGATTGGGTATGTGGAAAGACCTGACTAAGAAGGATTCCCTCTGAGCCAAGAGTTGGCTATTGGTATGATACTGCAAATGTTGCGAGAATCATATAGTTCATGATAAACTACAACATGAACAACTTTGACAAGTGTTGACAACGTTGTTGGACATGTTGAGGACAGTAGAGGCAAATATGAAGAAAGACTAACCCTAATCTTTGATGAGATCAATGAAAGGCAAGTCTTAAGGGCAAGGGTAAGGGCAAAGCAAAGAAGTGTTCTGATGCTAGCCAGCAGCCCAAGCCGTCTTCAACCTCAAGGCACATGGGGAAAGGGGGTATGACGGAATTTCCCTATATATCTGGAAGAACAAAAGAAGATGGAGGGGATGGAGATCTCCACCTAAGGTATCATGAAATGAGCCGCTTCTTTATCTGAGGTATATGATACCAAGATATGGATATGTCATATATGATATGCAATATCCACAAAGAAGTGATGGCCTTTGTGAAAGGACCAAGAAAGGAGTACCCATCATTGGAGCAAGTGTTGTTGCCATAGATAGGAGTACCTTTCAGTTTATTTCAGCCTAAAGGGCACGAAATAGAATTGAGAACTGCTATTTCATATTTCCTAATAGATAGAAACACTTTATTTTTTGCATATTGTATGACAATGATGGCAATCAATAAAGAGATGTTTCAATTTATAAAGATATGATCTTTGTGGCAATGCCTTATTTATCTTGTGGTATTTGATATGCATAAGATAAAATGATACCTAAAAGTTATAGATAACTCAAACAATCAAATTAGCATCAATCATGAGAAATACATTTCTAGTTTCCATGTGATGGATAAATCTAGACTCTTTTGGTTAGAGAACCAGTAAGAGACATGAATATCTTGAACATGATTAATCAATCTTCACTAAAGGTTGTGGGAGAATGATTATCCTATTAGGTATGATACATGTGATGTATTTACATACCTATTGGAACAAATGCTAATACTTCAAATGGTGTTTAGAGAAATACCAATACGAATATCTTGAAGTGTTCAAGATTATCATAGATGAAGTGCAAATTTGGTAAAGTGTTAATTCTTGATGAGGTCAATAAATTAAATACTTGGACGAAATGTTTGAGATCCTTATGAGTGATTATGATAGTGTATCATAGTGAACTCATGATTAAGGCATGGTGATGTCTAAATCAAGAAGGAATCATACTCTAAGGAGTTAGAGAATGATTATCAAATAACTGAATTCTTCTTAATAAAAGAATACCCCACACTAATAAAGGACATTAAGAATCATAAGGAGTTGTAAGTTCATATATCCTTGACGGATACACCTCGTTTATCTATGTGATGAATTGTTCATGTGATGAGTTAACTATCTAGATGAATATGAGGAACCAAATTTTGAGTTATGGTTTATGACCATTACATCCTAAATGACATCCATGTGAACCATAAGGTATGACCTTGATGGTAGCACCCATTGGATGAAATCCATAAGTGCAAATGAATCTTAAGTGTTAAGACACATGGATAACATTTTGAGAAGGATGATGCTTGTTGATTGCAACTTAATGACTAAGACATTTGGCATATGGATACTAAAACCACATTCCTATGAGGAATAAAACAAGGATGTGTACGTGACACAACCTATAAGGTTTATGAATCCACTAATGCAAATGAAGTCTATAAGTTACAATGGACTAATCAATGTGATTGATTGAGTACAAGCAACTCAGAATTGGATCTTTACTTTGATGATATAGTCAATGGGTTTGACTGATATGTCAAAGATAAAGAAGGGATCTGTGATTAAGTGGGAGCGTGTTCACATTCCACATGTTGATGTGAAATGGAAATGTTCTAGAATGGAAATCCAAAAGTGGAAATTATCTTTAAGGAAGATAGAGATGTTTCCTATGTGATAGGAATAGAGATATATAGAGATAGTTCTCGAAAACGTCTTGACCTGAAAGGAGAAAATATACATTGGCAATCTGTACTGAAGGGTTCAGTATGCACAGATTCAGTGGGAAAAAACTTGTCCATGTTACATGGAGTTAGTATTCCAAGGCCAAGTGTCCAATTCTTATGAAGAATGGGAACACTAAGAATAGATATGGATCTATCATGTATGTAATCATCCCATTATCTTGCATGTATCGACATGGCAAGAAAAAAATGCATTCATCATCTTGTATGTAGGACATGGCAATATGATGTGCTCATCCTGATAACTCGTATGTAAGACATGACGAGTGGATGTCTGTCTACTTCTAGTAAGTGTTACTGGAATACCATGAGAACTTCATAAGTACTTAAGAAGTACTAGTTCTATGGAGATAAGGAAGAGTTCAATGTAACGAGTTACATTGATGCAAACTTCCAAAAGGACAGAAAATTAATCACAATATATATATATATATATAAGTGAAAGTTTGTTGATAATTTGAAGTGTTCCAATAAAACCATTTAAAAGTAAATGCCGAGTATCTATGCATTAGAGGATAGCAGCGGATACTATATGGATCTGGAAGTTCATGAGATGAACTTATAGATATTGCACTCATTGATGAAAAGTATGGAATCCTTGATCATGCAATGTGGCTAAAGGTTAGAAAAGGAATACTATATGACATATTACAACAACTCCATCTCATACGTGTGACGTACAACGAAGAGATGAGAGACATGTAGTTAAAAACTGACTTTGGCAAGGTGTTGCCATAACTCACTATGTTCGCACTAGAGCACAGTAACATGTGGGACGTGTTTGAAGATCACTATGAATATGATTCAATGGTGATTGGCTCATAGTGCAAGTGGGAGTCTGTTGGTATGTATGCCCTGAGAGCCAATCATGGGATGATTGGTGGGATACATTAAGATTGATTTGATAAACATCAAAGACAAGCTTCCAATTCTTTCTGGTTCAGTCATATGAGATAGTGATAGAACAGATTGAATGTCTAGAGAATGACAATACTCAATGACGTATGCTTTCAGGTTGAGGACCTGAACGATGAGATCATACAGATGCTAAGAGTTTGTACATTCTTGTTATGTCCCTAGTCAGATGTCATTGTGGAAGGTAGATAGACAACAATGACACACAAGACTAGATTGTGGAGTTGGTTGATGACAGAATCTCATTAGTCCTGATATAGAGATATCAAACCAAACACATAGGTACTTGTTAGAGAACAAGTGTACCGGACAGACCCACCGTGAGTTTGACACATGGAATCATGACATGGTAGTCACAGTCAGTACTCACAATGATGGTGGTGAGTGTGATTCTTTGACCTGAAATCACTACACTCAACACATGTCGTTGGGCACACTTTGACATCATCAAACACAGTCCTGAAACATGGGTTGTTATAAAGGTGATGATTGGGTGGCTTTGACACATGGGGCATTTGAGGGGTGAGTGATAGATATGGGATTTGTCCCTCCTGAGGGAGTTTGATATCCATGGCCTCTTAATGAGTAGGATTGAGAAAGGTGTGTATGCATGTGTGAATCAGTATGTGATATTGATGTCATACATATCTCTTCCAATCTACTCTGAGATCAAGAAAGTGAATGAACGTTGACAGGATGACTGTTCTATGCCTCGAGTTCATTCGGGATATCAGTGACAAAGGAATTATACATTCACTGTAACACCATTCACGGATTGTAGGATTGAAAGTTGTTCTCCAACTTTCTATTTCACTTGGGCAACATTGATGTGTGACTAGGCACCGCTCTTTGCTTGTGAAGTCATAAGTGTTATGGACTTTCACTGCCAACATGAAATGGACATGCATGGTCACACACATAGGATTTAACCTGGAAGAGGAGTTTTGTCTACAAACAATGTTTAGATTGATTACTAAAGGAGTTTAGTAGTTCAATAAACACTCAATCAATTGATAGCTCAGTATCATAATGTTCAAGGTGTTGGACTGATTGATTAGAGTATCGGATTGATTGAAACTGCAATTGACTATTTCTACACAATTTGCACTCCCAACCGATCGGCTCATGTGATGAACCGATCGGCTGAGCTTGGTGAACTGATCGGCTCAGGTGGTGAGTCGATCGGCTCATGGATAGGGTGAAACGATCGGTTCAAGTGTTGAAATGATCGGTTCAACTGGTCCAACCAAGCAAGTTGGGAAAGTAGCATTGGTGAGAAATTTCTTTTCGTTTCACTTGCCCAATTTGATTGGAACAAAGATTGGTATTAGGTACCAATTAGAAACAAAAGAGGAAAAGTCAATCGGGAACTGACCAGGACCACGAACCGACCGGTTCAGAAGTGAACCGACCATTTCATGGGTCCCAACCGATCGGTTGAGGTGTCAACCGACCGGCTCAGGTACCCAACCGACCGTTTCAGAAATGAAATGATCAGTTCAGGTTGCACAGTTGGTTGTTTTTGTGGAAAATCTCAAACCCTTCTACTCCTGCTTTAGTCCCACATTGCCCGGGTTAGAGAACCTTGTCCCATGACCCTCCTATATATATAGGGGTATTGGGGGCTTCTCAAAGTACAACTCAGTGCAACCAGTTGCTCTGTAAAGTTGTCGTTCTCTCTGGTTTTGGTAACCGAGAGAGCCTGAGCAAGTGCTACCCGATAAGGGAGGCACAACAAGGGAAAGACAACTGTAGAAAGCAACTGGTGGCAGGAGAGTGTGTCAGTGACTAGTATGCTGACAGGAGGGTGCGACTCCTTCTAATTTCTTATGGGACAAGTAGATTGGAGTTCCAAGTGGTCTGTGTGGACTACTTCAGAGGCGGGAAATTTCTGTCGCTCAGAGGACAACTGTCAATTCCGACAGTCCCGGTAAGACCAGGAGTCGTCAGTCCTGGTGCGACCAGGAGTTGCACAGACACCGTCCAAGACCAGAGGTGAAGACCACACAAGGCGCGAGGTATTGTCGCTGAGCAAGCCTCGGGACAAGGTATGATTCCGCAAACCATCCTTTCCTATTGTATAGACATTGACACATTTCCTTGTTCTGGGTTTGGGGTGGAGAATTTTTTTTGTTTCCACTGCCTTCTCTGCCTCCCCTAAAACCCAACACAAGGAACTCGTTAACACCAACTTTAAAAGTTTGTTTACCGCCTCGTCAATCCCTACTTATCATGATTTGGAGGGCCTCCCAGGAGACTTCAGACAGCTAACGCCTAAGCAACAAAGAAGATTGGGGGAAATGCCAATAGAATTCAAGTTGTGGAATATAATGAAGAAATTTGATCCTTTTAAAGTAGGGGGTACGGATGGGACCGACATGTACTTCATGAAGAAAAATTGGAAAACTATTCTTATGTCTGTCCTTAAATATGTAAGCAGTTGGTTAAATGGAGAACCTTTCACAGATAGAATGGGGGATTCTAGCATCGTCCTCATACCCAAAACAAAACATCCCACCAACTACAACCAGCTGGGCCCTATATCACTAAACAATACCTATGTGAAATTGGCCTCAAAGGTGATCGTGGAGAGAATTAAGAAGTTCATACTAGCATGGGTCTCCCGGGAGCAAACCAATTTTATTCTGGGCAGATGTATCTCAGATAATAGAGATCATCCATAACATGCGAAGTAAGTCGGGCACCCCCAGATGGCTATCAAAGTGGACTTAGCCAAAGCATACGATCGCATGTCCTGGGTTAAACTGGATAATACCATCAACAAGCTGTCCCTACCCCCGCACATCAAGCAATATATTATGAATGTCCTCTCTATGGGGGATACCAATATCACCCTGAATGGTGAATCCCTTCCTAGTTTCAAAACGTCCAAGGGTTTGAGACAGGGAGACCCACTATCTCCTTACTTATTCATGCTTTGCATGGAAAGATTCATGCAGTTAATCAACAAGTATGTCAATGAGGGGATGTGGAAGCAAGTGAAAATGTCTCAAAAGGGACCACACATTTCTCATATAACCTTTTCTGATGACATTGTGATTTTCGCGAAGGCATCTACTCATCAAATTTCAATAATCAACAAATGCTTCAATATGTTTGAAACTACTTCAGGTCAACAAGTTTCCATTGATAAATCATGCATTCTCTTTTCAACTTCTGTGAATCGTGCCACTAGAGCGAACATTTCCTCATCCTGCAAAATCCCCGAAACTAATGACCTGGGTAAGTATTTGGGTGTCTCGCTTCTTCACAACAAAGTGAACAAGGCCACCTACTCATTTCTTATCAATGCCATGGAATCTAGAATCAATGGCTGGGCAGACAAAATGTCGTTGCTAGTAGGTCGCTTATGCCTGGTTAAGGCAGTGCTTACCTCCTTACCTTCCTATGTTATGCAAAATACCAAAATACCAGTAAGTGTCTGTACAAAACTAGATAGGACTATTAGTAAATTTCTATGGGGAGGAGGTCATCAGTCCCAACCTCTGTCTCTGGTCTCTTGGCAAAAAATCTGTACTTCCATGGATGCAAGTGGTCTTGGGAACAAATCCATGGCCGATTGGAATAAGGCCCTCATATAGAAGAACACATGGAGATTCATGAACAATAATAAGTCTCTCTGGAAGATTGGCTTGCAAAACAAGTATAGAAACTGTAATGGCCAGCGAGGAGGTCACGTAACCCCATTCTAGAAGGTTATCCACTCGGGTTTTGATTTTGTCAAAGACAACAACATAAAGATCATTAATAGTGGAGACAATACCTCAGCTTGGGAGGATAGATGGGTGCTAGGCTATGATAAGCTTGGAGATATCCTCTTGAAACCTATTGATAACAATATCAGTGACCTCAAAGTCTCAAGTTTAGCAAATTTAACAGGCAACTGGGATCAGAGTTCTTGTATACTTATCTCCCAATAGAATTCGTCGACTGGATTTCTCATCTTCTCCCTCCTTCTCCCAACTTGGGGGAGGATAGCTGGAGCTGGATGGATGATATGTGTGGTAGATATTCCATGACATTAGCTTATAACAAGCTTCGGGGTGATGAACAAGAATAACACCAGAACCTTTAGACAACAATCTGGAGGTTGTAGGTGCCAAGCAAGATTTGAGTATTCATCTGGCTAGTGGCCCATGAGGCCATCATGACAAATGAAAGTAGGATGCATCTTCAACTCACAGATAATGCCATCTACCCTAGGTGCGAAGCGGAATAAGAGACCACTATCCATGCACTGTGGAGGTGTGCTTATGCTAGCGAAGTCTAGAACAGCTTAACACCAAAGTTTAACCCGGCTAATAACAGCATGACCTCATGCACCGATTGGCTTCAAAGCAATATTATGGGGAGGGAAGAGGACCCAATCAGCTTTACTACTATCTATTGGTCTATCTAGAAAGCCAGAAACTCAATGGTTTTTGAGAAGCTCCTTATACCTGTTGGCCACCATATAGCCCAAGCTAGGGCTATTTGCTTGGCCATGACTGATAAACAGACACCTCCAATGGCTACAGATAATTCCAGTGGTACATACCAGATAGAAACCTAGGAGAATCTATCATGTAGGGAATGACTAGCCTTAGTAGATGCCGCGGTTCATAACACCAAAGCAGCCATTGCTGTCATTTTCCTGGATTGGAATGGTAAATGCGCTGGGGGGCTGGCTTGCATGATCCTAACTTCATCTATAGTAGAAGTTGAACTTTGTGCTATCCTCCTCGCACTTCAAGCCAGCGATACATCCAATGGGGGGAAATTAACTATAATGTCAGGCAGCTCCATTACAGTCACACCTGTTAATGAACAGGGTGCTTGGACACCCGCGTTGGAACCCTAGATATCGATGATCGAGAAGGAGAGCAACAAACAACTTGATGTACATTTCATGAAGGTGAATCGAAGCAGAGTCCAACTCAGTGACTCCCTTTTTAAACTCCACATCCAAAACAACCTGTAGGATCGTATCTATACGAATACCCCTCTTGAACATGTGGGTCACTCCTTCCCCTTTCCCCTCTGTCATGGTAGGAGTCTGTAACATCCCTATTTTTAGAAAAATTCTACACATAACACCTGACCTACCCGCTGGCCTACCCGATACTCGGGAATAGGTGACTTTTAATTAATCCCAGCATGCAGCCGGTTTTTGATACTATTACCCATGTAAAAGCATGCAAAATACATGCAAGATACAAATACTCTATCCACTCCATGCAACATTCATGCAAATGGCAGATATCAATCCACTATAGCTTACAAAAAAATTCTATTGCATATTTATCCCCACTGCAGATTACGTAAGTACTATACCTACAATAAATACATATACATTCACAAGTGAATTTGAGAGGTACTGTACTTATATTTGACAAACTGGGTTGAAAATTAATAATTGGGTACAATACTTATAGATGCATTTTATAGTTGATTATTGACCAAATGTGCACTACACTTTTGTAAAAAAATTATGTCAAGGTGAAAAATATTGTTATTGGATTCTGTAGGTACTGTAGTTATGCCTCCAGATCAGTTATACAATTATGCTTGATTTTGTAATTTGTTAGGTACTGTACTTATGCTTGGTTTTATAATTTGGTAAGAACTGTACCTATGTTTGAAAAACCTGAGTTGGAATTAACAAGTGGGTACAATACTTATAGATGCATTTTATAGCTGTATGAGATCTCGTAGGTACTGTGCTTATACTTCTAGACTAGTTATACAATTATGCTTGATTTTGTAATTTGCTAGGTACTGTACTTATGCTTCAGCAAATGAATTGAAATTAACAAGTAGGTACCATACTTATGGATGTAATTTATAAATGATTTTTAATCTGATGTGCACTATACTTTTGAGATCATCAACAAATGGGCACTCAACTTATCTCTCTATTTTGTAAAAAAATTATGTCCAGATGACAAATGTTACTACTGGATTCCGTAGGCACTGTACTTATGCTTCCAGATCAATGTTGCTATTGGATTCCGTAGGTACTGTACTAATGCGGGAATGATGGTGGGTGGAATAGAACTTGAGAGAATAATTACAAGATAAAAAACGAATTAATAAAGATGAATGCTGGAGAGAAGAGAAGAGTGGAGAGAGAATCTTAGGAATCTTCATTTGCTGCATGAAATCAATTGGTGGAGGAGTTAATTCCAATTAAAAGAAAAGGATGGAACAACTTTGTGCAGGTTTCCAAGAAACCGGGTGGTGCATCGGGTAGACTGTAGACTGTGGGTAGCGTAACTCTATTTTTAGGAGTAAAATAAAACCTTTTATGTAGTTTTCTTTAAATGATATTTTGTTAAGGACCTTAAGGAAAAATTTCCAAAATAGTTTTACTTCTAGGATTTTAATGCAAAGAGAAATAATAAAAGGACTCAAATAAGTTTTTCCTTTATTTTAATGTGTTGTAAATATTTGTGTAATAAAGAGGTGTGGAATGATTTTGAAAGAGACAAATATTGTTTATCTCGAATTTTGGAGTAAAAATCCACAAAGGAAAGTTCCCCCTCTTTTATTTAATTATTTTTTACACTTAAATTAAGATCAGAAACAAAAATAGAAAATGTGGACCAAACGTTGAGAAAACCTAAATCTAATTGGCTAGGATTATTCTAGACCCTTTAATTAGTCAATGATCCAAATTTGGACTCATTTGGACTTTATTTGACCCTCCATTTAAAATAGAAAAGTTTTGTATTTAATTTGATTAGATTTGTATTCAATGGACTCGATTTCCCTATGGTTCCAGGATTTATTTCCCTATCACGCCTTTCCTTTCTATTCCTTATATGATTGCCCTTTCTGACCATCAGATCATGATCTGATGGTGTCAGCATCATCCCCTACCTCCCTCCACTTAAGGTAGGTGGGGCGCCGACAGCCTATTATTTCATGACAGATTTCTCTCTCTGTACTCACTCTCTCCTCAAAATTTCTTCTCCCCCGAATTTGTCTCTCTCCCACACATTTCCCGAGCCCTATAACTCCCTCTCTCATGGATTATATAGGAAATGCCCTTTAGGGCTCACGTTGCTCTCTCTTCCGTTTTGTGCAGCTGCCACCCTAACCCTCTCCATTGCCCGATCAAGCCCTCAAAAGCACCGCCTGCCCTGAGGTGTTCCTCCTCCATCGTTAATTGCCTTCCTTTTTCCTCAATCCCCCAGACCTGCTCCACCTTTGTCTCCAATGACGGCGGCTTGGTGCATGTTCCTCTGTCCAAACCGGTTCAATTGCAACGGTGGTAAGCATCCTCGACCTCTATTCTTTGCCCTTTTCCATCGCTTTGGCTCGCCGTTCCCCCAGTTGTTGTACCCTATAGGGCCATTTTCCCCTCCCTCACCGGCACGTACCACCATGATGCGTCAGTGGGTCTCCGACCCTTGTATCACTTCCATACCTCGCTGTGCCTCCTAGAATGATTCTCGACCGCTTTTGGGTGCTTTTCCACATGTTGTACCTTGGTCTTCGCCTCGGGGTGTTTTCCCTATTTTACAGTGTGGCGTAGAACAAGACCTCCTGTGATCCTCCTTCTTCATGATTTGGCATCTTTGACCTCGCCAGGTCTTCACAGATGGATCCCCACTACCCTCTTGTCGTTGCATTAGGATTCTTTAGAGTTGGCCATCTCAGCTCACTTCTCCCTTCACGGTAGTAGTGGCATGGAGCTCGACTGCTCACATGGGCTCGAATGTAGGGTCTTTAACCTCTACTTGGAACCAAGAAGCCACCCAGATGCTTGGGTTCTCAATTGGGATCTCCCTCCAAGAGCTCTAATCGGAGAACTGATCTCCATGTACATGTGTTTTCGCTGAGCCAAGGGGAAAAACGGGGTGAAGAATCTAGGTCTCAAAAAGACCTAGATTCCCCCCGATGTTTTGATAAATTGATTAACATCGTTGGGGTATTTTTGGGTTTCCTTCCCCTTTTACTTTTTTGGTTGACCACTAATCCAGCTGGGAGAGACCCACGCCGAGATGGTGGGCTCTCTTTGGCCCAACTCAGCCTGGCCCAGCAACCCATTGGATAAAAGGGTCGCCTATGTAGCATTTATTCGATTTCTAATTGGTTGGTTTTCATTAATTCATAGTAAATCACTCAATGCTCAGAAAACTGAACAAAAATATGTTTTGGAAAGGATTTTTGGAGAGGAATACGAATATGTGGTTTTTAGAGTCTGATTTTGAATCACCAAACCTTGATTTTTGTAGAAGTGAATCTAGGGTTTAAGATTTTGAATAAAATATATTTTGATGTGACATATCTTATGAACATGACATTTATGGTTCTTTAGACCCATAGAGTGTTTAGGAATCACTCAATTTAGGAAGAGAGAGAATTCACTCTTCAAGTGAAAAAGTAAGTGGTACATGTAATTGACCATTGTTAAATTGGTTGATTTAATTATGCATATATGAATTTAGCAACGGATGCCATGTTTATGTTATTTACTATTCCTAATTGCTAAAGTCAGTAAAGTTAAGATGTATTGAATTGCATATTATGTATGGTATCATATTCATGAATCTTAATGATAAATTTACAAATTAAAGTTAAATGTAAAGTTAAGAGTTTTAAGAGAAAGAAAAAAATGTTAAAGTAAAACTTATATAAGTTCCTCATAATAGAAGAGGCACTTCAGTGCATAAGAGAAGAGGCACTTTGGTGCATAAGAGAAGAGGCACCTCAGTGCAACCTAAGAGGCACTTAAGTGCATAAGAGAAGAGGCACATTTTTGCAACCTGAGGTTACTTATATAGGTTAAGATAAAAGAAATTGACCTAAAAGAAAATGCATGTCTTTTCAATGTTCAATGTTTAATGCTAAATGTATATTTTTAGTTCTCAAGTTTTCTTAATATTATAACATGTTCAATCCACTTACCATTAGTTTTATTGCATGGTTGGGGGCGCGATGCCCGCAGGAAAGGAGAAAGCTTAGGAGCAAGAAGTGCAAGGGATAGCTCAAGGAATCTTCAAGAAGAAAAGACCTAGTGGGGTTCCCTTTACCAAGATGATCCAAAGTTTGGATAGAATTTATATCATGTATAGTCTTTCTACCAAAGTAGATTAAATGTATTTGATGTAGTTTTCCTATCTTGAACTTTGTATGAATCAAATTTCTGTTAATGCAAAGTGTTTTATTTATTCAAATTGCAAATGAATATCATGTTTGTGACACCCCCCCTGAGTAAATAGCTTCCGCTCAGTGATGTTTACATGTTGTGAAAAGTGGGGCGTTACATTATGGTATTAGAACAATTTGGTAAATGGCCACTAGGCAAACATGATTCACATAGTCACCCTAGAATAATGGTATGTGTCCAAGGTATAGGAAATGAATCTAAGGAAGAGTACCATACCCAAAGATAGAAAGAGTTTTCACCCTAAAGTAGAAATATGTATTAGGGATATGTATATATCTAGTTTAGATCTTAGGTATTGACTTAATATTAACTAGTGGCATGTCCTCTCTTTTCTCATTGGTTGGTGCACACCATGTGAGGGATGTAGAGGGATGTCATAAGCATTAGACTTATTGTGCATCTTTCGCCTTCATAATAGTATGTATGGTATGGGACATGTGTACTATTAGGTTGGTGAAGGGTAGCATAATAGGATCTCTAATCATTGGGTATGTGCCTGATCAACACCTACCCGGGGATAACAAAAAGATGGGCAATACAAAAGGCCTAAAATAGATTGTCATCTACACCTAATGTTAGGAAGCCATGACAAAGTTGAGGTAGAAGTCTTAAATATAGTGCTAAGTTTAGTTTCATAAGTCCTAAGTAAAGTTAAGAAGGAGACCAAAGGAACGGTTAGTTAATGTTTTATGCAATAAAAATGCCTCATGGAACATACTTTTATTTTATGCAAAATTGTGAGCATTAATGAACATTGAAATGTTAACTATCATTCAATGAAGAGGTAAGAAAAACCCTAAGGTGGGTAGTAGCCTAAGGAAAATTTCGAGGACGAAATTTAATTAAGGTGGATAGTAATGTAACATCCCTATTTTTAGGAGTAAAATAAAACCTTTTATGTAGTTTTCTTTAAATGATATTTAGTTAAGGACCTTAAGGAAAAATTTCCAAAATAGTTGTACTTCTAGGATTTTAATGCAAAGATAAATATTAAAAGGACTCAAAATAAGTTTTTCCTTTATTTGGATGTGTTGTAAATATTTGTGTAATAATGGCAATGTGTTTTCCCTTTTCTTTTATGAAATAAGTTTAAAAGGTTTGAAAGAGAAAGAGAAAGATAAAGAAGCAAGAAATTCGAAATATAAGAGACTTGGGCAATAAGTATGCTTTTCCTTTTTAAATATTTCAAAACAAAACCCCTAATGTTCATTTTCTCTCTCCTCTTCTTGGAATTGCCAAAAATAAATAATAATGTGCCCCTTATTCATTTATTTCGAAAATATGAGAAAATATACTCTCTTGGAATCATTAAGCCACTTTCCTTTATATATATATATATATAAAAACATAGGAGGGAAGTGATATTACCCCTTGTTTTCTCTCTCCTCCAAATAAGGTACACAGGAAGGCAATAAAGTGGTTTGGAATGATTTTGAAAGAGACAAATATTGTTTATCTCGAATTTTGGAGTAAAAATCCACAAAGGAAAGTTCCCCCTCTTTTATTTAATTAGTTTGTACACTTAAATTATGATAAGAAACAAAAATAGAAAATGTGGACCAAACGTTGAGAAAACCTAAATCTAATTGGCTAAGATTATTCTAGACCCTTTAATTAGTCAATGGTCCAAATTTGGACTCATCTGGGCTTTGTTTGATCCTCCAATTAAAATAGGAAAGTTTTGTATTTAATTTGATTAGATTTGTATTCAATGCACTCGATTTCCCTATGGTTTCGGGATTTATTTCCATGTCATGCATTTCCTTTCTTTTCTTTATACACACACCTTTTCTAACCATTGGATCAAGATCTGATGGCGTCAGCGTCATCCCCTACCTCCCGCCACTTAAGGCAGGTGGGGCATAGATAGCCTATTATTTCATGACAAATTTCTCTCTCTGTACTCACTCTCTCCTCACGATTTCTTCTCCCCTGAATTCGTCTCTCTCCCATGCATATCCCGAGCCCTAGAACTCCCTCTCTCGTAGAGTATATAGGAAACGCCCTTTAGGGATCACGCTACTCTCTCCGCCATTTTACGCAGCCACCACCCTAACCCTCTCCACTGCCCGATCAAGCCCTGAAAAGCACCACCTGCCCTGAGGTGTTCCTCCTCCACCCTTAATTGCCTTCCTTTTTCCTCAATCCCCCAGACCTGCTCCACCTTTATCTCCGATGACGGTGGCTTGGTGCACGTTACTCCATCCAAACTGGTTCAATTGCAACGACGGTAAGCATCCTCAACCTCTATTCTTTGCCCTTTTTCCATCGCTTTGGCTCGCCATGCCCCAGTTGTTGTACCCTGTAGGGCCATTTTCCCCTCCCTCGCCGACGCATACCGCCACAGTGCGTCAGTGGGTCTCCGACCCCTGTATCACTTCCTTCTGCCTTGCCACGCCTCCTAGAATGATTCTCGACCGCTTTTGGGTGCTTTGCCGCATGCTGTACCGTGGTCTTAGCCTCAGGGTGTTATTCCTATTTTACGGTGTGGTGTGGAACAGAACCTCCTGTGATCCTCCTTCTTCATGCTTTGGCATCTTTGACCTTGCCAGGTCTTCACAGACAGATCCCCACTACTCTCTTTCCATCGCTTTAGGATTCTTTAGAGTTTGTCATCTCAGCTCACTTCCCCCTTCACGAAAGCAGTGGCATGGAGCTCGACTGCTTGCCTAGGCTCGAGAGAAGGGTCTTTGACCTCGACTTGGAATTGGGAAGCCACCCAGATGCTTGTGTTCTCGATTGGGATCACCCTCCATGAGCTCTGACTGGAGAACCGATCTCCAGGTACCTGTGTTCTTCACTGAGCCAAGGGGGAAAATGAGGTGAAGAATCCAGGTCTCAAAAAGACCTAGATGCCCCTGTTGTTTTGATAAATTGATTAAAATTGTAGGGGTATTTTTGGTTTTCCACCCCCTTTTATTTTTCAGTTGACCACTAATCCAGTTGGGAGAGACCCGCGCTGAGATGGAAGGCTCTCTTTGGCCCAACTCAGCTGGGCCCAACAACCTAGTGGATAAAAGGGTCGCTTATGTCCCATTTATTTGATTTCTAATTGATTGGTTTTCAATAATTCATTGTAAATTGCCCGATGCTCAGAAAAATGAGAAAAAATATGTTCTGGAAAGGATTTTTTGAGAGGAATCCGAATATGTGGTTTTTAGAGTCTGATTTTGAATCGCCAAACCTTGATTTTTGTAGAAGTGAATCTAGGGTTTAAGATTTTGAATAAAATATATTTTGATGTGACATATCTTATGAACAGGACAATTAGGGTTCTTTAGATCGACAGAGTGCTTAGGACTCACTCAACTTAGGAAGATAGAGGATTCACTCTCCAAGTTAAAAGGTAAGTGGTCCATGCAATTGAACATTGTTAAATTGGTTGATTTAATTATGCATATATGAATTTTGCAATGAATGCCATTTTTATGTTGTTTACTGTTCCTAATTGCTAAATTCAGTAAAGTTAAGATGTATTAAATTTCATATTATGTATGGTATCATCTTCATGAATCTTAATGATAAATTTACAAATAAAGTTAAATGTAAAGTTAAGAGTTTTAAGAGAAAAAAGAAAATGTTAAAGTAAAACTTATATAACTTCCTCATAAGAGAAGAGACACTTCGGTGCATAAGAGAAGAGGCACCTCAGTACAATCTAAGAGGCACTTTGGTGCATAAGAGAAGAGGCACATTTGTGCAACTCGAGGTTACTGATATAGGTTAAGATAAAAGAAATTGTCCTAAAAGAAAATGCATGTCTTTTCAATGTTCAATGTTTAATGCTAAATGTATATTTTCAGTTCTCAAGTTTTCTTAGTATTATAACATGTTCAATCCACTTACCATTGGTTTTATTGCATGGCTGGGGGTGCGATGCCCCTAGGAAAGGAGAAAGCTTAGGAGCAAGAAGTGTAAGGGATAGCTCAAGGAATCTTCAAGAAGAAAAGACCTAGTGGGGTGCCCTTTACCAAGATGATCCAAAGTTTAGATAGAATTTATATCATGTATAGTCTTTCTACCAAAGTAGATTAAATGTATTTGATGTAGTTTTCCTATCTTGAACTATGTATGAATTAGATTTCTTTCAATGCAAAGTGTTCTATTTATTCAAATTGCAAATGAATATCATGTTTGTGACACCCCCCTGAGTAAAGAGCTTCCTCTCAGTGATGTTTACATGTTGTGAAAAGTGGGGTGTTACAGAGTCCTACCAAGTTTATTTTTCCAGTAAGAACTGTACTAGAAAACTTTTCGTTACCTGCACGAGGAGGGCGGGCTGAATTAAAATGCCTCCTGACTCCCCCCCCCAAAAAAAAAGTAAATGAACAATAGAATAGAGTTTTTTCTTTTAACTTTAATTCCATAATATTTTTTTGAAAAAAAATTAAAATATTAGACTTCTTAGAAAATACATCCAAATAAGATTATGTCAATATATTTTTAAGAAAAAAAATGTATATAAAAATGACTATGATTTGAAATGCTAGTAATTTTTTGGTGCCTTACTAATGATGGACCTATATTTTAGTGGAATAAGTCATTTTTACTAGTAATGAGCTCACTTTTACTAGTATTGTGCCCACTTATCCTATTAATACACTCACATTTCACATTTTAATATATTAAAATGTGGGTAGGTATAAGTTAACACATTCCATTAAAAAGTAGACTCGTTCTACTAAATTTTGGACTCATTTCTAGTAAAAGTAGACACATTCTAATAAAACGTGGAATGCACCAACTTCTACTAGAAATAGACCTAAATTTTAGTAAAATAAGCCCACTTACACTAGTAATGAACCTACATTCCACATTTTAATACATTAGAATGTGAGTGAGTTACTAGTATAAGTGGTCATCCCACTAAAAAGAGGGCACATTCCATTAAAAAGTGGACCCATTCTACTAAAATTTGGGTGAATTTTTAGTAGAAGTGAGCGCATTCTATTAAAATGTGGAATGAACCCACTTCTACTAGTAATGAACCCAAATTTTAGTAGAATGAGCTCACTTTTACTAATAATGTGTCCACTTATACTAGTAATGTGGCCACTTATGCTAGTAGTGCACCCATATTTCACATTTTAATGCATTAAATTGTAGGTGTATGGCTAGTTTTAGTGGCCCCATTCCATTAAAATATGGATGCATTTCACTAAAAAGTGGGCTCATTCCACTAAAATTTGGGTTCATTTATAGTAGAAAGGACACATTCCATTAAAATGTGGAATAAGCTCATTCCTACTAGTAATGAGTCCAAATTTCAGTAGAATGAGCTCACGTTTACTAAGTAGTGCACCCACTTCTACTGGTAATGCCCCCACATTCACATTTTTAATGCATCAAAATGTGGATACTTACTAGTATAAGTGGGCGCATGCCACTAAAAAGTAAACTCATACCATTAAATTTTAGGCTCATTTCTAGTAGAAGGAGGTCACATTCCATTTAAATGTGGAATGAGGCCGCTGTTATTAGTAATGAGTCCAAAATTTGATAGAATGAACCCCCTTTTATTTGTAATGTGTCCATTTATACTAGTAATGCACACACATTTCAATTTTCAATGCATTAAAATGTGAGTGTATTACTAGTATAAGTAGGCACATTGCACTAAAAAGTGAGCACATTCCACTAAAAGTGCGCTCATTCTATTAAAGTTCGGACTCATTTTTAGTAGAGGCGGGCACATTCATAATTAAGTCCTTCATTGACCAGGCCATGCTCACAATACGGATTAGTACCATAACGAAGGCGGGAAGAGAACAGCGTCTGTGACAACCATATCGCTGTCCCTGGATCGCTATACCAAACCGAGTCTTAAGATATGACTTAATATTTGGAATAGTCCCATTTTCCATAATAGACTACAATTATGCACATGACAGCTTTGTAAAATATGTAACAATATATATTATTTTAGACTGGCATGGATCAAGGCATGAGATTTATAAATCGTTTTGGCTTGGACTATTAGCACAACTATGAATCATGCATGTCTTAATCAAGACAAGTTATATCACTATAAATTATATTGATTGAAAATCAGTCTTAATTACTTCCGAGCAAGTTAATGACGATATGTTCGAGTAGTTAAGGAGACAGACTTGAATCTGTTGGGTTTGTCCAGCGGGGTTTCGGACCCTGCTGTTCACGTTTTTATTTGCCCAGGTAAGTGTTCACTTTAGTAATAAAATATTGATAGGTGAAGTTACGTTTTATTGCGTTTAAATTGGTTTAAAATCACCGTTTACAAAGTCGCTGTCGATATGTCCGAGTGGTTAAGGAGACAGCCTTGAAATCTGTTGGGCTTCGCCCGCAGGTTAGAACCCTGCTGTGAACGATTTATTGGTTCGGTTCAGTAATTAGATGTTGATAATTGAGTCGCGTTTGGTTCATGTTCTCTTGACATAACTATGTGCTTACATGCAGCACTTTCGTAGAGGGATGTTATTTTGTCTGACCACGGATTATATAACTAAAGCAGTTGACGAAATAAAGATAACAGAAGCACTGCATTTATAAATTGAGTTGATCTGTCACGTCGACCATTCAGTTTATATGCACCACTTCATTAACAACGTGATTTTTTTTTTAATATTAACAACATGAATTCACATTACATCAGCGGGAAGGGAAAACAAAACAACATCATTCTGGGAAGAATATGTCTGCACACAATTAGAACAAAAAAACGAACAAACACCCGTGTTTCCATGCAAATCTATTGCCTTGTCATTCTTGTGAAACACCTACCGTTCAGGCGATGATGGTCACCAGTGGCCGGAATTTTCAAAGGGTGGGGTTGATAGCGCGGTAGCCAATCCAATGGCGGGAGGCAGGGAAAACCATAGAAATCGCAGTTGAAGCGGCCCCAACTGCAGGAGGGACGGCCATGAGGGCGGCCTTTGCGGTGGACTTGAACCCAGGATAGAAGCACCCCACAGAGTTGGGGTCAAGGAGGCTGATGACGGCGAATACGACGACAGAAAAGACGGCGTAGACGAAGTCAGCAAACTGGAGCCTGTACTTGGCAAGATCAGCGGCTGGTGGCGGGTTGAGGTCCCGGAAAGGGAGGAGCCCGGAGACGGTGACGACGCCGAAGTGGATGGCGCCGTCGGTGCCAAGGTAGCTGTCCGTGAAGCACGCCAAGAAGCAGGATAAGCCGCATAGAGCGATCAAGACGCCCGAGACGGCCTTATTGGCTGGAGAGCAGCTTGATCCGTAGTTTGTGAGGGCTGGGTTGAGGAACTGGAACAGGAAGACTGTCCCGGTCGGGAGAAGGCGGATCAGGTCGGACACCGTCTTGAAACCGTTTATGGAACTTAGTCCTCCGAGTGCAGCAGGCGGCTGCGCGGCTGGGCCTGAGATATCGATTGTTTTGGCTGGTGCTGGTGCTGGTGCTGGTACTGGTGCTTGTGCTGGTGCTGCTGGTGTTGGTGCTGGTGCTGCTGGTATGGTAGAGGTTTCCGATGTCGCCATTTTTCAAGTTGTAGGCGTTGGCTAATCAGTAGCAGCAAACTCAATATGAGGTTTTTTGGAGCTTGAATACCTAGATATACCACGAGTGCTTCTGTGTTTTTAGATATACATGTGTGTGGATGTACTTATATGGAGTACAAGTGGAAGCTCTGCTACAGCAGTTCATCATACGTCGCAATTAAAAGAATACGTTTTGGGGGTGACCTACGTTTTGGGGGTGACCATGGTTCAAGGGCATGCGGGCATCGTTTTAGATCAACGTGCTGTCAGGAAATCACATACGAGCTTCCACTAGCTGACTGGTCTTGCTCGTGCATGCATGGTATATCATTTTGTTTGAATTGAAAAAATAATTTTCGTTTTTTATTTGTGATATTTGTCAGCTCTGCATGAAGTCTTTTTAGTAAACTGTTTGGTGCCACATCAATTGCTGTCACCTAGCCGGCGTTGGTCCTTTTTTTCCCCCATTCTATACATAGTACCATTATTTAAAGGAGTTAGAAGGATAAATTTAAAACGAGTAGATATACGTCCATCAACACACGCAAGGTGATACAACTTGAAATTCATATTCCTATTGTTTTCTTTAGATGTGGTTCATTCTATATGTATATAAAATCGTGGTGAGAGTAGCGATCCAATATTGGTGAGTAGTACTAGTCCAAGTTGTCTAAGCTCTAAGATGGGACATAGAGACGTTTTACCTGGTGTTAAAGGGAACGGGATATTACTAGCTACATCAACATTAATGAATTAGTCTAATTGCATACATGGCACACCTGACTTGGTCAGTTGGTCATCATAAATAGCAACGGATATGGTCGATGTGAAATGTCCAAATCACAAGGCGCCGAGCTTTAGCTCTAACAAAACATTTTCTGCATTACAATACAAGCTACGCTCTAGAGGTCTTATGGTTGACGTTTTCCCTCATTCACGGTCTCATGGCTCGTTGAGGACGGATAACAGCCGAGGAGGTACACCGTACACTATCTTGAATTAATGTTGCTGGTGTTCTGTCTTTGCAGATTCGTGGTACCTTCTCCCTGGACCCCTCACTTCAAATTGCGATGTTTTGCATGGACTATTGGTCCTCGAAAACACTTGGAAATAAAAGCCTCGTTGTTTAGGCTATTGTTTTTTTTTTTTTTGGTCGTCTGTTTAGGCTATTGTTAGCGTGAATATATATTGGTTTCACTTTAAAAACTCACTGTTGGCTTCACAAATTATATTATTCATCCGTCGATGATATTAAGATCATTTCACATTGATAAAAATACTCTACTCGCTCAAATTCGGAAATTCGGAAATCCTAATCTGAAGCAATTCAAGTCCTACATGCTCACAGTTCAAAGTTGGAGAATAATTTGATTTCTATGTAGAACTTTGATGTAAATAATTTGTAATTAATGTGAGTTTTAATGAAGACCAAATGTGTAGCGACCCCACCTCCCGGTAACTCCTAGTAAAGGGAGACCAAGATGTCAGAGTCGTTATTCCAATACAGGATCAGTGGTTTTATAAATAATAAATAATAATTAATAAATTCTACAACAACTAAGATTTAAAATAGAATAAATTTTTTATTTTCTCATACCTTGCAAAATATAGGAGCTGAGGAACTTTACTCCATATAACAACTATCTATCTAAAATTCTCCAATCTTTATTCAGATTTATTCCATCATTGTCACTTTAAAGGAATATCCATTTTCTTGATAAAATTAAAACGCCGACTAACAAAATGACAGTCAATATAATAGATTATATTGGTATGTGGGGGAACCAATAATCATGTATTTAATTGTAACAACATATCACAAGAAATTATGATTTAACAAAGCAAACTTTACGTTTTAAACATGACTACTCAATCCTTACATACCCTAGCCTCTGTGTTGTCCCTACAGTGGACATGGAAACTACCTCTCATATGGTAGATCTCAACTAACCCCCATGATTCTATCTTACAAGTAAATCAATACATAGAGTTGTGGAGTTGTATGGTCCTACCCAAGGGTAGACCAAGACATCGATTCATGATAACCTGATGATCCTACCTCACAGGTAGACCATGTACTAGGTCATCTACCTCATCATCATCAGATCTACAGAGGAGGACCAAGATCTGAGCTAGTCATGCACATATAATTATGATGATAGTCATAGTCACTTTATAGTTGCATGAAATAAAAGTCAATCAAGTAATTATTTCCAAGCAACTGTTAAAACCTCGGGAATCGCCAGGAAACTAAAGTGATTTAACCATAAGCGTAACCACATACCTGATTTGGAGTCTCAAAGAAGCAATATATCCAAATCGAACTAGATGTCCAATCAAGCAAGTCAGTCAATCAAACAAACATTGCTCATGAAAATAAGTGTAACACCTAGTTGTTACCATAACATCCAAACAACTCTTTATTGACTTGGGACACCATTCTAAGGTTTCTAAGTCTCATTAGTATTCATTAGGGTTTCTTAGATCAATTTCTCAAACTTTATCTTTTTTAGGTCAACAAACCCTAAAACAACTTTTCTAATCATAAAAACCCTAATTACTCAAATTATCCACATTAAGGATCTTTTATACTCAAATTGGCTTGGGATCATCATATCTCTATTTTATTCATGGATTGCACAATTAAAACCATTAAAAGTCATAATTACCTAAATTAGGGTTTCTAAGCCCATTAAAGCATAATCATGTACATGGAACCCCAAATTGAGCCAATTATATATAAAGATCATTCTTTTATATCTAAATCATCCCTTTCTTGAAAACAAGTTAATTTCCACTATAAACATCCATATAACCCTTCGCAAAATCATTAATCATCAAAATCTTGGGTTTTTGATTAATAACAATATTAAAGGTGACAACTTTAGGAAAATTTTCAATTAGAAGCAGAATTAGGCTTCAATATCATTTTTAATGGGTTTCTTGAATTTTTCTGATCAATTTTCATATACAATTTGTCACAATCAGATCTAGACATAATTAATTATGATTTTTACAAGGTTAGTTACCTTTGGACCAATCTTTGGCCGCCACGTCAGCTAATCAAGTCCTTTTTTTCTTTTTCACGCAGGTTGGGCCCAAGAAACGTTGGAAAGACACTCCTACCCTTTTTTTCTTTACTGGAGTTAGAGGTAGAGGGGTCTTTTCCCCTTTCTCTTCTTCATCCTCGCGACGGTCCTTGCACGCAGAGCAACTTTGTGGACGATCAACTCTTTAGTTGACTCTGCCATTCTCTCACCTTTCTCACCAGGTGAATGTTGGGTATCTTCCGCCATTCTCCTCTGAAGTCGCCCTAGGATCCAATTGCACTGATCGCAATCAAAGGTAGAAGAACCGACCTCCGACCCTCCGACGAGGTCCCTGCATCATCAGGAGCAGTAGACCTGATTCTCAAACAAATTTCTAGCACTATCTTGCTCGCAACGCTCGGCCGAAGACAAGGAACTTGTTTTCCACTCCACTGGGGGTCCAAGGCCCCATATATGTAGGCCTCCCTATGGCTTCTGAGAAGCTTCTGAGTTTGAGATTGGGCAAAAGTCCTTTACGTGATGAAACTCTGTGAAAGTAGGGGTAGATCAACTCAGATTGATCCCCCGAATTCATTAGAAACATTTCCTGATCCAAATGTGCCTTGGATCACAAGAGATTTGATCGGGCAGACCTCTACTCATGGTTCTCTATTTCCTAACCTTAAACGAAGAGCAGCCACCATTGGATATAGGATCCAACGACTGTCATGCCATGCACCAAGAACAAATAAATTTTGATTAAGCTGAAAAAAATCGTGACATTTATTGATATCCATTCACTTTAGGAAACTTTTAAAAATTCATATCTCCCAAACCATATGTCTACTTAATACCAAATTTTAAGGGAAAGTCCATAAGGATTTAAACTAATTGTGTGCCAAGTTTGGGACTCAAACTCGAAAGTATGAGGGACTTTTATTCATAATAAAGTTATCACTTATTAAAGCATATTTTATGCATATTTTCTCTCCCCTATTCTTTTATTTTCCTTTATTTGGATTCATTTTACCATTATAAACTATGTGGACTCGAAATCACATTCATGATGTTTCTATTATCTATATTTCCACATATTTCTTATATTTTCATAATTATCTCAAATTTCCTTCTTAATATAGCAATATGTGATTTCTTCTTTTTCTTTTAATCATATTGGACTCATTAACATCTTATGGTCCATGAAATCACATGCACAAATAAAATATTGCAAAGGGAATTCATCCAATACATATAATTCATACAAATTCCCATAATCATACATTTATTGGGGAAATTACATTTCCAACCATATGAACCCAAAATTGGGATTGTAACATCCTTCCCCTGTTATAAGAATTTTTCCCTCAAAATTCCATCAAGCATACAAATAATTTAGGATAAGACCTTTCCATGTCCATCATTGACTCCCATATGGATTCATCCTCTCCATGGTGCTTCCAAAGAACCTTTATCATCTTCTATTCTTTACTCCTGAGCTCTCTCTCACCTCGGTATCTTATACCCTCATCGGTGACTCAGGGTAAGTTAGCCTCCCTTGGAGTTCATTAGGTTCAATGCTCACACATGGCTCATGTACCTCACATAGTGGTCTAGATTTGATACATGGAACACATCATGCATCATATTATCCCGAGGGGTAAGGCTAAACATAAGCAACTCCACCAATCCATCTCAAATGGACCCATGTATCGGGGACTCCTCTTTCTCAGTTATAGCTCAGAGGGGTCGGGTTTTCATACTCACCCACAGTGGACTGCATGTTAGTCTGCTTCACATCATCTCATGACTCTTGTCGATCCTGGGCTTTCTCAGCCATTACTTGATGAAAGTGTCTTCATCTGCATCCACTGTGGCCTCACTGACCTTCAAAAGGTGCTCTCATCGACATCATCCAAGTGAAGTGGTGACCGACACACCCTCCCTTACAAAGCTTCATACCTCCTGATACTGTCTATGGTGGCTATCATAACAAGAAAACTCTGCTAGGGGAAGGAACTGCTCCCATATATCACCATGAATGAGCACATATTCTCTCATTAGACCTTCTAGAGTCTGGCTCATACTCTCTTGGATGTACACCAGTCAGGGGTGATATGTTGTACTCAACTTCAATCTAGCATCACATTCTTCTTGTACCTACTTCCACAACATGGATGTGAACTTGAAGTCATACTCAAGAACCTTTGAACTCGGATCATGGTGTAGTCGAACTACCCCTCTGTCATATATAGTTCAACCAAATATGTCAAACTGACTGTGCTCTCTCTTAGGCAAGAAATTAGGTCAACTTGGTAAGGCGATCTTCCATAACCCATATTGCATCATGACCACTCTTGGCCCATGGGAGACCCACCACAATGTCCATGGTACTCTACTCCCATTCCCTCTTGGGGACTCTTCATTTTCTATAACAACTCATTGGGTTACTGGTGTTCAGCCTTCAACCTCTGGCATGCATGGAAACTGGCCTCATGCAACTCTATATACTTTTTCATCTCAGGTCTTCGTAGTACTACTGTAAACCTTAACTATCTTAGTAGTACCACGATGTATGGTATACATAAAATCATGCACAACTTGCATGACATGATCCCTCAAGGTTGATTCCTCAAAAACCCTAAAACACTCTAGTAGTGGGTTTCACCACATTCTTTTCCTGAGAGGTGTATCTGAGGTTCTTATATCAACCCTATCATCTCATCAAGCTCCATGTTGGCTAACTGGGAAACCACCAATTTGACCGACGGGCTGGTTGTATCTGGGTGTTATCCACATAGATCTCATCTTCTAACGATCATAAGGTTCACCTAAAAACCTTTTCCAGTCTCTCTACTGGCTATGAAATACCGATGTACACTTGATCCTTATTCTGCTTAGAACATCTTATTACCACATAAGCATCCTTACATGCTAGGTGATGGTGAAGACATAAACCCTCATATACTTCACTCATCATCCTCATCTTGGGTTTAGGTCTAACTGAGTCAAGAAAACTTTGAGCTCATCATATCAGTTATCAAACCCAAAATTATGACTCATAGATTCCAAGCTACTTCCAGGGAGGTACATCCTCATATCACCTTTGTTCTTTTTTTCTTTTTTTTTAAACAATCTGTCCAACGTACTCTCAAAATGTGTGGCACATCTTTCATCCTCAAACTCATACAAATGTTTCAACTCATATCACCTTGATCCTTGGTACATGGCATGTGTTTTGTCCTGTCTCTCACTCCCATAAAAAGATGAAACAAGCATTTGGCTACAGTCTGATGAATGCATATTCACCTGAGTCTAATCGCCTCGTTTGGCCCAATTTTGGTTGCATTTGTGCATTTACTTGGCTTAATTGCTTTAATGAGGTTTTATTGGCCATATCTTCTTACATTCAAGTTATCTTGGTCCAATCGATTTTATCCCTATTTTTAATGGATTTTACCTTTGTTTTGCAGGATGAATTGGGCACTTGGGCCAAATCACCTGCCATCATGCAATCGGGATCTTTTCCTTCCTGATTCTCTACTACAACATTATCTATGCCCAAAGGTGTGGATACGACCAGGCTATTTGGAGCTCGTGGGCCTGATCCCAATGCAGCTATAACCTTGTGGCCCTTTGTTTAGCCTTTGATCAGGCTTGGTCAAATCTTGCCTAAGGCTAATTTGTAACTCTTGGGCCCAAGCAACACCAAGGCCCACAAGTGGGGCCGAGACTCTATTTCCTTCACAGCCACAGTGCCTAGCCGGCTCCTGTTCACCTATCTACCCTAATAGCTACCCGCGGCCTGTAACCAACCTGCGCCCGCAGGGCCCACCTCCTTGCCCACTCCCGCGACCGCGACACCTACCCCAACTCCCGTGATCGCGGAATTCTGCCCTAAGTAGCCGCGAATTGATACCCATTGCCCCCGTGACCACAACAAAGGCCGCGACCTCGACAAAGGACGCGACCACGACAAAGGCCGTGACCACGACAAAGGCTGCAACCACGATAAAGGCTGTGACCTGCTGCAAAAATACGAAGGTCGCGATTTTAAAGAGGTGCCCAGCCTGCCTATAAATAGGACACGACCCCAGTCAGTCAAATCATCATCTCTAGATGTCGTTAGGCTGCAGGTTTGTCCTGGGCCTAAGGAGACGATCTCCATAGCCAAGAGCCTGCCCCTGTGGTGGTTTTGCGGCCTGTTCACCCAGATCTGGAGTGAAGACTTGGATCTGCAAGCCACCTCATTCAGATCTAGATCTAGATCTGCTGCATCTACGCCGCTTCCACGCCGCCATCTCGTCCACAAGCTGCTCCTCCTGCTGCAAGCGAGGACTACGGGAAGAGGAAGAAGGTGGAGAGAGAAGATCTGCCCCGTCTGCCATGGTGTTCTTCTCTCCTCGTCCAGATCTGCCCCGACATCATCTAGAAGACCGTTTACCCACCAATCTGTGATCATCTTCTTCACCATGACCATGGCGGAAACTTCTCTCTCTTGTTATTCTTGCTTCTATCACCATGAGTGAGTAGTTTACTTTCGCTGGGGTGTGGGGACTAGCCCCGCTGCCCATGCTTTCACATCTTTTTGTTGAGCATCCCATGGCATGTATATAATCTTTCATTTCGTTACTAATTGTCGATGTGTGCTTGTGGATTGATCACCTGCTTGCATTTATCTTGTTCGTTTCCTATGTTGCGAGAACTTCAATGCGTAGGTTTTGAATGTCGTTTAACATGGTCGACTCCCAAACTAGAAATAGAATGGGATTCCTTGAAGTCGTAAGTGTATGATCCGTGTGGTGACGAGCCATCTAGCCCACGGTGACGCTTTTGTGTGCCTAACGCCTATCTAGGGGGCCCACAACTTCATTTGGATTTATGTATCTTCGGAGCCGTAAGTATGTGATCTGGATGGTGACGAGACATCTAATACCTAAGGTGATGCTTACGCGAACCTAACGCCCGTATGGGGGTTTCTGCAGTAGCTCTATTTGAATGGTTATATCTTTCCTAGATGTTTGATGTTTGGATGTGATTGCATGCGTAGTGGTGGTGAAAGCCGGGACCATCCCAGTGATTTCCATCATTAATCTTTAATGAACCCCTTAATCCCTCTCTTTTATTTTCCTTGTGTTTAGTTTAATTAAACTCATATCGATCAATCTTATTCTAAATATTAGTCTTGATTCAACTAGATTTGACTAGAAAGAGATTCTTAAAATTTTGTCCCTTGGGATTCGATCCTCAACTATACTGCGATAAGACCCGTCTGCTTGCGAGTGGTATTATTGCACGTTATTTTGGTTAAAAACTTAGGGATTTCAACCCTAAGTGAGTTTGTTAGTGCGATAATATAAGCCACGTCAAATTCTGGCGCTGTTGCCAGGGATGACGGAATCATCTAGTTAAATCTAGTTTTTTTTAGGCTAATTTAGGTTTTTCTTTTACTTTTGATACTATCGATCATATATACTTGAATTCGGTTCTACTCCATCCATCTTACCAGCAAAAGATCTTTTTATCCTAGGTACACACAAAGTCTAGTGTATGCGCCACTCAGACAGTCCCGGACTCGCTGCCAGCTTTGACCCTGAGATAGACAGAACCTTTCGCCGTCAGTACTGAGAGAACCAGGCAAGAATGGCTCAAGAGGAGGAAATCGCTCGAAGGGTAGATCAAGCCCTTACTGCACAAAGAGATAGGCTTATGTAAGAAGCCCGAGCTACAGTTCAAGATGAAATACAAGCAGCTCAAGCGGCAGCTCAGCAAGCAGAGTTACAAAAAGACCTGAGGGAGTTCTCAATCCCTAAAGCTGCTGACGTTCGTCACCCAGTGCATCCTCCTCCCATCAACGCCCCCAACTTTGAGGTACGGGCGCATTGGATCACGTTGCTTCAAAACAATCCTTTCTATGGTAAGCAAGGAGAAGATAGTCAAGATCATCTTCTGAGATTCATAGACTTGTGCGCCATGACAAAGCAAAATGGAGTCACCGATGATGCCATTAGACTTCGTCTCTTCAAATACTCTCTCGCCGATAGAGCCATGAGTTGGTATAACTCCTTGCAATGCGAACCCATCACCACTTGGGAACAACTTCAAAATGTTTTTCTGGAAAAGTTTTATCCACCTTCTCTCACCTATGAAATCAGGGGCCGAATAACGCAATTCACCCAGGCCCCTGGAGAATCCTTAGCTGAAGCATGGGAAAGATACAAGGAGCTTCTACGCAAGTGACCACATCATGGCATTCTGAATAATCAACTCATCGAAATCTTTTATAGAGGTGTAGACGATGATATCAAGAGGTTTTTAGATTCCTTGTCTGGAGGAAACTTCATGCGTCAGAGTTATGATAACGCATGGAAGGTTGTCACCCTTGGAGTTGAAAACCAAGCCAACTGGGGAAGACCTGTGGGCAAAGGAGTGTTGAAGGTAGCTATGGCCGAAGCAACACCAGAGTACAAATCTATCGCTGAATCTCTCAAACTCCCAGTTGCAAAGCAAGACCATCTAAAATCGTCTCTCGCAGCTTATGAAAGAAGATGTTCGCCCCCTCGACAACAAGAGCAAGTTAATTCAGCATCACTCTTCTGTGAGGCATGCAAAGGAACTGACCATTCTACTCTAGCCTGTAACATTCTCTATGATGTTGTCTTGAGCAATACATGTGCTCAAGGAGATAGTGGTCAAATGGAAAATCTGAATGTTGTCAACACCATCCCTGATCAAGGGTACTATAATCCGAATCAGAATAGGAACCATCCAAGTTTTCAATATGGAAATCTTTCTGGAGCAGAGAACTCGTGACAACTTGGTTCAAACACTCAACAACGAGGGCCACCAGGATTCCAGTATAACCAACAACAGAATTTTGGGAATCGAGGTAACTTCCAGAGTAGAAACTACAACAACTATCAGAACAATTCTCAGTTTCAAAACCTCAATCATGTCCCCTACCAACAACAACAACAAGGGCAACAAGTTGGTCCCATCTCTCCTGATGACAAACTGTCAGCTATTGAAAGATGCTACAGTCGCAGCAGACTATGATAGCTAACCAGCAGGCCCATCAGAAGGCTATTGAATCTCAATTAGCTCAACTTGCGGCTAGCATGAAGCCACCTGCTGGAACCTTTGCTGGACAACCGGAAAACAATCCTAAACATCCTGAGCAACTTAAGGCTGTCACCACCAGGTCCGGGAAAAACTATTCTGACTCCCCTACTAAGATACCAATAGTGGAAACAAACGACGATAACTTTGCTAATGACCAAGACTCTGCAACACCTGAGCCCCAATCGAAGGAACAACCAACCGCCGATAGGACAGACAAAGCAAGATTGGAGGAACCGCTGACTGCGGAGGCTGAAGACACACCTGAGTCGGATGTGCCAGTATACAAGCCTCCTCCTCCTTTCCCAACTCGTTTGAAGTAGACAAAGCTCGATACTCGATTCAACAAGTTTAAAGAAGCTATGAAGAAGCTTCATGTAGATATACCCTTTCTAGATGCACTGGCTGAGATACCAGCATGGACTAAGTATTTAAAATCCCTCCTCACGAGGAAGTACATAACTGAAGAATACGAGATTGTTAAGCTAGCAACAACCACTTCCGATATCATCCTGAGCAAGATGCCCAAGAAACAGAAAGACCCAGGATCCTTTGGGATTTCATGCCATATTGGTGACTCTTCATGTAAGAAGGGATTAGCCGATCTCGGCGCTAGCATTTCTATCATGCCACTTAGCCTTTGTAAGAGGCTAGGGTTTGCAGAATTACTCCCAATTGGAATGACCATTCAACTTGCAGATAACTCTATGACTCTTCCTTTGGGAATCATCGAAGATGTCCCTGTCAAGGTTGGAAAAGAATCTTATGTCCCATGTGACTTTGTCATCATGGACATAAAGGAAGACGACAAATATCCTCTCATCTTTGGCCGTCCTTTCCTCACAACTGCAAGAGCCTTGATCGACGTTGAAGCCGGGACCTTGCTGCTCAGGCTAGGGAAAGAAACCCTCGAGTTCAAAGTTTTTGAAAGCATGCGAAGACCGAGCATGCAGGAAGAAGTCTATTTGATTGATTGCATTGAGAAAATGTCGTTCCTCACACAAGAGGAGTATGAACAAGACGATCCTCTGGAAGTGGCTCTGACAAACCCATCTGCTGAAAATTTCACCAATGAACAAGTTAAAGATTGTATCCTTCACCTCGACTATGTAGAAGAAGATCCTAAAGCTAAGTTCGAGGAACTCAAAGCTGTAAATGTAACTAAAGAGCCATGCGAGAAGCCAGAAGCCCCTGAAATGAAGCCCCTATCCGAGGGACTTAAGTACATGTTTTTGGATGATCTCAAGGTTTGTCCAGTTATTATAAATTCTAATATAACAACCGAACAAGAAGATAAACTCTTGAAAGAATTAAAGGAAAGAAGGAAAGCTATCAGATACAAGATGAGCGATCTAACCGGGGTCATTCAAGCGCTTTGTATGCACAAAATCCCTATGGTGGAAGACCACAAGCCGACTATTGAGCATCAACGGAAGTTGAATCCTAATATGAAAGAAGTGGTCCATCGCGAAGTCATCAAGTTTCTCACTACCGGAATCATCTATCCAATATCTGACTCACCTTGGGTGAGTCCTGTACATGTTCTTCCAAAGAAAGGTGGCACTATTGTGATACAGAATGAAGAAAATGAACTCATCCCCACTCGAACAGTAACCGGGTGAAGGATGTGTATCGATTATAGAAAATTGGACAAAGCCACACACAAGGATCATTTTACGATGCCTTTCTTAGATCAAGTCTTAGAGAGATTGGCTCATCAGGAATATTTTTTCTATCTCGATGGTTACTCTGGATTTTATCAAATCCCTATACATCCATATGAATAAGAGAAAACTATGTTTACATGCCCCTTTGGAACATACGCCTTTAGAAGGATGCCATTTGGACTATGTAATGCGCCTGCAACCTTCCAACGTTGTATGGCGGCCATATTTGCTGGTTTAACCGAAACCATTATGGAAATTTTTATGGATGATTTCTCTATATATAGGGATTTGTATGATTCATGCCTAAGGCACCTCTCCCTTGTCCTCAAACGATGCGAAGAAACACATCTAGTGCTTAATTGGGAGAAATGTCATTTCATGGTGAAAGAAGGTATTGTCCTTGGCCATAGAGTCAGTAATCGAGGAATTGAAGTGGACAAGGCCAAGATCGAAGTAATCTCCAAACTGTCAATCCCAACCAATGTAAGAGAAGTCCGCGCATTCCTTGGTCATGTAGGTTTCTACAGAAGGTTTATCAAGGATTTCTCCAAGATAACCAAGCCCATGAAAAACTTGTTGCTGAAGGATGCTGATTTCCATTTTGATGAAGACTGTATCAAGAGTTTCAACAACCTAAAGCATGACCTTACAACAACACCCATCATTCGTGCCCCGGATTGGGACAACCCATTCAAAATTATGTGTGACACCAGTGATTACACTGTGGGTGCCATCCTGGGTCAATGTATAGAGAAGAAACATCATGTCATCTATTATGGATCAAAGACCCTTGACGAAGCCCAGAGGAACTATGCAACTACTGAGAAGGAACTCCTAGCAGTCGTATATGCCTTTGATAAGTTTAGATCCTACCTCATCGGTTCAAAGGTGATTGTCTACACCGATCACGCCACTATTTGTTATCTTCTAAAAAAGAAAGATGCAAAACCAAGGTTGATAAGATGGATTCTCCTATTGCAAGAATTCGATCTTGAGATTAGAGATAAAAGAGGCACAGAAAACATTGTAGCAGACCACTTAAGTCGTATCCACACTCTGGAAACTGAGAAGGTCCCGATCAACGACTCTCTTCCAGACAACCAGCTTATGAAAGTATCAGAAGCTACTCCTTGGTACTCAGACTATGTGAACTACCTTGCCGCTGGTATCATCCACTCTGAGTGTACCAGAAATGCTTTAAAGAAATTCATGCATGATGTGAAGCAATATCACTGGGATGAACCGTACCTTTTCAAGCTCTGTGCTGATGGTCTCTACAGACGTTGTATCGCTGAGGAAGAAGCCCAACTTATTTTAGAGCAATGTCACTCAGGCCCAGTCGGAGGCCATATGAGTTCTAAGAAAACCTCACTGAAGGTTCTGCAATGTGGGTTCTTTTGGCCAAACATATCCATGGATGCTTACAATTTTGTTATGTCATGTGACAAGTGTCAAAGAACGGGAACCATTACAAAAAGAGATGAGATGCCACTCAAGATATGGCAAGAAGTTGAGATTTTTGATGTTTGGGGAGTGGACTACATGGGTCCATTCCCATCATCACATGGATTTTCCTACATCCTAATCGCGGTTGATTATGTCTCCAAATGGGTAGAGGCAATACCAACGGTTACTAGCGATTCAAAACCCGTGATTAAAATGTTCAAGGATATCATTTTCCCCCATTTTGGAGTTCCACGCACCGTGATCTCCGACGGAGGTTCTCATTTTCTGGAAAGAAGTTTTGAAGCGTTGCTGAGAAAATATGGTGTAACGCACAAGGTAGCTTCCCCCTACCACCCACAAACAAGTGGGCAAGTAGAGGTTTCAAACGGTCAAATCAAAGTTATCCTGGAAAAGACAGTAGGACGCAACCAGAAAGATTGGTCAGTGAAAATCAATGACGCTTTATGGGCCTACCGAACTGCGTTCAAAACTCCTCTTAGAACAACAATCTTCAGACTCATCTATGGAAAATCATGTCACCTTCCCGTGGAACTAGAACATAAAGCATGGTGGGCAATCAAACAGTTGAATTTTGACATGAAGAAAGCAGGCGAAGCCAGGATTCTACAACTTCAAGAGTTGGATGAACTCCGAATGATAGCTTATGAGAATGCACGAATCTACAAGGAACGCACGAAACTTTGGCATGATGGTCATCTGAAGAGAAAGGACATTCAAGTGGGAGACCAAGTTCTGCTATTCAACTCGAGACTGAGGTTATTCCCAAGGAAACTCCGCTCTCGATGGTCTGGACCATACATTGTCAAGAACATCTACCCACATGGTGCATTCACCTTATGGAGTGAGAAGTCAGGTGATTTTGTTGCAAATGGACAACGCTTGAAGAGATATTTCACCACAGCCGATACTAGCACTGAGGAATTGATGAATCTGTCCAAACCGACATACCTACCAGAAAGTTAAAGAAATCACGTCGAGCCACCGACGTAAAACAAAGGCGCTTGTCGGGAGGCAACCCGATCTTTAACTTAGTTTTTATTTTTTTAGAACATTTTGCACCTGATAGACAAGGCATTGCAAGATGCAGTCTTAAGTTCTAATAGATTCTATTTTGAGATTTTAGATGGAGTACGCGTCGTTGAAAGAAATGCAACCACATCTGGTGGACCAACCGACACGAGTTTTCCCCTCCATCTCGGATTTAGAGTTTGCTCGGGACGAGCAAATTTCTAAGTTCGGGGTGGAGGGTGGGTGGTACGTACTTCACTTTCCACCCTCTCCTATCCATTTCTGACTTAAGATCTCATCGTTGAAATTTTGTCACAATTTTGAGCAAAATTTTCAAAATTTTCAAAAGTTTTCATAGCAATTTATATATAAACTTGATGATGTTGTGACGCTTTTGTTTCAATCAACACCTTTACCTAGCCGACTATCCTGTTTTTTCATGCAGTTTTGAATCATTATACCCTCCTTATTCGAAGTGAAGCCTCAAGGAGAACAATTTCTGAAAATAACCTATGATTAGAAATCACCGCGTGAAGCTTATGAATACTAACATCATGATTAGTAGATATGGCTTGTATCTGTCAAACTGAGAGGGATCAAACACATTGTGCTTCCTATCTGACTAGTGGAACAATAGCATGGAATCTCTACCAGATCCTCATCAAGTCATTATTTGAGCAGAGTATGATAAGGAGAGCAATCCGGTGCACTGAATTGTAAATCAAGTTGCATTCTGATCTGAACTCTCTTCTACACTTCTTCCATCATCTTCTTACCCCTTCGCTCATCAAAAACAAACAAAAATAGCCAATAGTGTGCCAAACCCTAAGTTTGAGGTGGCACACTCTCTCTCCCTTTACGCTTCTTCCATACCACTCACTACGAAATAGGGGTGTATCACCAAGAAAAGATGCCAAAGCGCACACAAAAAGAAATGCAATCTCGAGTCGAATAGAGGATTGATTCACACAAAAAAATGCAATCAATGAAATTGCAAATCATATAATAAAAATCTCAAGTAGAATAGAGGATAGATTTATTTCTTCCGTCCATACCACCCTTCACTCCTTTTTCCACCTAAAGGCACAATGAATGCCTCCTTGATCCTAAAAACACCAGTGTTAGATCAGGTGCACACTTGTTGTTCTGCGGGTATCTCTGGACTCTTATGAAACTCCCTGACATGCTTGATTTTGGAAAAAGTAGAGAGGAAGTGATATTGGGAAGCAAACTCAAGTACAAAGATATAGAAAGATGTGTTCTGTGATCTCAGGATGTTGAGACCCCTAGTCATACCGAGTAGAAAAGAAACAATCGTGATGTGAAGATGAGGCAATCGCATGAGCTGAAAGTATTCATTTGGCGACTGTTTTAGATTTTGTGTTACTCGAGGATGAGCAATGTTTAAGTTCGGGGTATTCTGATGAATGCATATTCACCTGAGTCTAATCGCCTCGTTTGACCCAATTTTGGTTGCATTTGTGCATTTACTTGGCTTAACTTCTTTAATAAGGTTTTATTGGCCATATCTTCTTATATTCAAGTTATCTTGGTCCAATCGATTTTATCCCTATTTTTAATGGATTTTACCTTTATTTTGCAGGATGAATTGGGCACTTGGGCCAAATCACCTGCCATCATGCAATCAGGATCTTTTCCTTCCTGATTCTCTTCTACAACATTATTTGTGCCCAAGGTGTGGATACGACCAGGCTATTTGGAGCTCGTGGGCCTGATCCCAATGCAACTATAACCTTGTGGCCCTTTGTTTAGCCTTGGATCAGGCTTGGTCAGATCTTGCCTAAGGCTAATTTGTAACTCTTGGGCCCAAGCAACACCAAGGCCCACAAGTGGGGCCGAGACTCTATTTCCTTCACAGCCACAGTGCCCAGCCGGCTCCTATTCACCTATCTACCCTAATAGCTACCCGCGGCCTGTAACCAACCTGCGCCCACTGGGCCCTACTCCTTGCCCACTCCCGCGACCGTGGCACCTACTCCAACTCCCATGATCGCGGCATTCTGCCCTAAGTAGCCGCGACTTGATACCCATTGCCCCCACGACCACGACAACGGCCACGACCTCGACAAAGGCCACGACCACGAAAAACGCCGTGACCACGAAAAAGGCCGCGACCACGAAAAAGGTCGCGACCTCGACAAAGGCCGCGACCACGACAAAGGCCGCGACCACGACAAAGGCCGCGACCGCGACAAAGGCCGCACCCTCGACAAAGGCCGCGACCACGACAAAGGCCGCACCCTCGACAAAGGCCGTGACCTCGACAAATGCCGCGACCTTGACAAAGGCTGCGACCTGCTGCAAAAATACGAAGGTCACGATTTTAAGGCGGTGCCCAGCCTACCTATAAATAGGTCACGACTCCAGTAGTCAAATCATCATCTCCATACGATGTTAGGCTGCATGTTTGTCCTGGGCCTAAGGAGACGATCTCCATAGCCAAGAGCCTGCCCCCGTGGTGGTTTTGCGGCCTGTTCACCCAGATCTGGAGTGAAGACTTGGATCTGCAAGCCACCTCATTCAGATCTAGATCTAGATCTACTGCATCTACGCCGCTTCAACGCCGCCATCTCATCCATGAGATGCTCCTCCTACTGCAAGCGAGGACTACGGGAAGAGGAAGAAGGTGGAGAGAGAAGATCTGCCCCGTATGCTGTGGTGTTCTTCTCTCCTCATCCAGATCTGCCCCGACATCGTGTAGAAGACCATTTACCCACCGATCTGTGATCATCTTCTTCACCATGACCATGGCGAAAACTTCTCTCTCTCTCTTGTTATTCTTGCTTCTATCACCATGAGCGAGTAGTTTACTTTCGCTGGGGTGCGGGGACTAGCCCCGCTGCCCATGCTTTCACATCTTTTTGTTGAACATCCCATGGCATGTATATAATCTTTCATTTCGTTATTAATCGTCTATGTGTGCTTGTGGATTGATCACCTGCTTGCATTTATCTTGTTCGTTTCCTATGTTGTGAGAACTTCAATGCGTAGGTTTTGAATGTCGTTTAACGCGGTCGACTCTCAAACTAGAAATAGAATGGGATTCCTTGAAGTCGTAAGTGTATGATCCGAGTGGTGACGAGCCATCTTGCCCACGGTGACGCTTCTATGTGCCTAACGCCTGTCTAGGGGGCCCACAACTTCATTTGGATTTCTATATCTTTGGAGCCATAAGTATGTGATCTGGATGGTGACGAGACATCTGATACCTAAGGTGATACTTACACGAACCTAACGCCCGTATGGGGGGTTCTACAGCAGCTCTATTTGAATGGTTATATCTTGCTTGGATGTTTGATGTTTGGATGTGATTGCATGCGTAGTGGTGGTGAAACCCGAGACCATCCCAGCGATTTCCATCATTAATCTTTAATCAACCCCTTAATCCCGCTCTTTTATTTTCCTTGTGTTTAGTTTAATTAAACTCATATCGATCAACCTTGTTCTAAATATTAGTCTTGATTCAACTATATTTGACTAGAAAGAGATTCTTAAAAACATTGTCCCTTGGGATTCGATCCTCAACTATACTGCGATAAGACCCGTCTGCTTGCGGGTGGTATTATTGCATGTTGTTTTGGTTAAAAACATAGAGATTTCAACCCTAAGTGAGTTTGTTAGTGCGATAATATAAGCCACGTCACAGTCCAAATACATAGTTCATCCCATTCCAAGAGTAGAGATGGTTTATCACACAATGCCATTATACTTTCCAAACTAAGTTGAAACATACCTCTCATGTCTCCACATCATAAACATGTCCAATCTATGTTTACATCCATGAAAAGGTTGTTCTCAAATACTCTTGGGTATTTACATCACTCTTACGTACAATCCTTAGTCATTACCTCAAGGTCTCTAGGGTGCCGGTACTTTTGGGGTGATCTGACCCTGATGCATCTAAGGAGTGCCTCTCACTTTTACCCCTTAGGTCTCATGAACTCATGAAGGTGGCCAACCTCATAACCCATGGGCATAGGGAAAAGGTAGTTGTTACCACCCGACCCTATGGTCTTGTGCTTTTAGGGAACAAACAACTCCTACTCCCATCGGTCTTATCCCTACTTGACCTTAGTGTTGACTTAGGATTCTACTGTAGCTTATGATTTCTGTATCGATACTCATGCTCATCTCATCCTTGAATCCTTATCCAAATCTCCATCATTTGTTTGGGCATACATGGCTAACTTGGCATCCCTCAAAGGGATCATGGCAACCTACCTACCTCGGTCTGGCCCCATACATGTTACCTCCATGGCAACATATCTTCTTGCCCCTTAGAGATGGTCATACATGGGTCTATAGATTCATGCTCATATTATGTGCTCTCCACTTAGCTTATAAATCTCTTATAAGTGTCCTCTTAAGGTTACTTCAAACGTAAACAAGAATTGGTGCTCACCCTACGTAAAGGGTTCCTTCTGAGGACGGGAGAAAACCATCTCTTGATAGTAACAAAGGTCACAAACGTCCTTACCTTCATGGTTTACATCATCATGTATATGATTAGCTCCTATAATGATACTTATGCACGTATCTAGCAAGAAGACAACCTACTAAACCATGTTCAGTTCCTTGGTAGGTCATACATATTCATCATTCCTCAAGGTTGGACTAATATCATACATACATATGTCACCAAATTGTGTGAGCGGTTCACCAAACACATACCTCAGTTCCAGTGGGTTTCCTTCTGCTGTAACACATGAGGGGTGCCAAACTCAAATACTATGAACTCAATCAGCCTCGCGAACATCACATGCACCAGGTACTGCTGCTTCCCCTCTTTGGTCCAGGAACCTAGGTTCACCTCTTATACATCGGCTATCTAGCTGCATGCTCAACTGTTCAAACATGAATCGAACCTATGCCAAGTATAGCATAAACATCATAACACTCTTCCACATGAACAACCTTTAGTGTCCACTGGTTACGATGCCTCTCAACCTGCACTACTACAGAAAAGACCTTTGGCGTCAGTTATTTAGAGCCTTTAGTGTCGATTTTCAAGCGACACTCAAGTGGGTGCCGCTAAAAGTCGACACCTTCAGCGTCAGTTTCTAACCGACTCCATAACCCTTCCCGTCACCGAAAATGCGCCAGCAAGGGAACTATAGGTGTCGGTTATTAAAGAAAACTGACACTATATCATTGTTAAAGATATCGATTATTAAATACATACTGACGCCATTAACCCTTTCTGCCACCGAAAACGTGCCAGCAAGGGAACTATAAGCCTCAGTTAGTAAAGAAAACTGACATTATATCATGGTTAATGACATCGGTTATTAAACAAAAACCGACACCATTACCCTTCCTGCCACCAAAAACGTGCCAGCAAGGGAACTATAAGCGTCAGTTAGTAATGAAAATTGAAACTATATCATGGTTAAAGACATCAATTATTAAACAAAAATGGACGACATTACCCTTCCCCCCACCAAGCCAGCGAGGACACATAGACGTCAGTTTGTTACTAATAACTGACGTCGTATCTATTTGGTGTCAGTTTTATACAAATAACTGACGCCTATGTTCTGATTTTTTTTTCTTATCAGTTTGGAGGCCTACTGTATGGCTGGTCAGCAGGATGGAGAACCTGTAGTTTTGTTCTGAACTGTAGATTTACAACATCCATTGATATCAGCCAACAACAGGCCACAAACCTATAAAGTCATTCACATTCAGACACATATATTGATCAGATACATGTAGAAATTTGCAAAGTCATTTACATTCACATTCAGTTCCATTCATTTCATCTCTTTTCACATTCAGACATTCATGTATTGATCAGAAAAAGTCATTTACATTCACACATATGAAAATTCAAAAAAATTCATTCACATTCACACAAAAATAATTATGAGAACAAAATTTAGAAATATCATTCTTTATTCATCATCATCATCATTGTCATCATATACCCAATTATATTTAACAATTCCCACTACTTGTAAGGATTTTGCCCATTCTTCTCTTACAACATCTAATTCCTCCCTTGTATAGGGAGTATGTACATCTAATAACTTTCCACCTGTACTGAAGTCAATTTTAAACACTTAAAAAGAGAATGACGTATATATAATTAATAATATATAATAAGATTGATATATTTCATATTATCTAATGAGACTATATATAATACCTTATGTATAGTATCGATTTCCATTACGACATATTTGATGATTAGGTCCATAAATTGCATCACATAGTAGGCATATGCCCAACCGTTGTCTTGTGTAGAACACTATAAATTGAAACATACAAAATATTCAAAAATACAAATAAGAATAGTTCACATAAATAATATATATATTGGAGTCGAGAAATTACTTTCACGTTCTTCCAAATTAGTGGCTGATTCTTTTTTCTGGGGACCTTTCCTCCAGCTTTTTTGAACTCTTATAAAGCCTTACATGTTAATGTAACACATTAAATTGCATAATTAAATAGTAATGTAATAACAGATGTTAACAAATATAAAAATATGAAATATTTCTCACGGGAATAATGGCCTTTTCATTGTGTGTCTGTATAATGTATTCAATTCATTCTCCGCAGGATCTAGATAATAGATAGTGAACGTCTTGGGGATAATAACTAGTAACTCCCAATGTCTACCACTACAGGTAAGAAAGTTAAAAATTAATAACTCAAAATCCACAATAAAAATTTAATTTTCTTAAGTCCAAATTATAAGCAAAGTAAACTTAGTTGACATTAAATGGAGCTATTATCACCATCTTCTTATTTTTACCAAAATATTCAAAAGCAGCACAACAGTATGAAGTAACTGAAGAAGGGTCTGTATCTACAAGACTAATCAAAGATGGAACCAAAAATCCCACATGGGGAAATGCAAAATCTGTACATATCATGTGTAAGTGGCTGCAAAACATGTATTATGTATGCCTTAATATATAAGAAACTAGATCATCGTATATAATACAAGGTATACAGATGTATAAACAAGATCTCACCATATCCACAGCTCTATCATAGATGTGTTCAACCAATCATGACAAAACAACTCCAAAATATCTTGTATAAATAGCTTGTTATCGTATGATTGACCTGCATTAATATGTATGCATTAATGCGTATGCAAAACTTGTATTACGTATGCAAAACTTATATAAATAGATTGTTATCATATGATTGACCTGCAACATCCTTTGAAATAGTAACATTTATAGGGAAATTTAAATCATGTTCGCCTATCCATACTACCATACCCCTATAATTAGGACCTAACGAGGCGTGTAGGTCCCTTGGAAGCCAACTTGGTACTTTAGGAGGTGGAGGTGGAGGCCGAGATGTAGTGGGTGTCTTCCTTTTGACCTATATATAATTTTAGATCAATTGACTCATATATACACACTAAAAAATTAACGTAAGGTAAATTTACCATACAATATTAGTATAGAAGACATCCTCTTTGGGCCCCATTATCACTCTGCTTTCTTCCTCACCAAGCGTTTTAGAATCTGGGTGGGCATATGGTAGTGGAAGATCCCTCCAATCGGGGAGTATATGTATCGGGCTCACACGAACCACACCAGTTGGTACTGGAGTCCCATGAAACATCTCCCCTGGAAAGGCTGGGTAAGCCTGTGCCTCTGCAATGATATATTCTTGACTTTTTAGACGACATGGCTTCAACCCCTATAAATTTACGTAAAGAATGTTATATACATATATACATAAACATATCATCTTGAAAAGACTAGATATTATATATGTCATAAAAATACTTACACCGAACGTGCTAGGTTGTGGGTCTATAGGATTACTCCCAACCTCTGCAGTAGGATTAGAGTGGCCCGCCACAGGTACTGTCTGAGTGGCAGTCTGAGATGCCTGCCACTTGCTAATTGCTTTATTGGCTCTCTTATCAAGTGTTTCCTCGACTCTCCTATCAAGTTATTCCTCGAATCTCCTTTCAATTAACTGATCTACCTATACATGGACAAAAGAAATGCTAGCTTCTGATTATTGAATTCTCTTTCACAATAACATTTAAAAAAAAGAATAAGTTACCTCAGCTTGTGAAAGTCTCGCTCTTGGGACGGGTTTGCGCTGTGATGGCCCAAAGAACGATTTGATTCCCACACCAACGCCTACATCCCTAACACGTCCATGATGCTCTGGGTTACCCAGAGAAATTGTCAATTCATCCCTTGTGCCCTCAAGGATGAACTTGCCTTCCTTTGCTCGTGCAGCTCTCGATAATCGACATCAACATAAATTGGTAAGTAAACATAATAATAATAATCAATATCGATCGATTGCTCTAAGAGTTGAATTTTACCATTTTTGTAGCCACCTCAGTAGTTGCGGGCTTCATTATATCTCCCTTCTTGTTTTGCCTCCTAGCTATCCACATAGCATGGTGAGGCAGAGGTGCGGGATCAATAGTAGAGGACTCCTGAGTAGCAACAGATTGAGTAGTAAACTCAACATGTAGTCTTTGGCAAATGCCTGCATAGCCTCTTGGACCCATTGTGTGGTCATGCACATTCAGTGCATGCCTTGCTCTTTGAGCATCACTGATAGCCTTGTTAGTAAGCACATTGATTTGGTTAGTAACACTAAAGGTTAATCTTGAATAGGTGAATACATAAGAACGTATATTAATTAAATTTGGAGTGGCGCTTAATACCTTGAATTCATCCATTTTTCTTTGGGTAACAAACTCCTCCCAGTCTTTGGTGTCCAGTTAGTTCCATTGCTCAGTGGCTGCCTTCTGCCTCAATTTATTTTTTAAAGAGAATACAAACAAAAATTATTAGTGTAGAGTTAGTCAAAAAGTCATCAATGTCTAGAATTGGAAATCAATCAAGAACCTCTTCTCATCATCGCAGTTGTAATCTCGGTGAGATTTGTCCTATAGTTCCTTAGGACCCTCCCACAGTGTTGCATCACACATTTATGATGCAACTTTTCATCCAGATCAAATATACTCTACAAAATAGAATTGCTATTAACTAGTATCCTAAATATTAGTAATCTACAAAAATAAAATTGCAAATAAAATAACTCATGCATAATTCCTTTCATACTAAGTCTTTCTTCCCCTTAGGAACTTTATGCCAGGATTCAAAAATAGGACTACAATGGCTGTGAGTAAAAACCCCAAGATATGAAATAAATGAGTTGCAGATCACTCCAACTAGATTTCCTGCATGATCAAAATCCACAACCAGTTTGGGTACATTGCCCCTTTGCTGTAGTAACTTGTTCATCATTGTGATGCCCCTCACTTTCTCAATTTTTTTTCTGCTCATCAAGTGCCCCAATTTCTTCAGGGGGTACATCACCAACATAAAATTTGACAAAAAAACACACTTACAGGATATAACTATAAATGAACATATAGATAGAAACCTTAGGGATATATTTTTAAAACTTACATTGTGAGGCACAACATTTACTTCCTCACCCTCACGGTAATCATCAACACGGTCATCAGGAGAATGCTCAACCATCTGAAAGTTCACATTCACATTCTAAAGTTCACATTGGAAAGTAATTCACATTGTAAAGTTCACATTCACATTGTAAAGTAATTCACATTGTAAAGTTCAGATTCACATTGTAAAGTTCACATTCAGAAAAATAAAACATATAAAAAATATAAACATGCATGCCTCTAATATTGCGATCTTTTATCAATTAACAATCCTTCATTGTGATCTCCGCGCACATACAAGTCATCATTAGCTTCAATATTTGGTGGTGTTGGCAACCCAACTGAGAATGGACTGGAGTCATCATACTTATCATAATACTGTTCTTCATCTATAGGATCTTAAATGAATTGTCTTTTACCATGAAGAACAACTGACCATTTATCATTTACAAGATCATCGATATAAAATACTTGTTTCGCCTGTGATGCCAATATGAATGGTTCACCCTTCTCGCCAATCTTTTCAAAGTTCACTAATGTGAAACCCAATTCATCCACTATAACTCCTTTGGTGTTATCAAACCAATTACATTTAAAGAGTGGAATTCTGAAATCTACATAGTCAAACTCCCATATGTCTTCAATGACATCGTAATATGACATTTTAGCTTCATGTGGACTCTTATCCTTTGCACTTGCAAAAAACAATGAAGACGCTTGAAGGGTGACCCCACTATTTTGGATGACACTCTTATCATCTTGACGCTTTGTATAATATGAGAATCCATTTATGTCAAACCCTTCATAAGACATAACATTTAATTTTGGTTTAAAGGCGAGGCATTTGATAGTTTTAGTAAGATTATCTGGTGTTTGAGATAGTTGATATAAGACTTTATCTTCAGACCACTTAATAAATGTCTTGTTATGCTCTCTAGCAAGCCACATTGAATTGGCTCGAGGATATTGTCTCTTGATGAAATTGGTATGTTCCTCGATATAAACACTCACTTCGTTGATGTTGTGTAAAATATAAAAGTGACTTTGTTCCAACTGCTCACGGCTGATTACTTTCATTAGTGATCCCAAAATTCCTTTGCCAAAATGTTCCTCAATATTCTTGTCATTAACAGGAGCTTCATAAGCACTCAGAAAGTCATTGCAAAAATCCATAACCTCTCTCACCACATAACCCTCAATAATACTCCCTTCAGACCGATAACGGTTTCGAACATCACCTTTAAAAATGCTCATGCATCATTCAAAGGGATACATCCAATGCAAGAAAACTGGTCCCAACATTTTCACTTCCCTAGTCAAGACAACAAGATGTACCATGATATCAAAGAACGAAGGAGGAAAATACATCTTAAACTGACATAGGATAACAACCACTTCTCTTTGAAATTTATCGAGAGTATCAGGGTCAATAACTTTGATGCACAGACTATTGAAAAAGAAATAGAGTCTGGTGATTGCAAACCTTACATGCTTCGGAAATATAGATCGAACTGCCACAGGTAATATTTGTTACATTAGAGTGTGACAATCATGAGATTTAAGACCTATCAACTTTAGATCTTTCATTGATACCAATGTACGGATGTTGGATGAGTAACCCTGTGGTACCTTAACATTGCAAGCATTCACAAAAAGCTTTCTTCTCCATTCTCAACAACGTGTAACAAGCAGGAGGTAAGTATGTTCTCCGATCACTACTAAATACTTCTATTAATTCTATCCTTATTCCCATTTCACGTAGGTCCATTCTGGAATTTATCCCATCTTTAGTCTTACCTGATATATTCAACAGAGTACCGTTGACGCTATCACATACATTTTTCTCAACGTGCATGACATCGTTGCCAAAGAACTCCAATAAGAAAGATCCCAAAATATTGACTTCTTCTTGAATAAAGATTTATCACTCCGTGTGGCCATGGTACATTGTGATCTCTTACCAAATTCATTGGCAAAGTCTTTTAATCTTTCATAAACATCCTCCCCTGGTATAGGTTTAGGTGCACTCTGTTCCTCATTCCGTCCATTGAATGCTTTGTGCAACCTACGATACATATGGAATTTTAGAAGAAACCTTCGATGACCAAGATATACAGTCTTGCCGCCGTGTTTTTGTCATATTGAATCAGTGTTCTCTTCACATATAGGACACACTTTAGATCCTTTGACACTATATCCAGACAAATTCCCATATGCTGGAAAATCATTCACAGTGCAAAACAACATAGCGTGCAAAAAAATGTCTCTCTTTGTGAAGCATCATAGGTCATCACACCTTCACCCCAGAGTTTCTTCAAGTCATGAATAAGAGGTTCAAGATAAATGTTGATATCATTTCCAGGTTGTTTAGGGCCCTATATCAACAACAACAATAACATAACGTACTTATTTTTGATACAAAATTAGGGAGGAAGATTGTATATAACAAGCATAACTCGCCAAGTGCTATGTTGGTTGCTCAATGTCCCGTACAGATTCATCCCATCTGTACAAAGCCCAAGTCTTAGATTCCTGACTTCTTCACTAAATTCAGGGTACAATAAATCAATCTTCTTCCACTCTGGGGAATCAGACGCATGTTGTAGGATCCCATCATTATTTTTCTTAATATCTGCATGCCACCTCAAATTCTTCGCATCTATCGGATTGCCAAACAAGCATTGAAACCGTGGTATTATAGGTAGATACCACATCACCTTGGTAGGAGAACCAGTTTTGGACTCGCCCAAAGTCATCAATTTATACCTTGACTCACCACATTTGGGATAATCTTTCAAATCCACATAGTCCTTTTGAAATAATACACAATCATTCAGGCATGCATGTATCTTTTTGGCCTCCATTCCCATTGGGCACAATATTTTCTTAAATTGGTATGTTGAGATTGGCAGCTCATTTCCTTCAGGAAGAATTTCTTTCAACAAAAACAACATTGACGTGAAGCTTTTATCACTCCATCTATTGTTAGCTTTCAGGTTATACAATCTCAACACAACGCTAAGATTTGTAAACTTACAACCTATGTATAACGGTATCTCAGCATCATGCATAATGTTTCTAAACATGTGAGGTGGATCAGTGTGATCTACCCCACAACTATCCAACATCACATCAACGATGTCTACTGGAACTGGTTCGTTCACATCTACGTCTTCCACACAAGCACTGCTATCGACATCCACTGATTTTAGGTTTGAAATCTCTCCATGCCAGTGCCATTCTGTATAGCCTTGTACAATCCCGTTGTACATGACGTGACTTTTGATTTTGTCACCAGTGCTGACTTTCAAGTTGTTACCGCAATGCCTACATGGACAGTAGAACCTATCTCGAGGTTGTTTCCTATGTTCCTCGGAAAATCTAATAAATTGATCAAGACCAGAAATAAACTCTGGGGTGCATTGATTTGGAATGGACATCCATGATCTATCCATTCAATGATCAAAGAGAAAACAAGTATATATTAGAACAAGATTAGGGTCTAGGGTTAAAAGATTAGGGTTTATGGTTAAAAATTTAGGGTTTAAGGTCTTATATATAATAAATGGTTAAAACATCCTAAGTGAGATTAAGTGTTCAAGAACAGTCCCAAACCGGGGACTATCCAAGATTTACTCCTCCTAATGAGTAAATCTTGGACGGGTTTCTAGGCCAACAAATATATGTGTTGTCATTCTTATATATAATAAATGTATACGACCTATCCCATTCTTGAACACTTAATCTCACTAGTAAGTGTATAATGTGTATTGGGTTTTCAAGAAAATTTCTACAGCATTTCCCCATTGTTCTCCAAGTACATATGTACTTAGAGAACAAACAGGGAAATGCTGCCGAAATTTTCTTGAAAACCCAATACACATTATACACTTACATCCTAAGTGAGATTAGGTGTTCAAGAATAGTCCCAAACTGGGGACTACCTAAGATTTACTCCTAATGAGTAAATCTTGGACGGGTTTCTAGGCCAACAAATACATATGTTGTCATTCTTATACCTACAATCCTAGTTTCATCATTCATATCCAAGTTCTTCAAGTTAGGATGATTATTGATGTCTTTAGAAGCATGATTGGCAATCTAGGGAAGAGTTCATCATTTACATTCCAAGCATGTCATGTGTGTGCATAGAGTTCATCATTAAGCAAGAAGGGTGATTAGGATTCTCAATAAACCCAACAAGGAAACAAGTTACCAATTTCATAGTTAGGACAGTGAGATACCGTAGCTAAGATCTAGATCTAATGGTTCATAATGAGTCTGTGATAAAGTTACATAACTAGATGATTATATAATTTCAAAAGTAATGCACAAATAAATTCAAATGAGTAGATAACTAAATAAAAAATAGTAGATAAAAAATGCAAATAAGTAGATGAATAAATACAAATCTGTTGATAAACTAATATAAATTAGTAGATGATCAATTAATTCCTAAATCAGTACATAAATAAATACAAACAATAGATGAATAAATATAAATCAATTGATAAATAAAGTTAAATCAGTTGATAAATAAAGTTAAATAAGTAGATGATTAAATAATAACAAAATCATTTCATAAATAAACACAAATCAGTAAATAACTTAATCAAAAATAAAAAAAACACCCAGCAGTAGCCTAGGCATGCCTTGGAGCCGCCCAAGTGTCCACCCAGTCCACCCAGGACGCTGAGAGGCCTAACTAGATAGCGGCGACAGTGGATAAGTAAGCGACGACAGTGCAGGAAGCATACCTTTTGATCAAGAAGATGAGCGGCGCGGCGGCGGCGAGCAGGTGAGTAGGATCACAGCTGGGAGGAGTGGTGATGGCGAGTAGGGAATAGTGGCAGTAGCGGCGAGCAGGGAGAACGAGCGGTGGCGGCGATGAGAAGGGAGAAGCAGCGGCGCAGCAGTGACGAGCAGAGAGCAACAGGGAGCGGTAGGCGGCGGTGTGTAAGGAGGGAGCAGGGGGAAGAATTTCCATACCTATTTCAATCGGAAATTATACAGAGAAAGGGGAAGAGTCTGCTTTGTGCGGGTGCTCTTAAGTTAACAATCGGCATCGCTTATTAAAAACAACCGACACTTATAACAGTAGGTGTCGGTTACCACAAAAAAACGACGCCAAAGGGGGTTGAAATTTTTTGCACGGACAACGCGGGAAAACACATCGGCGTCGGTTATTAAAAGAGAACCGAGGATAAAAATGTGCCCAATTTCTGTCTCACAAAAAACCTTTAGTCGTCGGTTAATTAATTAACAACCGACGCCGTATGTTAAATTTTTTTCCACTGAAAATTTTTGGATTTGGTGGTTGATTTTAGGCGTCGATTGCTTATTAAGGAACCGACGCAAAATTAAAAGTGATACCTATGTATGGTCACTCTTCACAGACATGTCGATTTGTGTATTCAACCGACGCTGTATGTTTTAGGCGTCAGTTTCTTGTATACAACTGATGCCTATAAATGTGACGTTATAAGCCATTTTTTTACTAGTGTTGTTACCATACCCTTTTTAGGGTCTAAGGAACTCTTCTTCATGCTCCTAAAAGGTAGGTACTCATATCTTCTGTACATTTTTTCATGAAGCCTCTTTCTCATTCTAGGTTTTTGTTCCTGTAAAGGTATCCAAGGTACATCAGGCCTCTAAGGATCATGCATGAGGCAACCTCAACTATCTACTCAGGGTCGTCAAAACTAGGTCATATCATACCCTACTTCACATTATTCCTCGTGTCTCAGAGTCAACGTCTCCAACCTCCTTCATCGGGTCTCGACCTTCCTCTAGAGCTAACCCTACAATTGGTCCTTCCACTGGAGGTTCTATCCCAGAAGGTGGTTCAAGCTCTTAAGGTTACATGTCTACACCTACATGGGTGAAAATCATGATCGAAAATCTATATCCGACTAAGATTATCCAAAGCTATGCATGCTCATCTCATGAACATCAGTCATAACCCTTCGGGTCTAGGTCTAAAACATGTTATCAACCGTTCTTACGTTCTCTTTTATGTAAGTGCATGCCTCTTCTTTACTCATATACAGCTGTTAGGGTTCCTATACGGTTACCACTAACCTCCTCAATGAGGGTACTATCCCTCACCCTAACAGGCACGACCCTCCTAAGGTCAAGTCGCCACAAGGCACTAGGGTCAAACTACACATGGTTCATGTTTCTCATGGATACTCAAAACCTCTGCATAACATGCATGTCTAACCCACGTACATGCATGCATGGTCAACTATGATATCCAACTCATCGTGTCTTCTATTTCTCTATCCACTGCTTAGGGTTTGGGTTAGCATCATCCTTAGAGGATGCATCAGGTTTCTTCCTCTTCCTAGAGGCTTCTTACTCCAAGGCTAACTCTCTTCTCCTCTTCCTACAAGATGGTTTAACCTCAACATTCTCCTGAGGGGTAACCAAGAGCACAACAACACATGCCATGCAACCTAAGCATGTAACTAAAATCAGTCTGAGTTTCTAATTATCAAAACATATGTCCATGACATCTTTCTTACATGCTTTTTATTATTTTGTGGAGGATTCCTTAATCCATATCATTCTTAATCCCAAAACTCAGGAGGGTAGTGGAGAGAGAGAAAAACCCTAATCTCATAAAGTTATACAATGAATGGGGTCGAGAAGGGACACAGATAGATGAGAGAAGACCTAGATGTATCTTATTTTGAGTCAAATCATTTGATTTTGGCCAGACAGTCACACAGAATATCCAGGAGTCCTCATAGATCGACTAGTTGGGCGGAGAAAAATCTTGCCAGCCCCTAGGTCGTGATCCTTTTCTAGACACCTCCATCATCGGAAAATCCTCTAATAACTCCCTTGGGATCTAAAGAGTTCATAGAATTTAATAATTATTAGAGATTAAATGGAAAACCACGACTCTGATACCAAATGTAATGACCCCACCTCCTGGAAACCCCCAGTGAAGGGAGACCAAGAGGTCAGAGGCATTATCCCAATACAGGATCAGTGGTTTTGCAAATAATCAACAATAATTAATAAGTTCTACAACAACTAAGCTTTAAAATGGAATAAAATTTTTCTTTTCTCATACCTTGCAAAATATAGGAGCTGAGGGACTTTACCCCATATAACAACTATCTATCTAAAATATTCCAATCTTTATTAAGATTTATTCCATTATTGTCACTCTAAAGGAATATCTATTTTCTTGATAAACCTAAAACGCCGACAAACAAAATGGCGGTCAGTATAACAAATTATACTGGTATGTGGGGGAACCAATAATCATGCATTTAATTGTAACAACATATTGCAAGAAATTATGGTTTAACAAAGAAGACTTTACATTTTAAACATGACTACTCAATCCTTACATACCCTAGTCTCTGTGTTGTCCCTGTAGTAGACATGGATACTACCTCTCATATGGTAGATCTCAACTAACCCCCATGATCCTACCTTATAGGTTGATCAATACATAGGGTCATGGAGTTGTATGGTCCTACTCAAGGGTAGACCAACACATCGACTCATGATAACCTGATGATCCTACCTCGCGGGTAGACCATGTACTAGGTCATCTATCTCATCATCATTAGAGATACAGAGGAGGACCAAGATCTGATCTAGTCATGCACATATAATTATGGTGATGGTCATAGTCACTTTATAGTTGGAAGAAATAAAAGTCAATCAAGAAACTTTTTCCTAGAAACCGTGAAAACCTCAAGAATCGTTGGGTATCTAAATCAATTTAACCATAAGCATAATCACATACCTGATTTAGAGTCTGAAAGAAGCAATATATCCAAATCCAACTAGATGTCCAATCAAGAAAGCCAATCAATCAATCAAGCAAACATTGGTCCTAGAAACATGTGTAACACCTAGTTGTTACCATGACATACAAACAACTCTTTATTGACTTGGGACACCTTTCTAAGGTTTCTAAGTCTCATTAGTATTTATTAGGGTTTCTTAGATCAATTTCTCAAACTTTATCCTTTTTAGATTAACAAACCCTAAAACAACTTTTCTAATCATAAAAACCCTAATTACTTAATTTATCCACATTTAGGATATTTTATACTCAAATTGGCTTGGGATCATCATATCTCTGTTTTATTCATGAATTGCACAATTAAAACCATTAAAAGTCATAATTACCAAAATTAGGGTTTCTAAGCCCATTAAAGCATAATCATGTACATGGAACCCCAAATTGAGCCAATTATGTATAAAGATCATTCTTTTATATCTAGATCATCCCTTTATTGACAACAAGTTAATTTCCACTTTAAACATCCATATAACCCTTCCTATATCATTAATAATCAAAATATAGGGTTTTTCATTAATAACAATATTAAAGGTGACAACTTTGAGCACTTTTTGAATTGAAAGTAGAATTAGGCTTCAATTACATTTTTAATGGGTTCCTTGAATTTTTTTGTTCAATTTTTATATACAATTTGTCACAATCAGTGCAAGGTTAATCACCTTTGGACCAATCTTTGGCCGCCACGTCAGCCAATCGAGTCCTTTTTTTCTTTTTCACGTGGGTTGGGCCCAAGAAAAGTTGGAAAGACACTCCTGCCCTTTTGCTTCTTTACTGGAGTTAGGGGCAGAGGGGTCTTTCCCCCCTTTCTCTTCTTCTTCCTTGCGACGGTCCTCACACAGAGCAACTCCGCAGACAGTCAACTCTTTAGTTGACTCTACCGTTCTCTCACTCTTCTCAGTAGGTGAATGTTGGGTATCCTCCTCCATGTTCCTCCAAAGTCGCCAAGGGATCCAATTGCACTGATCACAATCAAAGGCGGAAGAACCGACCTTCGACCCTCCGATGAGGTCCCTACATTGTCAGGAGCAACATACCTGGTTCTCAAACAAATTTCTAGCACTATCTTGCCCGCAGTGCTCGACTGAAGACAAGGAACTTGTTTTCTGCTACGTAGGGGGTCCAAGGCCCCATATATATGCCTCCATATGTCTTCCGAGAAGCTTCTAATTTTGAGATTGGGAAAAAGTCCTATACGCAATGAAACTCCGTGAAAGTAGGGGTAGATCAACTCAGATTGTTCCCCCGAATTCATTGGAAATATTTCCTAATCCAGATGTGCCTTGGATCGCAATAGATTCGATCGGGCATACCTCTACTCATGATTCTCTATTTCCTAACCTTCAACGAAGAGCAACCACCGTTGGATCTAGGATACAACGGCTTTCATGCCATGCACCAAGAAAAAATAAATTCTGATTAAGTTGAAAAAAATCGTGACATTTATTGATATCCACTCACTTTAGGAAACTTTTAAAAATTCATATCTCCCAAACCATCTGTCCAATTAATACCAAATTTTAAGGGAAAGTCCATAAGGATTTAATCGACTTGTGTGTCAAGTTTGGGACTCAAACTAGAAAGTATGAGGGACTTTTCTTCATAAGAAAGTTATCACTTATTAAAGCATATTTTATGCATATTTTCTCTCTCCTATTCTTTTATTTTCCTTTATTTGGATTCCTTTTACCATTACAAACTATGTGGACACGAAATCCCATCCATGATGATTCCATTATCTATATTTCCACATATTTCTTATATTTTCATCATTATCTCAAATTTCCTTCTTAATAAAGCAATATATGATTTCTTCTTTTTCTTTCAATTATATTGGACTCATTAACATCTTATGGTCCACGAAATCACATGCACAAATAAAATATTGCAAAGGGAATTCATCCAATACATATAATTCATACAAATTCCCATAATCATACATTTATTGGGGAAATTACATTCCCAACCATATGAACCCAAAATTGGGATTGTAACAAAATGTATATTAGATTTCATCTGACCAAATTATAATTAATGCAGGTTAATTAGAAGTTTCATTCACATACATGTCCATCAGTAAAAAAAAATTGACCAAAAAACTCGACCGACAATACAATGCAAAAATTACTAGTTATGTGCATTAAACAAGTTCATCTTGGAAAAATCGACAAATAGAAAAAGGCCAAAACCCTAGTGAGGGCCATATGTTCAAATTTTAAGGGAAAAGCTCAGCGGACTAACCTCCCTATGACTTGGCCTCCAGTTCCATAGTTCAGTGGATGATATTTCTAATTGTAGCTTTTTGTAATGTACAAAAATAAGCATTAGGGGAAATAAGAAGTTGAAATATATCAGTTAGACATTCCTTCAATACCCGAAAATTGACTAGAATTTGTCCTAATTAAGTCTACTAACTAATAGGCACTCTCAACTATAAAAAGTGCCTATACTGGAGCTTCCTAATGTCACCATCTATCTTCTATGTTATAGTTAATAGAAAGTGCTTTTATAACCACTAATCACTCATTGAGCTTGTTCACTTGCTAAAATCATAAGAGTGAATAGGATATCTATAAAAGAGCTAGTTCTACTTGTTATTTGTACATCTATCATCCTATTTACGGTCTATTTCAACCAAAAGAAGATAATTTGAAGCACTTCCTTGGTTAGATTATGTGAAGGGCATGTGGTCCTAGGTAAGGCAAGGGAAGGCACTTGTAAGGTTCTTGGATCTCTTTTCTTGGAAAAGGAAAGCTAGTTACCATTGATATGAAAAGGGAGATCAATTACTATACAATCTTGAAAGTTGAATACAAGGTGGTACTCAAGGGTTAAAAATCCTAGAGGTTGACCTCTCTAGATAACAAAGCTATGACCTTGAAAGCCGAAACCACTATATGTTGCCTCATCTTATGGGTTGTTAGATCTCTCAATTCCTTTCTTTTGATATTTTTCAGGATATAATTTGAAGGTATAATTAATTTAATTTAAGTATTTAACAACTCATATTCATCCCCTCTTAAGACTATAAATCCTACAAGTAGTATCAGTCCAAAGCCTTCTCCAAGTAACTACTCCCTTGAGTAAGCAATGATGGGAGGAAAATTTCTTGGGCCATTCAACCTTGAGGGATGCTACTCCACCTACCCTTTAGTTTTCAATGACAATGACTATCAATTTTGAAAGAGGTGGATGCAATTGTACATCCTAGGTGTGAGATTCATGATGTGGAAGATAGTAGACTTTCCTACACCAACCATGCTAGGGAGATTGACACATGGGATAAATAATCAATGAACAACTTAATAATAAAATTGTTAGCATCATCTACTCCTCCCTATCTACCTCAAAATTTAACTAGATCTCATCTTGTGAGATGACAAAAGACATATGGAAGAAGCTTTTCACACCTTTAAAGTGATAAAAAAGTGAAGGAATCAAATATCAATGTGCTCAGTTGTCATCTTGAGCTCTTTTCGATGACCAAGAACGAGTCCATTAAAAGCATAGTTCTCCCACATCATGAACATGATTACAATCTTCAGGAAGAATTTCTTCCAAAAATCAATTTTCTAAGATCATCTTCTATGTCCCTCACTTCTTCCAAAAGAAGTTGACCATCAACCTCACAACTCTTTCGGTAGAAGACCTAATAGGAAACCTCTAAACCTATGTAGTCAAGATTAATGCAAGGGATGAAGAAGAGAAGGAGGAGTCCTACAATAATAATAAGGATGTTGCGTTCAAGGGTCCTGATTACTCATCAATTAAAGGCATGTCCCTAAGTGATACAGATTTTTTTTACACAAAGGAAAAGCCAAATTGTTCTTCTTATTGCTTAATGTGTGGAAAATAGGGGCACTTCAAGAATGAATGTCTCAAAGGTGAAAAGGCACCATCAAAGGACACAAGAGGAGAGAAGAGAGGTACAAGACATATGGCAAGTAAAAGAGAAGAGAAAATAAGTAAAAGAAGGGAAAGGAGGCACTCCCACAATACTTCCCAGTATTCCTCTTCTCAAGCTACAAGTGGATCCAGTTTTGTATAGATGAGTGAAACAAGAAACTTATGACCATATAAAGTCAGGGTGAAGAGGTAAGTGAGGTAAGTCTTGGTGAACTCTACACATAAGCTTTATTAACATTATGCATGTAGTAGTACCTTTCTAACTACTAATGTCATTTCTCCTAACACCGGTTCTATTGAAAAAATGACACTATAGATCAAACAACGTCGGTTAAATAGCATGAATGTCACTATTGATCTAGTCCTACCAATTTAGGAAAAATACATGACCACTTTTTATTTAACGTCGCTTAAATTAAGATAGGCGTTGGTTGGTCGTGAATCGATGACATACACCTTCATGTGAAATAAAATTTGCCTCCAAATACTTCTGCCGTCGGTTGTTTCTCAGTTACAACGATATTGATTCACTACAAAAACTACAATAAATTGCACAATAGGTGTTAGTTTTATGTCAAGAATCTATCGGTTTTTTGTGACCAACTGATGACTCAGACCCTAGGCTGATTTTTTATCCAGATAATGGCCTTATGCATCGATGCTTTAAAGTAAACTGACGTCTATATTAATAACTTAGGTGTTGATTTACTGTGACCAACCACTGACTGAAGCCCTACTCAAGTCAATTTTCTTTCATCTGGATAATGGCCTTGTGCATCTATTTTTTCTAAAGAAAACTGACACCTATATCACTAGCTTAGGTGTCAGTTTTGTCTTGTCAACCAACAAATATGATCTTAGGTGTCAGTTTTCACAAACAACTGATGACTATAGATAACATAATAGCACCCATGTGAAACAGACTTTCCACCATTTTCTGTTTCATTGTGATTTTGTCCCCCCACTCTAGCAATTTCCCGCTCCCTACCATCGTCACTGCTCCAAGTGCTCATCTCCACCAGTAACAATGTTGTTGCTGTGGTCGATGTTATTGTGGTCAGTGTTGTTGTACACACCATTGTTACCTCTTTCCTCCCGACTATCACCGCTGGATCACTGCTGGAGTTTTTGTGCTAGACACTATTGCCATGCCACGGTTGTGCTCGCCACCGTCACTGCCGTTGCCGCTAACTGGAGCTTGACACAGCTGCTACTCCAACCCCTAGCTCACCAGAGCTGCTACTCAAACCCCTAGCTCACCGGAGCTTGTCCTCCTGTAGAAACAACTCAACCGGTCTAGAGGTACATAGAGCCCTACTCATGCCATCTCTTGTTCAATTTTTCTTATTCTATTTTTTGGATTTGTATACAAGTAACAAAGTCAAATATAGAAATCAAATTAAATATATTACAATTTTAGTGGTGCTAGATATGTTATCATTTTACCATTTTTAAAACTATTTTTTTAATTTGATGAAATGTAAATAAAGTTTTAATACCTAAATTGATATCAATTCAAGAAATTATACTTGTACAATTTCTTTTATAATTGAAATTTATGTATTCAGTGTTTGTATTTTTTTGATAACGAGGAACCCCTCCCAGGATCGGCCACTATTGGACCCCACCCAGCCAAGGGTAAACCCCAGAACCAGCTGCGTAGTTAGGGTCACCACGGTGCACTCAGTAACATAGGGCCTTGTTGCACCCCGAGGGTTTTTGCCCAGAGTCAAAACCAGGTTCCTTCATTGGGGATTACCGAGCCACACCAATGAGCTATGAATGACTTAAATTCATGTATGAATGACCTAAATTAACTTGATTTAGACTATAATTGTTATATATTTACCTAAACTTATGTTGGCCTAGAAACCCATCTGATATTTACTCATTAGGAGTGAATCTTAGATAGCCCTTGATTTGGGACTGTTCTTGAACACTTCATCTCACTTAGGATGTAAGTGTATAATGCGTATTCAGTTTTTAAGATGTATCATTACTACTTCCCCGTTTGTTCTCTAAGTACATATCTAGGTGGATATTTGCCCATCTACATTGGTGTACTTTGAGAGCTGTGGGGAAATGTTGTCGAAGTTTTCTAGAAAACCAATCACACATTATACACTTACTAGTAATATTAGGTGTTTAAGAATGGGATAGGTGGTACACATATTCATTATTGAAATCTATATCCTAATTTGTAAATTATAAACCCTAAATCCTAATCTATAAATCCTAAACCCTAATTTGTACACCCTTATCCCTAAACCCTAAATGACAAACACTCATCTGTAAGCCCTTAGCCCTATACCCTAATCATGTAAACCCTAAGCCCTAATCATGTATACCTTAAATTCTAATACTTGTCTCTTTGATCATAGAATAGATAGATCATGGATGTCCATTCCAAATTTCTACATCCCAGAGTTTAATACTGATCTTGATCAATTTATAAGATTTACGGAGGAACATAGGAAATGACTTGGAGGTATGTTTTATTGTCCATGTAGAAATTTCAGTAACTACTTGAAAGTCGACACTGTTGACAAAATAAAAAGTAATATCATGTGTATCTAGTGTTTCCTGTCATTTATGAAAGTATAAGAAAAAGCTTGCTAAAATTATGGATAATTAGTAAAAGGAAAGAAATATGAGATTGAGCATGGTGAAATTGTTTGCTAGAAAATATTTTTTACCTTAGGAACTCAACCTTGGCTTAGGGTTGAAATAAAATGGTGTTGAGATAGAGAAAAACTTTTATCTTAGTCAAATTAAAACCCTGATATCTGAAAATGCTAAATTTCGTACCAAGATTAATGAGATAGAGTTTCATCCTAAATTTCCTAATAGAGAGAATGAAATTGTGTCTCTCAAACGTTCCTATATCACCAAAGCTTTATTTCTTGAATATGATATTTTACATTCTATTAATGATATTTCTAGGATTTTGTGTAATATTCAAACTCTTACTGAGATACTAAAGTGTTTAGATATTCTTTACAAAAGTTATTTAAGGGCAGGAAGAACCTTGATGAAATGCTCTTTCATGCAACCAACCTAATTGGGTAGGCGTGGTATTGGATATCATGCTAACCAAGGGAAAAACAACAAAGTCAAAAGATTTCCTACTTTCCAATGAGAATCCTCAAGTTCCAAGTTTGTTATTTTTTGCACTTTTTGTAAGAAATTGGATCATTATTCTACTTATTGTCCTTTGATAAGTGCATTTTGCACTACATTTTCATGCTTTAATTTGTGAACTTATCACATTGTTTTCTCATATTTATCCTATTGTAGTGTGTATTTTCTTATAATTTATTTATTTACCATCATATATTAAATATTACTATATTATGTAGAAATGAATCTAAATACATCAAAAATGCATGAAGGACCAACCACATGCCAAAATAGAGCATATTGACAAAGAAAATGAACAATATGACCACTTTTACTATGACACATTTTGTGCATATCAAAGCACATCATCTTGACTTTCAAAACCTTCTTGATTCTAAAAAACTTGATGCAAGCCATGCCTAACCATAGAAACATCATGCACCATGTCAGGAAGTCACACTACCAAGTTTTCTAAAGAAATAGACTTCCTACATTCCTTGTTGAACCCCAGACCTGTCATGCCAAGTTCAATGAGGCCACAATTAATATTGTTTCCTCTACAATTGATGATTACTCCTTTAGGAAAAATGGGAGACATGTTGTGTCATTAGTTGTTCTACATGGTTTCTAGACAAATAGATATAAATTTAGATGAATTCAACTATAAAGGGGATTTCATTCCATCCCATAACATTATCCCTTGACTTTTGGCTCTGGTATGCATCCATTAAAACCATAATGTAATGACAAAAGGGGTAGAAGGAGGCTATGAAGCATGGTGACAAGGAAGAATAAGAAATCAAATTCAAAATGTGTACCTTCTCAATGAAGTGATGATCAATGGTAGAGTCTCTACTATTACTTTGATTACTCCTAAACTTCTTCTTTATTTAATTTATTCTATTTTTAGGGTTTATGTGGGGGATAAACATCATATCCTTCATATTTTATCCACCACCTTCATGTTTGAAGCATAAACATTTACATTTGTGCACTTGACATATTTAATTCTAGATTTATGTTGAAGTTATCATCTCTCTAAGTTACTTGGGTGTTTTATCTTCTAATGTGTGAATTACCATCCCTTTTGTAGAACTAATCAATATTTTATTTACTTTATGGATTTTTCATGGTGGCACAATAATAAATCACAGTAGTTGAAATTTTTAATATGAATTGGAACATGTTATGAACAATTGTTAGTTATATTCTGAATATTATGCTATTTTTTCTAATTACTTAAAACACGTTACGGGATTTGATGATCTTGTTTACCTACTTCCCAAATTCAACATGCCTACATGGGTGAAAAAATTAGTAGAGGGTTGTTAAATATCTAACTCCTATTCCATGTAAGTAGGTGTTCCTACATGTTAAGTCTCCTAGTACAAGTAATGAAGGTGGATGTTTGATTCTCTTGAGGAAATCATATGATCCTGTGATAGTTTGTTAGTAGTAATAAAACAATCTAGTCACTTAGGAAGATAATAGTTGGAGGTTATTTATCATAATGTAGTGATAGTTATGGATACAAGGAAGTTTAACTAGGTTTGCAAATGTTGATATGTTTGACAGCTTAAGTATGACAATTGTACTTCTTGAACCTCTACATTGTTGCATTGTCTAGTATCTTTAATGTTAAGATTTCTTTTATATTATCAGATTAACAATAAATTGATTATCTTTTGTACCCAATTTCTCATCTTATATAGTTAAGGGAAATTTTAAAATCCCATCGATTCCATGTGTATTCGACCCAACATTATACTACTAGCAATATGCACTATTGAAGGTGGGAATGTCTTGTATTGGCTTTAAAATTGATTGCACATTTGTCCGACGCCAATTTTTCTTGTTGTTACCCCAAGATCTATTTCTATTAAGTGATTTTGGTTTTTTCTTGATTGTGTCAGATTAGTAATTATGTAAATATGTGTATGTGCTCTAGTTTTTTTAATTTATTATAATTCCTTCTGGTAATAAAACTTTTCTCCAACCTTTCATGGAAATATGTGGTGAGATGCAAGTAAATATAATGAACTTACTAGATTCTCATAATGATACCTTCAAATCTTATAAGGGAAGACTCATGTGGACTACATTCAATATAAAATGCATGTCTTCATCACTTTGCAAGAACAAAATCAATACAGAGTACAGTGATAAAACCCCACCACCACCTCCATCATGGATGAATAATAGGTAACTCTTCCTTTTTCTTATCCTTTGAAAAAAAGAGATGAAAAGGAATCTCAAGTAAGTAGCTTTGGTTCCTTTTATATCCATGTGTGTTTGCTTATGTTTTTCCAAATGTGTTGTGTGTTCTTTTATCTTTGCATTTTTCATTTAGTCATTTGCTACAAAATTTCCCTTTCTTTGTATAGATGCAAGTTCTATACAAAATATCTTCTTAAAATTTAATTTATTTCTTGAATTTTCTTATCATCATTACAACAAGTTCTTGATTCTATGTAAAGAAAACACTTTTGATAATTTTCTAAAAGTATTGGAACATGTACAAATAATTAGATTTTGTGCTTTATATAAGTAATCAATATACTCCATATTTACATATGAATCTTAATTTATCATGCTTTAATACCTTGAGTTGCTTCCATGATCTGTGGATAGTCACATGAAAGCAATACCTTTCATGATTATCAATTTCAAACATGCTTATAAATTAAAAATATGAAATTGCCATTTGATGAGTTGTTTTTATTATAATTATTATTATGAGGGTCATAAGGGAGAACTCCAACCCTATCACAACATGTGAATATATACGAGCCTTTAGATGTTCTTGTTAACCTCCTTTCTTTCTATTATGGTTCTTCAATTGGGAGTTGAGCCAACAACCTGTGGCTAACAAACCGACCAGTCTAACCGGTTAAGCCATTGAAAAATGTGATGAGTTGTTAACATACAAAGAAATCTTATATGCAATTATTCTGTGACCAAGATAAAAAATTTGCATAATTCATAATTTGTACTAATTTGGTGCTTCAATATGAGACCCGGTCCTTTGTAAATATAGAAAAAAATGATTCTTGCAATATTGTTTTAGGGAAGTTATGTTGTAATCTTATTCATTTTTCCCTTCTCTTGCAAGTAAATTCAAAAAAGGGTTACACAAATTAAGAGTAAAGCTAGAACTAAATGTGGTAGTAATACTACCATTACGAATCTCATTATCTAAATCTAAATAGGTCTTAATCAGGCCAGGAGGCCTGACATACTTAGAACTAAATGTGGTAGTAATACTACCATTACGAATCTCATTATCTAAATATAAATAGGTCTTAATCAGGCCAGGAGGCCTGACATACTTGAAGAATTCAACCTTCTCTTTGAGGTGGAATTTTTCCAAATAGTTAGTAGGCATGTTACATTCCCGCTTGACATGGATGATCTTACCGTTGTTTATCTCCTTCAGTTTCCACTGTATCTTATCCAACCTTTTCGCGTAAGAAGGGTTTTCCTTGGGTTGCTTGTGGAGAGCATCTACTGTAACATTGGAATCAGTTTTAATGACTATATTCTCGTATGATTCAGCTCTGGCTACGTACACAACCATATCTATTGCCACTAATTCCACCTGAGTAGGTGATGTAGCCAGGGAAGTATTTCTGTGTCCTACGACCCACATTCCAACATTGTCTCTCGTCACTATCATGGTGGCTGCCTTTGGTTTGCTCCATGCAATAACAATTTTGATTTGACGCTCTTTCCACTAGGCTTTATCCACTTCAGGGGATGTGTCTTGTTTTCCTGATTAAAATCATCGTTCCATGTTTCAGTTGTAGTCTAAACTTCCTTGTGTATGAACTGAGATCTAGTGTCGAGTGGGCTTCATACATTTCTCAAAAAAATGGTTGTTCCTACAATGCCACATGACAAACAACATATCATGAAATGTCCACAGTCAACAAATGTGTTTGTCATATAGAATCTTAACTTGTCTCTGAGGTTCATGTTGAATAAATTCGAGGGTAGGTTTCCTAGAATTACACGTCATACATCCTTGTCTAGACGACAATCACAAACAGCATGAAGGATAGTTTCCTCAACCTCCCTACATCTTTTGCATTGATTGTCTGTAGCTATACTATGCTTCACTCGCTTACTGTTGGTTAATATATATGGCGTCATGGCACTAGTACAGAAATGATATATAACGTCACATTTGATGGTTTCGGTTACATATCAACAACCAACGCCATAAACCAATGACGACGGCGAAATACTACAACCGTTACCAATATGTGATGTCCGGCCGATTTACAAAAGACATGAGTACCACTTTTACTGTAATGTCAGTTTGCTGCCAAAAAACTGACGTCTAAAATTACCCGCGAAATATAATTTTCCAATGAAAAAAATTTGCCTCCAAAATTTTCAATATGACATCGGTTGTATAGAATCCGACGAAAAAGGTTTTGTGCCATGGTCCTGCGAAAATTTTTATCCCTTATTAGTCGTCGGTTCTTCGTCAGCAACGACTAATTATCCTTCGTGAAACAAAATTTATTCCTTTATTAGTCATCGGTTTTTCTCAATGAACCAACGACTAGGTGTTTTCGTGCATTGTCCCCACGAAAATATTTCCCCCTCAATATACTTCTTTGGTGTCAGTTTTGGTTAGGAAATCAACAACAATGGTAACAAAATTTTTTATTGCGATTTGCTAATAGACGTCGGTTGTGTACCTAGAAACCAACTATTAAAATCCTTACCGGGTACAATTTTTTTGTATAAAATTACACTTAGTTGTCGATTTTTTGCATGTGACTAACGCATATTTGTATTATGGGGCAATTTTTTCAAACAACCGACAACCAAAGTGAACTTAATACCACCCGTGTGAAACAGACTCTTCCTCTTCTAAGTTTCATCACGATTGAGCTAGGTCTCTCTAGTGGTTTTCCCCTCCACCACCGTCGCTTCGTTGCTCACTAGCCACTGCTCTTCCTCCAGACTTTGCCACTGCCGTTGCTCCCCTTTACTCACTTGAGAGGACACCGGAGTTTGGGAAGACGTCAAAGCCGTCGTCTCTTCTGTCTGCCTAGCTCCAGCTGCTCAGTTGGTCACTGCCTCCGCTCTGCCTCCTCTTCCGTCGCTCTGTCGACCTCCTCGAGCTGATGAGTTGGCCGCCACTCTGCCTCCTCTGCCGCCGCTCTATCAACCCCCTCCAGCTGCTGAGTACGCTAGCCGCCGCCCAAGTCCAATACTCACTACGCTCTCCCCCATAAGAGGAGGTCTCTTCTCAACCCTGTTGCTCTACTGCTCAAGGTGATTGTCTTCTCTCTCTGTATCAATGATATTTGCAATATATTATTCACATTTGATTGACGATAAATATGCCTAATGATAAATTAGTTAGTTTTTAATGATACATTGATTCAAAATGCTTCTTAATTATATGAGGTCAAATTACTTCTAAAATTGAATGATGAAATGTAACTAGGGTTTTAATTTTGAATTGATGAAACTATTTACGTGCATTGTTCAATTTGGATAATAAGTGTTTGTATGTTTGGGGGCATTGATCAAATTGAATGTTTTATCAATAAATAATTGGTGTGTTTAATTATGTTGGATATAAATAAATATGTGATGTTTCTAAGATCTAACATGTCTTGATAAACCTTAGCCTTGTTTTTCCCATTCCGTTGGCCTAGAATCTCGTTCAAGATTTACTCATTAGGAGTAAATCTTAGATAGTCCCTAATTTGGGACTGTTATTGAACACTTAATCTCACTTAAGATGTAAGTGTATACTGTATATTTAGTTTTCATGATGTTTTGTCAACACTTCCCTGTTTGTTCTCTAAGTACATATGTTGCATTTGCCCATGCACATCGGTGTACTTGGAGAACAACGGGGAAATGTTGCTGAATTTTTTTTTGAAAACTCAATACACATTATACACTTACTAGTGAGATTAGGTGTTTAAGAATGGGATATGTGGCACACATTTATTATACATATAAGACTCTGGAATATAATATTTTAACCCTAAACCCTAATATTTTGACGCTAAAACATAATCTTTAAATTTTTATCGCTAAATCTAAAACAATAAAACCCCAATAATATTCGATATGTAAATTCTTAACTTAATATGTAATCCCTAAACCCTAATATATACTTGTTTTCTCTTTGATCATAGAATGGATAGCTCATGGATGTCCATTCCAAATCGCTGCACCCCAAAGTTTATTATTGGTCTTGATCAGTTTATTAGATTTGCAGAGGATCATAGGAAACAACCTGGAGATATGTTCTATTGTCCATGTAGGTATTGCGGTAACAACTTGAAAGTCAACACTGGTGACAAAATCAAAAGTCATGTCATGTGCAAATAGAATGGTACTAACATGGAGAGATTTCAAACATGAAATCAATACACATCAATAGTAGTGCTTGTATGGAAGAAGAAATTGCCTCCGATGACGTAGATGTGAACGAACTGATTCCAATAGACATCATTGATGAGATATTGGATAGTTGTGGGGTAGAGCACACCGATCCACCTCCCATGTTTAGGAACATTATGCATGAAGCTAAGAGACCATTATACACAGGTTGTACTTAGTTTACGAAGCTTAGTGTTGTGTTGAGATTGTATAAGGTGAAGGCTAACAATAGATGGAGCGAAAAAAGATTCACGTCATTGTTGTCTTTGTTGAAAGAAATTCTTCCTGAAGGAAACGAGCTTCCAATTTCAACATACGAGTTTAAGAAATTATAGTGCCCAATGGAAATAGAGGCTAAGAAGATACACACATGCCCAAATGATTGTTTATTATTTCAAAAGGACTATGTGGATTTGAAAGACTTATCCAAAATGTGAGGCATCAAGGTATAAAATGATGACTTTGGGGAAGTCCAAAACTGGTTCTCTTTCCAAGGTGATGTGGTATCTACTTATAATACCATGGTTTCAATGCTTGTTTGCCAATCTAATAGATGCAAAGAATTTGAGGTGGCATGCATATGCTAAAAAAATAATGATGGGATCCTACGACATGCGTCCGATTCCCCACAGTATAAGAATATTGATTTATTGCACCCTAAATTTGGTGAAGAAGTCACGAATCTAAGACTTGGGCTTTATACTGAAGGGATGAATCCATACATGACATTGAGAAGTTAGCAAAGCACTTGGCCTATTATGCTTGTTATATACAATCTTTCTCCCTAGGTGTGTATGAAAAATAAGTACGTTATGTTGTCGTTGTTGATATCGGGCCCTAAACAACGAGGAAATGATATCGAATTTTATCTTGAACCTCTAATTGATGACTTAAGAAACTCTGGGGAGAAGGTATGATGACCTATGATGCTTCACGTAGAGAAACATTTCATTTTCATGCTATGTTGTTTTGTACTATTAATGATTGTCCAACATATGGGAATTTGTCTAGATATAGTGTAAAAGGATCTAAAGTGAGTCCTATATGTGAAGAGAACATTGATCCAATATAACTAAAATATGGAAGCAAGACTGTATATCTTAGTCATCGAAGGTTTCTTCCAAAATTCCATCCGTACCGACAATTGCATAAAGCGTTCAATGGATGGAATGAGGAACAGAGTGCGCCTAAACCTATACCAGGGGAGGTTGTTTATGATAGAGTAAAAGACTTTATTAATGAATTTGGTAAGAGATCACAATGTACCATGCCCATACAAAGTGAAAAATCTTTATTCAAGAAGAAGTCAATATTTTGGGATCTTTCTTATTGGAGTTCTTTGGCAGTTAGGCATTGTATCGATGTCATGCATGTTGAGAAAAATGTCTGTGATAGCGTCATTGGTAGTCTGTTCAATATATCAGGTAAGACTAAAGATGGGATCAAATCCAGAATGGACCTACATGAAATGGGAATAAGGACAAAATTAACAGAAGTAGTTAGTATTGATCAGAGAACATATTTACCTCCTGCTTGTTACACGTTGTCTAGAAAGGAGAAGAAAGCTTTTTGCGAGTGCTTGGTTAACGTTAAGGTACCACATGGTTACTCTTTCAACATTAGTAGATTTGTATCAATGAAAGATCTAAAGTTGATATGTCTTAAATATCATGATTGTCACACTCTAATGCATTAAATATTTCCCGTAGACATTCAATCTATACTGCTGAAGCATGTAAGACTTGCAATCACCAGACTTTGTTTCTTCTTCAATAGTCTATGCAGCAAAGTTATTAATCTTGAGAATCTCGATAAGTTGCAAAGAGAAGTGGTCGTTACCCTATGTCATCTTGAGATGTATTTTCCTCCTTCATTCTTTGTTATCATGGTACATCTTGTTGTCCACTTGACTAGGGAAGTGAAAATGTTGGGACCAATTTTCTTGCATTGGATGTATCCATTTGAACGATACATCACCATTTGTAAAGGTGATGTTTGAAACTGTTATCGGCCTAAAGGGAGTTTTATTGAGAGTTATGTGGCGAGAGAGGTTATGAATTTTCACAATGACTTTATGATGGTAATGACTATCCTATAAATGACAAAAATATTGAGGAGTATTATGGAAATGGGATTTTAGGATCATAGATCAAAGTAATCAACTGTGAGTTGTTGGAACAAGCTCACCTCTATATTTTACACAACATCGACGAAGTGAGTGTTTATATCATGGAACATAGTGATTTCATCATGAAATAATATCCTCGATTCAATTCAATGTGGCTTGCTAGAGAGCATAACAAGACATTTATTAAGTAGTTTGAAGATAAAGTCTTACATAAACTATCTCGATCACCAAATTATATTGCTGAAATATCGAATGCCTCACCTTTAAACCAAAAAGGAAATGTCTAATGAAGGGTTTGACATAAATGGGTTTTCATATTACACAAAGCGTCAAGATGATAACAGTGTTGTCCAAAATAGTGGGGTCACCCTTCAACCGTCTTCATTAATTTTTTCTGGTGCAAAAGATAAGATCCCATGTGAAGCTAAAATGTCATATTATAGTGTCATTGAAGACATATGGGAGTTTGACTATGTAGATTTTAGAATCCCGCACTTTAAGTGTAATTGGGTTAATAACACCAAAACATTTATAGTGGATGAATTGGGTTTCACATTAGTGAATTTTGAAAATATTGGCTAGAATGATGAACCATTCATATTGGCATCACAAGTGAAACAAGTATTTGATATGGATGATCCTGCAAATGAAAAATGGTTGGTTGTTCCACATGGTAAAAGATAGTTCATTGAGGACCCTATAGATGAAGAGAAATACTATGATAAGTGTGATGACTCGAGTCCATTCTCACTTTGGTTGCCAACACCAAATATTGAAGCTAACGATGACTTATATGTGCGTGGAAATCACACTGAAGGAATTCTAATTGATAAAAGATCTCAATATTAGAGGCATGCCTTTACTTTTTAAATGTTGAATGTTAAATCTTTTTTGTATGTTAAATGTTAAATGTTTGATTGTTTTTGTATGTCACTTTCTGATGGCTGACCATGAGTATGATGATCATGATGATGATTACCATGAGGGTGAGGCACCTAATCACAATGTAAGTTTTACAATATATCCTATATCTAGCTATATATATGTCCATTTATAAGTTATATCCTATATGTGTTTTTTGTCAATTTTTAGGTTGATGATGTACCTCCTGAAAACCTTGTGGCACTTGATGAGTAGCAAAAAAAATTGGAAAAATTAGGGGCATCATTATGATGAACAAGTTACTACAATAAAGGGGAAATGAACCAAAATTGGTTGTGGATTTTGATCATGGGGGAAATCCAATTGGTGTCAACCACAACGTGTTTGTTTCATATCTTGGGGTTCTTACTCGTAGCCATTGTAGTGTAAAATGTAGAAGCTTGGCATACAATTTATAAAATGAAGAAATACTTAGTATGGAAAGAATTGTGTGAGATATTATCATTTGCAATTCTATTTTTAAAGTTATTTACAATTCTATTTCTAGAATACTCTATTAAATATATACAAATTTGTAGAGTATATTTGAACTGGATGAAAGCCTACATCATAAAAAGGTGATGCAACGTTGTGGGAGGGTCCTAAGGAACTATAGAACAACTCTAAATCGAAAATACATAAGAGATGTTGATAAGAGGAAGAAGTCAACCCTTGAGTAATGGAACTACCTAGACCCGACTGAGAGGAATGCTTTTGTTTCCAGAGAAATATTGATGAATTCAAGGTATTAAGCATCACTTCCAATTTAATTAATATACATTCTTATGAATTCACCTATTCATGAGTGACCTTGATTGTTACTAACCAATTCAATGTGATTACTAACAAGGCTATGAGTGATGCTCAATGAGAAATGCGTGCACTGAATGTGCATGACCACACGATGGGTCCAGGTGGCTATACAACTCTTTGCCAAAAACTACAAATGTCTTCTAGTTCAGTAGCCTACTGCTCCTAATACTGAGACTGGTGAGTCCTCTACTATTACTCCCACACCTCTACATCGCCATGATATGTGGATAGCTGGGAAGCAAAACAAAAAATGAGATATAGCCAACCTCACAACTATTGAGGTGGCTGCAAAAAATGGTAAAATTCAACTCTCAAAGCAATTAGTATTGATGATTGTTATGTTGACTTACCAATTTCTATTGATGATGATTAGTAGGTATGTTGACTTACCAATTTCTATTAATGATGATTAGTGACAACTTCACGAGTAGAGGAAGAAACGCTCGTTCATCCTTGAGGACACAAGGGATGAATTGATAGTTGCTCTCGGTAACCCAAAGCATCCTGGCCGTGTTAGGGCTGTAGGGACTGGAGTGGGCCTAAGAGTGTTCTTTGGGCCATCGTAGCGCAAACATGTCCAAAAAGGGGGAATTTTAAAAGCTGAGGTAACCTATTATTTTTCAGAATGTTATTGGAAAGGGAATTCATGAATCAAAAAGCATTTCTTTTGGCCATGTATAGGTAGATCAGTTAGTTGATAAAAGAGTAGATGAGTTACATGATAAGAGAGTCCAGAAAGCATTGAGTAAGTGGCAGACATCTCAGTCTGCCACTTCGATGGTACCTGTGACATGCCGCTCTTCCCCTACAATAGAGGTGGTTGGGAATGATCCTATAGAGGTGGTTGGGAGTAATCATATAGATCCACCACCTAGCACGTCCTCTGTAAGTATTTTAGTGACATACTAGCTAGTCTTTTTAAGATGATATGTTTATTTTATGTATATAACATATTCTATGTAAATTTTTAGGGGTTGAATCCATGTCGTCTAAAATGGAAAGCATTCATCATTGGAGAGGGAGAGGCTTACTCACGCTTTCCAGGGCACACGATTCATGACACTCCAATACCTGATGGTGCAGTTCATGTGAGCCCAAGGCTTGTGTTCGCTACTTGGAAGCAACATCTATTGCCATATGCCCACCCAGATGCTAACACACTTGGTGAAGTAGAAGGTGGAGTGATCTTGTGGCACAAAATGGATGTCATGTATACTGATCATGTATGGTAAATTTACATTACGTTAAGAAAGTATATATGTATATACATGACAATTGATATGAAATTATATATACAGGATAAAGGGAAAAACCCACTACAACTCGTCCTCCTCCACCTCCACCTCTTCCTAAAGTACCTGGTTGGATTGCAAAGGACCTATACGACTCGTTAGGTCCTCAATGCAGGGTTATGACAATATGGATATGCGAGCATCCCAAAAAATTTACTATGATTGTTTCTATTAAGGAGGAGGTTGCATGCCAAGCATGCGATAATAATATATTTATACATAATTTTTGGAGTTGTTTACTTATGCTGGGAAAAATACATCTATGGTAGAACTATGGATATGGTGAGATCTTCTTTATATATCTATATACCTTGTTTTATATACATTGATCTATTTTCTTATATATTAATGCATACATAATTTATGTTTTATAGCCACTTACATAGGGTATGTATATATTTTTCATTTACCCATGTGAGATTTCTAATTCCATCCTTGATCAGTCATGTACATAAAGACCCTTCATCAGTTACCTTATATTGCTCTATCGCTTTTAAATATTTTGGTAAAGTAAAGACGAGTGTGATAATAGATCCATTCAATGTTGAGTAAGTTTACTTTGCTTATATTTAGACTTAAGAAAATTATATTTTATTGTGGATTTTGAGTTATATATTTTTAAATATCTTATCTGTAGAGGTAAGAATTGGGAGTTACTGGTTGTTGTCCTCAAGATGTTGACTATTTATTATCTAGACCTTGAGGGGAAGAAATTAGACAGTTCAGGACATACAACGAAAAGGCCATTATTCACGTGAGAAATTTGTATATTTATATCCGTTAACATCTATTATAACATTACTATTTATTAATGCAATTTAATGTGTTAGATTAATGTGTATGGCTTTAAATGATTTCAAAAAAGCTGGAAGAGACATGGGCAAGCAAAAGAAATCGTTGGTCTAGGAGAATGTGAAAGTAGTTTCCTAACTCCAATGCATATATTATTTATGTGAACTATGCTTATTTTTATTTGTTAACATTTTATATGATGTATTAGAATGTGTGGTATTCAACCCAAAACCAATTGACAATGGATGAAGAGACCACATACCTTATAAGTTTTAGGACCTCCCCAGAGCTCAGCGGTATGGGACTATTCTAACATCCACCTTCAAGTGCAACCACTTTTGTGTGCTTGCATTTTTTTTTAGGTAGGGTGTGGTCCTCACACTTGTCGTGTGGGGTCCGATCTGATACCATATTAGAATGTGTGGTATTCAACCCAAAACCAATTGGTAATGGGTGAAGGGGCCACACACCTTATAAGCCCAGGACCTTTCCCAGAGCTCAGCAGTGTGGGACAATTATAACAACCCCCCTCAAGTGCAACCACTTTTGTGTGCTTGTACTTGTTTTTTTTAGATAGGGTGTGGTCCTCACACTTGTCTCGTGGGGTCCGCTCTGATACCATATTAGAATGTGTTGTATTCAACCCAAAACCAATTGGATATTAGAATGTGTGGTATTCAACCCAAAACCAATTGGTAATGGGTGAAGGGACCACACACCTTATAAGCTCCAGGACCTCCCCAGAGCTCAACGGCGTGGGACAATTCTAACATCCCCCCTCAAGTGCAGCCACTTTTGTGTGCTTGCACTTGTTCTTTTTTTAGGTAGGGTGTGGTCCTCACACTTGTCTCATGGAGTCCGCTCTGATACAATATTAGAATGTGTGGTATTCAACCCAAAATCAATTGGCAAAGGATGAAGGGACCACACACCTTATAAGCCCAGGACCTTTCCCAGAGCTCAGTGGTGTGGGAAAATTCTAACATGATGAAATTTGTAGTGTGTTGTACAAGACAAAGGATGGGCATGTGCAGACTATGTGATGTCGTATATGGACCTAATTGTCAGATATGCTGCAGAAGAAATAAAAAACATACAGCATATATTATATATTCTTGATCATCATATATAGTATAGTCTCATTAGATAATATGAAAATCAAACTTATTAATTATATATATGTACATCACTCTCTTTTCATGTGTTTAAAACTAGTGACTTCACTATAGGGGAAAAGTTATTAGATGAACGTGATCCTTATATGATTGAACAATTAGATGACATAAGAGAACAATCGGCAAAAGCCTTTGAAAGGGAGGCAAGTTTTTATTATAATTGGGGTAGTGATGATGATAAAGAATGACATTTCTAAACTTTGATGTCATAATTATTTAAGTATTTGATGACATTGCTAAACTTTGAAAGACAAGCTTATATGTACATGTGTGAATGAAATTTTTTGAATGGTCTTCTTGATATTTGATCTATATACATGTGTGTGAATGTGAAGATGAATGAATGAATGTGCTTCTACATGTGTGTGAATGTGAAAATAGTTGAACGAATGGAACTGTAGGTTTGTACATGTGTATGAATGTGAAAATGGTTGAATGAATAGAACTGTAGGTTTCTACATGTGTGTGAATGTGAAAATGGTTGAATGAATGGAACTACAGGTTTCTACATGTGTGTGAATCATGTGAATGAATTAATTGTATTTCTACATGTGTGTGAATAACATGATGTATATAATATTGATCTTGTATTATTGCAGGTTTGTGGCCTATTGTTTGCTGAAATCAAAGGATGTTGTAAACCTGCAATTCAGAACTGAACTGTAGGTTCTACATCGTACTGACCAGCCATACAACAGGCTTGCAAACTGATAATTAAAAAAACCAATACATAGTCATCATTTATCTATAAAAACCACCACCCAATGTCAACGACGTCAATTAAGTATAGGAAATCGACATGTGTGCTCTAACCCGAGGCCATTTTTTTGTTCGAACATGGAGATAAGCGTCAGTTACATAATACAAAACTGACGAATATACCGGATTTTATTTCACACTATGGTGATAGGCATCAGTTTTCTAATACATAACTGACACCTATGGTCCTAATGGTGTCATTTCTTTTTTTGGTTGCAATTAGTACCAGATCTATGTCATCGGTTCTAGAACCGACGTTGTATGATTCTACCTTTAGTGACACCCACTTGGGTGTCGCTTGAAAAATGACGTTAAAAGCCCATTTTAACTGATGTTAAAAGTGGTATCTGTACTAGTGTGGGATAGAGTCTACATGAACATTTCGATTTTGGCTAAAACTTTGCTTCCATATGTTCTCCCAAAATCCTTCTACATGTATTCCTTTGTGTACATGTATGAAGGAGTAGGAAGACTTGGTCGAGAAATTACCATAAGTAGTGCCCTTCCATACTTTTACGTTTCCATTACTGTGGTTGTTGGGTGGGTCAATATGCAGGATGTCATTACAAGTTTCCTCAGGCAACAATTCTACAAGATTTTTTTCATCCCAGTGTCCATTTTCCTTCACAACACTATCTACATGGAGATCTCTCAAATTGTTGGGGATGGGCATTTTTGGTAGTCTCATTATTCCACCATTTGTCATCCCAGAATAAAGTGTCATTGTTGTTCATCAACATTGTATGAGTATTACTTTCAACCAGTTCTTTGCATTTCAGATTTGCTACTGCAACTCTAGATAAGTTGAGTGCTTTCCTTTCTCTATGATTTTGGTGTTCCCCCATGCAATTGCACCAAACAATATCCATTCTAGAGCTTATTTCCAAAGAATTTTTCAAAATCAGTGTCTAGTTCCAATCTCACATTGTTTTAATTCCTAGACCACCACTTGTTTTTTTATTGGTGACATTATCCCAAGCTACTAATGACATGGGATGTGCTTTGTAGTTTCCTTCCCATAATAATAACCAAATAGAGTTGTCAATCCTATCACACAGTCTGAGAGGTAGAAGGGTTGTTTGCATAGTGTAGGTGGGGATGGCAAAAAGTGTAGATTTAGCCATGAAACATATTTCCTAAGGATAGGGTTCTTTCAAACCATGCATTGATTCCAGCGTCCGCTTTCTGTAGTATGTTTGTGTATGTTGTTTTCATGAATTTTGAGTGAACTATAGGGACACCCAAATATTTTTCCAAGTCCTTTGCTTCTTCAAACTTACATATGTTGCAGATCTCCTTTCTGGTTCATTCTCCATGCTAGCAACAAAATATTTGCATTTTCTCCATAGAGATTGCCTCCCCAAAGCTTTCTAGTAGTTCATAGAGCACAACTTGATGCTTTGCATTTTCTTTTTTGTGTCTTTCCCAAAGAGGATTAGGTCATAGGTGAAGCACATATGGGATATATTGGGGCCATTCTTGCCCAATCAAATTGGTTTCCAGGTCCCTTCCTCCACTCGTGCATTAATCATTGATGCACTGATTTTTAGTTTCTTTTCGTAGGCTAATTTTCCATTCTTTTATTTCATATTTGATCGTTTTGAGATATGTTAGCATTATTTCTCATTATTAGCATATGAATCACTATTGCATCAATTATTGACTATTTCTATCAAGTCATTCTAAATTATCATTTATGATTCAACCTTATGTTATTGTACATTGTTTTAGGTAAATTGAGCACTGATGCGACAGTTTGGTGATACCGACATGTGTTTTGGTGGTACCAACAAGAAACAAAATTTCAATAGGGAAATATAGAAATCTCAATGCTACAAGAATAGCTCTTGGTACTACCAAGTAAGGGGTTGGTTCTACCAAAGCTAAGTGTCAGTTTTATCGATTCAACATCTAGCTAGCATCAATAACTGAGCTTAATTGCCTCGGAATCACTGACATGCCATTCGGTGGTACCGACTTCAACACTCAAATCATATCAGAACTCACAGAAAGAAACATGATTCTTTTAGAAAACCCATCAATATCATCGACACAGTTTGAGGGCTTCAAGTCAGCTGGAAACTCAATACCACCGACACCATGTTAGTTCTTATAGTCACTCCACCAACTCTGTGGAGGATCTTTGTGAAGAAATTCAAGCTCTACAATCCTATGGAAAACATAACAGCCAAGGCACAATGTCAAACTCCTACACTTTGGAATGGAGAAATCATCCCAATCGCACTTGGAAGCAAGGGGAAGAACAACAAGTACAACCAAGGTAGAAAAAGGACAATGTAAAAGTTCAAGATTTGAAAAGGAAGTGTTTGGGAGATTGAGGAGATATGATACAATCAAGAAATATGTGTCCACTGATGGACAAAACATTAGCTGGTTTGAGAAAAGGTTGGACTAGATTTCCCTATCACTTGGTCTTTGAGAGGAGGGAAGACTTCTTCCAAAACCATGACCATTCCAAATAATGCTAGTAACTCCATGGGTGACCCTCAAGTCACCTACATTCCACCACAAAGGCAAGCTTCCACCTTGAAACAATACCAAGTTTCCCCATCCCTTATTCTCCACCAACACCACAACCTCCATTCAACCTCCAACACACCTCACAACCACCTCCTCAATAAAAAAACCACCACATCAATACCCACCACCTCCAAAACAACGTCCACAACAACCACCTTACATCCTCCAAAATCCTAACCCACTACACTGGAGACCACCACCTCCACCACCATCATCATGATCTCCCCCTCCCCAAATTATCAATTGAACATGGTATCAATCATATGGTGTGACTAAGTTGTTGAGCATCCCAAAAAGGGCAAAAGACCACATGCCAAAGATCATAATGAAATGCCACTGCCTAAAGGTTTTTTTGAGGGTGTCAAGAGAACTGAAAATTCTACTGTCCCACCATTCTGTGAGAGTGTCAAGTGTACTACAAATGTTTCTGTCCCACATCCTTGTGAGATAATACCACCCTGTGTCCCACCATCTATTGGATGTGTGACATCCTCTACTTTCCACCCTATTTTCAATTAGTATCAACAAGTTCTCCACATGAAGAATCAAGGGATACTCTCATGTTGCACCAAGGTCCTCAAACTGCCCAAAGAAAGGTTGATGTGAATGAGAAATTCTTATTTGATGCATTGGAATACCCCTTCACCCAAGAGAGACATAAACATTTAATGAACATTTTTAAGGCCTTGAAGAAAGGAAAGGCAAGCATCTCCTCTTTCATGTATTTGTTTAAAGATTTTTGTACCACCAAGAGGAAGATGATGGGGAGTCCGCTCAAGGAAATTGTAGAGATGGAGTAAGTGAATTTCATTCTGGACATCCCTTTCCCCCAAAATAGGAGAGATGATGATGTCCCTCTTATCCCTTTCTATGTCATTTTTCAGTTAGGATAGCATGCACTTCTAGACTATGGCTCAAGCGTTAGCATCATTCCTTATAGCATGTTTGTACAACCTAGAATGGAAAGAATGAAACTTGAAGATTGTGTTATCTTGTTGGACGATGGATCCAACAAGATACCTAGGGGAATGATACATAATGAACTGGTAGTGTTGGAAAAAAAGATACATGCCTTATTTCCTACTTATTCTCTTATTGTGGACATACAGTCGAAATATGTAAAAACCTACATCATATTGGGAAGGCCATTCTTGTCCATGGCCAATGCAAAAATCAAAGTACGTGCTGACACCTTGATGATTACTTAGATGAAGTAAAAAATAGATATATTTGTGTTCACCTTTGAGGAGAGATAAACTGTGATTGATGAGGAGGAAATCTACATAGAGATAGACTATGATAAACTAGATGAAGGGGTAGTTCAAAGAAGCAATGTTGAAATCCCATATGAACCTTGGAAGGAAGTCCATGTTGTGGAAGCTTTTGAGAGAATCACTTGTGATGACAATGGAACCATCGTTCTTGTGAATGGATGATGAATTGAAGACACTAGGCTCAGCTGAACGCAATAATATTAGTGCTAGTGGGAGGCATCCCACCTCAATTTGAGACTCTTTCTCTCAAAGTAGGTACATTGAAGAAACTATGATGCATGGAGGATCCAACCAATATGATATCAAAAATTGAGAAAATAATTGAAGATTAGTGAACAATCTACAAGAAGGTGACGAACTGCCCATTCTTGAGAGCATGACAGTTGATCCACTAGGCCAACATGACCATTATGCCCAGAACGGCTGATTTCAATATGCATTGGTCACTGGAACCCTCAAAATCTCTCTCCCCTCTTAGTGATGGTCTACTATGATTTTGTTCCCTCTATCTTATGATTCTCAACTTCTATTTCATTTTGCGAACATCATGGTTTAAAAGTTTGGGATGGTAGGGCAGTGAACCCTTGTTTTACCTCAGTTTCATATATGTTCCTTGTTTGAAACTTTTTGTCAACAGGATATAACAGTCTAACTAACTCTTATAATTTTCCAACCATACTTTGTGTTCTTTCTTGCATTTTTGCATAATTTTTCAAAATTTTTGCTTTTTCATGCCACTTCTTGTTGGGCATTACATCTCATATAATTTTTTAGTAATTTTTGTGTATTATAGATAGGATTTTCTTTCTCATTGCCTTTTTATTTCCTAAATATAGGTTTATGAGTGATTGAATGCAAATTTTCATCATTTTGGCCAATTTTTCCCAAGCTTGAAATTTAATTTCCTGATAGTGTGTTTTGACCCAATCTCGACACTTTTTGTTGAAAATGTTGATCTTCAACACATGCATGTTACATTTTCATGGTTTATTGATAAATAGTCTCAATGCTTGACTTTTTTCACATGAATCATTGCTTTCACGCGTGTGCAATGTTTTGGTTGAATCGTGGTCTAAGCAAGCCATAAATTCTTAGGATTGTCGAATGTCATGAGAATAATATGGTTTTCATATTGATCATTCATGTGATGTTATTTTACTTGATGAATTGTTGGAATAATTTTCATGCATGAGATCTTATGCTGAAACCCACACTAATGAACACTCTTTTGACTCACTATTTCTTTCATCACTTTTTACCTCTTTGAGTCATGGAAGGATGCCAAAGTGCCCATATTAGCCTTGGCCACCTCCAAAAGTTTGGGGTTCTCATATCTATATCCCCTACTTCACTATTGCCATCATATGCCCTCCTTACATATAGGGAAGTGAAAAAGAAAAAGAAAAATAAATAAGGGATGGATCAATGTAATAGAATCTCAAGAAAAGAAAAGAAAAAAATGATTTCTCATATGGAATACAACTCCACTCCCTTCCATAACCCTTTCTTCTCTTATTCTGTTGAGTAGGGCTAGTGTAAATCAAATATATCCCACACACCCCTACGCAATCCAAGTGGGTCATGAGAGAAGTGTATGATGTAGTTCTAGCAAGTGAAACACCAACTACAAGCATTTGGATGTATGCCATGCATGATATGGACTACCCAAAACTTTGTGAAAATTGTATCACTTGCATGTGTGATTGGTATCCCATATTTGATGTTTTCATGCATTGTGATTGAATTACACTTGAAAATAGAAATTAAATAGCAGTGGATTGCATGCCTAATTCCAAATGTGAAATCATTTTAGCCAAATAGCATCATGATGATTTCATTCTCCCATGTTTTTCTGCAACAAAGTCAAATAGAGATTAAGTTGGAGCATATGTGAGGACTCGTATGTTTTAAGTGCATGGCGATGCAAAACTATTTTAGGGTTTCGTCTCATGCCTTTTTGTTATTTAATCACCTCTAAAACTTGTCACAGTGCATGTTACTCCCCCTAATTAAAGGTTTACCATAAAATGCACTTATAGATATTCTTTGCATGTTTTTTAGGTACTTGGATCACATTCTTTAAGGCATTGTCTCTAGATTCTTGCTGGATCCCATTTGAGACATCCTCCGGGAGTGTTTTGGGCTAACACACTACTTTTTAGTGGGATGGTGGTTGGCACATTCCATTTAACCCTTTTATGTGGTTGTTTCCTCTTGGTCTTGTGATCCTTCAGGATGCTTGGGAGCTGATGTAGGGATAAGTGATGCATGGCGAGTACTTTGAGTGGTACTATGCTCGTGGCCATCCGATACTTTTCACTAGAGAGGTGTATGATTGTATTTGACATCATCTAATGGAAACTATTCTCATTCTTGTTTTTCTTAATTTATCTAACATGCTATGTCATGCATCTTTTACAAGTGATTGGCTAATCCTACCAAGGAGTAGGATGATTCTAGGTATGAATTTTGTCCTCCTCCTCCTCTTAGGTAGCTCCTCCTTATGAGTCTGTGACTTCCCCTCCAGTTGGTTCTTGGGGGTACAACAATTTTGCTAGGTTGAGGCCACACCAAACTTTGGTGTTGGAGGTTTGTATAACTTCCTTGCCAACTTTTGATGGACTCCTCTTTCTAGGAAACTAATGTAGATGTGGGTGCATGTTTGAAATCTTTGGATCAAATATCCCACCTAGATACAAGCATAATCATCATCTTGAGGGATACATTGGTGTGGATGACTTTTTCAGATGCCCTTGTTTAGACTTTAGATCCACCAATTGCTAGTAATAGTACGAGCTCCTCCTATTATGGGGATGTTACTTTGGTCATGCAAGTTCCATTTAGTAGTTCTTCTCTGGGTAATTTGTAGTCTGCCGATGCTATTTTTTCTAATTCTAGCTGGGAATTCCAATCCATTGGGTCTTCTTCCACTAATCATCATCATTTAGAAAAGCACTTGTTGGGGTGGTTGAAGAAGAAGTTGAACAAGTAGTAGCCCATTTAGCACATCTATATCATTTTATTTGTGTTGTAATTTGCTTTTGTTGTAAGAAAAATCATGTATTAGTTATGTTTGTATTTGTATGACTCTTTTAGTTTTGATATAAAAGTCTAATTTTGAGTCAATTTGGATTGTGAGGTCTTTTTTCTTTGACACAAAATTATATTTCAGATCTTTTCTCTATATATATCTAGTAGGCCCAGTAGATTGCCTCGATCCTTGTGTAAACTTGATGTGGCAGACATCCACAATGCACTAGTCAATGGGATCCATAGTCTTTCTGTCTTGGGAAATGAGTCAACATTTATGGCGACATATATGGCGGACTGTATCATTCTATTGGGGAAATGGATAAACAGTTATCTCGTCTTTGGGAGAAATTATGTCATGTTGAAGGCTATAAATATTGACCGCATAATTTTTTCTTTTCTACACATATTGGCCTTCACAATTTTGATCCATGGGAGAGCAGGTGATAAGTGATATCTCACTTTTGATATGTCCTCCCATAAATATATCATTGGTCCATTGTTGCATTACTGGTGTTTTTGATGATGAGGAAGTTGAATTGGCAATTTTTGGCTTGACTCATCATCTTCACTATCGGTTTTACATCCCTACTACGAGAGAGATGATATTGACATTGTTGCAATTATGAGACCCTAATAATAATTCCTTCCATTTTGGGGGAATCCAACTGACTCCTACCTTGGAAGACGTGCCTAAAATCACCTGACTTCCTTTCCATGACCGCATGCCTATTACATTGAAGAAGTAAAATTGGATTGCTGAGTTGATGATTTTCTTAGTCGTGAAGAAGATCTAAGATGCTCTATGGTTGTCTAAATATGGTCATATTTTTTGGATGGCACCCCTATGGGAGTCATTTGAGAGAAAATTTAGACATTGTGTTAGTTCTCCTAACATGCCTTTTTCGCAAGCATACGCCTTGATCATACTATATGAGTTTTTTTTTGGGAGACTATTGGTCAGGTGATGGCTACTAGTTTTGGGGTTGTTGCTGCCCTTTACAGGAAGGAACCTTTTGTTCCTATGATACTAAATGAGATGTATGAGTGTCTGGATGAAGGACAACTAACTGGTAAGATGAAGGCACCCTACAAGGTTATGCAAATTTATCCTGGAATGTGCATTAGTCCTACTTGACTGGTGGTGTCTTTAAATACTCACTATATTATGGTGAATGGGTTCTTGTCAAAGTGCACTCAGGTTAGTGAGCCTTTATAGTTGTGCGGAAATCTTACTTGGTGTCTTCCTAGTCTAACATCAATAAATATGATTTGGGGCCGAATGAATTTTAGACATGACAACTTGGATTGTGGAGTTTCTATGCCAGGATTTCTATGTTTGATCATCTTGTCAGGTTTAGAGAGATGTGTCACATATTTCTCATTGTCAGTTTTGAGCTAGTTTAACCGCCATCAATGCACATAACAGGTTGAAATTCTTCCATCTTTCTTCCATAAGTTGATGATGGACTCCAAAAAAGTTTAGCATATAGTTAGAAAGATGTTCCTTAATCATCAGACGATGACTCATGATCTATTCCCTGTTGTTAGTGAATGATCTCTTGAATACTGAAAACAGCTCACATCAACGCCTTTAGTGGTAGTAGCTTGTGACTTTTTTAAGGAACCAAAATGATATTCTATTTTGACTTTTATTCTTTGAATGTTTCCTTATCTTCTTTTTTTTTGTTGGCATGAGGAACCAAGAATTATTTTAAAATTGATCTTGAAATAAAGATTTCTTCTAGTTAATGACACACACCATATGCTATGGGTACTCCCTATGTATCTAATTCATGTTAGAACTTAAGTTCTTATTTCATATCAATAAGAACCTCCTTTTGATGAATTATGTGATCCATATCAATGTAGACCTCTTGACTATCATTTTAATGCAACAAGGATGGTTTAAGGTTTAATTTTTTGAAAGAAAACATGTTGGGGTCACCTTATATATCTCCATTTTTCCTTGTGAAACTAGAAAGCTGATTCCCCAATCATTTCTAAGACACCACCTAGCTTGGTATCCAAATGGTAGATGGTAATTCCATCCATATGTTTGTAGCCCATTTTCTATGAGCGTAACCTTCATTCTAGGGGAGAAGATGGATTAAGGCTCTATCAGACTTAGATATCATGCTAAGTACTAAAGTTGTGCCATGCAATGAGTACATTAGTGGCAACTCCTTGAACAGTTGGGCCAAGGTGCCAAGCATCAAATACACCATAATAGGCTCTACGTATATCATGCTTTAGTGTAGCGATCCACCACTAGCATGTGTCTACCTTAGTTAGAGGATTACTTGGTGATTTCTTTGTGTGGTGTCCACTTGTCATGGATCTTTTCATTGACTTTTGGATGGACATTTATGCACATGGACTTGGTGTGAGATATTAAGGAACCATGAGGAATGAATGGTGTTTTCCTATTAAAGGTTTCTAATTTCATTACTCTTAGGTTATCCCATGAATGCATGAGTCTCACCTCTTTTCGAGTGATGAGGTGGGGATAGCCACAAGGAGTCTTAGGTTTTGATTTCACCTCCAACTATTCCCCTCTTTAGGTAAACCCCAACAAGTATTTGCATTATGGGATCATACTTGGAAATATGTTCTAGGAATTATAATTGTGGGGATCACATATAACTTGCCTCTAGGAATCATATTTTTTTACAATTCTTTTGTGATAGAGATCAAGGGGTTTTGCTTTGCCTTTGCTGAAATCATGCATGTTTTTGAGATCTTTTATCAAAGTTCACCTATTTGAAGGAGTTAATTTTAGGTTGGGAAATCACTAAAGACTTAGTATAATGGTTGTTCTCCTTCCATCCTAGTCCCTTGGTTCGAATTTGTTCTTTCTGCTTCATGGTGAATAGGGGTATCATCTAGGTACTTAAGTAAATTTTTAGTGTAGAGTGGCTGGAGCTTTTTCCCCCTTGGATCTTTTCCAGGGGCTTTCTTATCGTTGAAGCTTGATTGTCAGTAGTAATATTGTTTGATGAGGCTAACCTTTGTGTGCTGGAGATTAATATCTCCATCCATGTCCTTCAGGCACAAGCCGCCCCAGTCGTAGAAGTTTGGCATGCTAAGTGGTTCATCAGAAGGTGTTCATGCCATTTGGAGTGGGAGATGATTGTCTTCTTTAGCATCATTATCATGTTTTTGTTGGTAGCTTCTACAACTTTGTTGATTTAGGGTTGGTAGGGTGATGTCTGATGATATTTGATCCCCAAAGAGTTCATACACTCTTTAAATTTTTTACCAATGAGGTTTGTACCATTCTTGATGACAATATCGTGTGGTATCTTATACCACATAAAAAATTTGTTTTTTAAGAACTTGATAACTAGCTGAGCTGATGTGTTGGTGATAGGCATTACTTTTACCCACTTTGTAAAGTAGTCTATTGTGAAAATAATGAAGCAATCCCCTTTCCATGCATTAGATTCAATCTTCACCATCATTTTGACTCCCCAAGATGAGAACAGCTAAGGCATGGTCATGTAGATAATCAATAGGTGCATGGATGTAATTGTTGGAAAATACAGTCATAGAGTATAGCAGTAGAAAAAAAAAATCTATCAATATTCCCATAGCAGTAAGATTGTGCCAACTACTATGAAATAGGAAAGATGATTTTAGCAAGCTATACCTGGTGCTGGAGCAAGTCCAATGACAAAAATCACTTCCTTGCAACTGCTGACTAGTTGCTTTTGGACGGTGGTTGTACAGTTCCTAGTCCTCACCACGAACAACTATCTACACAACCTTTCCATTGAATCTGGTGGTCTTTCCATGGACTGCAGGTTAAATTTTCTCTCTAAGAAATAACCAAAGGACTCCTACCTATAGAGTAGTCAACACAGACCAACTAGAACTCCTGTCATTCACCTAGAATGAATAGGAAGGAGTTGTCCCTCCCGTTGGTGTACTAGTCACCAACCTACTCTACCACAACAACAACTTCTCAGTTGTTTTCTCCCATTGGCTATCCCTCCTTGTCGGGTAGGACTTGCATGGATTTCCTCGATTACCACAACCAGAGAGGACAAAAATTATCAAAGGAACTGATTCTCAGTCGTCTGTTTTGTATTCTGGGAAGCCCCCATCACCCCTCCTTTTATAGGTGGGGTTAGGGTCAGGGTTCCCAGTCTATATGATATTGTACGGGAGTGAAAGTGACTGGAAGATTATGAATTTTTGCAACCTGCAACAGACAAAATGGTCATATGGTGACCCATACGGTCATCTGGTAACACGAGATGGTCGTCTCACACTGCCAAACGGTCGTGCAAATTTGGCAATTTTGATTCCAATTAATATCACATATTAGTTTACTTGCACTTCAAGTAAGTACAATCAAAACTATTTGAGAAACATCTTGAACATTCATTTGGCTCAACCGAGCCATCTCACCTATGCAAGATGCCTATCTCGCTCACCAAAACACTTGTCTGGTGAGTCGAGATGAACCGATCGACTCAATCACATTGAACCGATCGATTCAAGGGAAGAACTTAGCCAATTCAAACTCTGATTATTCTAAAAACCCAAATGGCCATCTCAACAATTTGAGATGATTGTATAGATTCTGAAATGGCCATGTCACTCAGTGAGATGGTTGTTTGGCAAACCAGTCAGCCAATCAATCAATATGTTGTGTGGATTGAATACCTAAACATTTTAGTAATCAATCCAATCATCATTCAAGATAAACTCCTTTTCTAGATGAGTTCCTATGTGTGTGACCCATATCATGTTGGTAGTAAATTTCCATAACTAGCTAATGACATCAAAAGCAAATAGTGGTGCATAGTCACACATCAGTGGTACCCAAATGAATGGAAAGTTGGAGAACAACTTCAACCTAAAATATGTGTAAGGTATTGCAGTGATTGTATAATTCATGTCTTTGATATCCAGGATGAACTCGAGGCATCGATGGTCACCTTGTAAATGTTCAATCCATGTTCCTTGAACCAAGAGCAGACTATCTGAGATAATGTGACCTCAATATCAAATATTTATTTACATGTTCATGCACATGCATTTCTCAGTCTTGCTTATCAAGTGGCCATGATATCACACTCCATTAGGAGGGATAAATCCCATATCTATCTCTCACAGTCTGTCCCCATGTATCAAAGTCACCCAATAATCACCATTATAACAACCCATGTTTTAGGACTGTGTTTGATGATGTCAAAGCGTACCCAATGACATGTGACAAGTGCAATGATTTTAGGTCTAAGAATCACAATCACCACCTTCACTAGGAGATATGACTATAACTTACCATATGATGGTTTTCATATGTCACTCTCAAGGTGGGTCTGTCTGATACAATGTTACCTAACATGTATCTGTGTGGTTGGTTTGATATTACCATATATCATGCCTTAGTGAGACTCAATCATCAACCAAACTCACACTCTAGTCTTATGTGTTCTTGGTGTCTATCTACCTTCCATAGTAACAACCGACTACAGAGATAATGAGAATATGTCTATGTATCATAACATCTGATACACTATTCCCTAACATGTATCTGTGTGCTTGGTTTGATATTGCCATATCATGACTTTGTGAGAATCAGTCATCAACCAACTCACACTCTAGTCGTATGTGTTACTGGTGTCTATCTACCTTTCATAGTAACAACCGACTCGGGAGATAATGAGAATATGTCTATGTACTCTTACCATCAGTATGATCTCATTTCCACAAGGCTAATACTTGAAGACATACGTCATTGAGTAATATTATTCTGTAGACATTCATAGTGTTTCCTCATTATCTCATAAATGAATGAGATATAATGAATTTGAAGTTTGCCTTTATAAGTATTAATCAAATCCTTTAAGTTATATGCCATGTCAATCATCACATGATTGGCTCTATGGGCATACCTTACCAGCAGACTCCCACTTGCACTTAGAGCTAAGGGTGTCAAAATAGCAGGTTTGGGTCATCTTTGGGTCAAAGAATTTTATCCAGATTGTTTGACTGTCAAATCCAAACTCGAACCCAGATCCAGATTTTACTTATACCTCTCAACCCAGAACAGACCTGGATTGAAACATCTAAACCCAAAACTAAACCCGAACTCATATTTGAAGATGACTTTTTAGAGAAACAAATTCTAATATAATTACCTACATGATTGTAAATAAGTAAATTATCTAAAATAAAATACCAAATATGTCAATAGTCATGTAATATTAAACAATTATAATATTATTTTCTTTTGATTTTATTAAAGAAAATAATACCAATAATAGAACATGAATATCACCTAAATGCAACATCACATATATCATACTAAACCAACACATGTATCAAATCAAAATAATTGCAACATCACCTTATCATACTAAAACAACACATATTCACATTAACATATCAAACCAATTGAGATGACTATTATCATACCAAAACAATATTTATACCATGTCATAACAAAATCTAAGAAAAGACATCATATATGTTACTGAACACATAAGTAAATTCTAACACAACACGAATATCATAAAAATATAAAAAAAACAATACATTTATCATATTAAATAACAAATACATTGCAATATCACATATATTATACCAAAAAACACATATATGACTTCAAAAAATCGCTTCCCTCCCATAAATATATTAATATAAGTAAGTATTTAGAATCTAGTTTTGTCCAATTTCTAAATCTGGAACTGACCAAGTTTAGATTCGAACACGTAAACTTCAACCCGAAACTGACACGAAACATCACAACCATTACCCGAATCTAGTTTTTTCTGGGTCGGACAAAATCGAGTTCTCGGGTTCAGACAAACTTTCACAACCCTACTTAGATCCAATCACCAACAGATCTCATCCTTAGTGACTTAAACATGTCCAACATGCTTCTTTTATGCTAGTGCTGATATAGCGGGTTAGCAACACTTTGCCTATAGTTGGTATACTGCATGTTTCCTTATCTTTGTTGTATGATTTCTTATATGAGACAGAACTGTTGTAATATGGTATCTGATATTCCATTCCTAACATTTAGCTCCACTATTGTCATCAATGGTTATAACATCTACAAGTTCATCATATGAACTTTTAGATCCATATAGTATCATTCTTTGTTCGCAACACAAGTATACTCAACTTCTATTGTAGATATAATTGATGGTTATTAGTTTAGAAAACTTCCAACTAGTAACATCCTTTTTTCTTTAAAATCATACATATTTTATTATGATCACTTTGTCATTACTGAAGCTTATATCGATGTAACCATTTACATCCACTCTTCCTTTTGTTGCTATCATCGTATGACTAGCAATCTTATCCTTAAGTACTTATTGATATCGTCAATGACTTTCAAGAACCCTTATTGGAGTTTATATCTTCTTGTCGTGTCCAATACATACAAGATTATATGGGATAAGTACATTCATAGCATTCATGATAGATTCACTGTTGGGTTGGCCGATGGAATCTAATTCATGATATTTCCATTCTTCATAAGAATTGGAAATAGGATTCATGAGGGACTAATCCAAATTATTGCTCATTGAATCCTCCCATGTTGGACTCTTTCAACACATTACTATTGTATGTGCTCAAACTTCCATTATGAAACAACTATCTCATAGGTCTTGATCCTTATCCATAAGACATGTCACTTTATCCTTAATTGCTGAAGGAGTTTTCCATGCTAGTTCCCAATATTCACAACATTGAGATGTTATTCCTCATCACACTACTACAGAACCTACCTTTAGTGTCGGTTATTTAAAGCCTTTAGTGTCGGTTTCTAAGCGACACCTATGTGGGCGACACTAAAAGTCCACCCATAAGGCGTCGGTTCCAAAACCGACACCCAAACTCTTCGTGTGCCACCAAAAACGTGTCATCATGGGACTATAAGCATCGGTTATTAGTTAAAAACCAACACCCAAACCCTTCGCGCCACAGAAAGGGCGCCATCTTGGGAACTATCAGTGTCGGTTATAAGTAAAAAACCGACACCATATATCTTCGCCCCACGGCCGTGCTGTCCAGCACGGTCGTGGTGTTAAGGACATAGACATCGGTTTATTGTAGGAACACCGACACTATATCATTATGTGTCGGTTATTTACAAATAACCGACGCCTATTGGTTTTTTTTTCCCTATGAGTCTGCAGACCTGCTGTGGCTAGTCGCAGGATGAGAAACCTGTTCAGTTCAGTTATGAACTGCAGGTTTTACGACATCCATTGATATCAGCCGACAACAGGCCGCAAACCTGCAAAATTAACAATAAAAAAGTAGCACATGCATTTAGCAATGCAACCTGCAGTTCCATTTTATTTTCACACATTTATAAACATTCACACATGCTAGCAATTTGTAGTTCCATTCATTCACATTCACACATGTAGAAACATTCATATAGCAACCAACACTTTCATTCATTTTCACTCAGACACATGTAGAAACATCCAGACATGTAGAAACATTCACACATATATTATAATTCCGAAATTCATTTACAAAGTATCATTGTTTAGTCATTATTCGCTATCAGGATCCCAATTATATTTTAAAGCCCCCACTAATTGTATGGCTGTTGCCCATTCTTCTCTTACTTCATTTAATTCTCCCATTGTATAGGGAGCATTAACATTTGGTAAGTCCTTTCCTGTAATGGGGTCAACTTTAAACACCTGTAAAGAGAATGATGTATATATATAATTAATGAGCTATAAATAAGATTGATATATTTCGATCATATTATCTAATGAGACTATATAATACCTGAGAAATACAATTGATGTCCATTGTGGCATATTTGACAAGCATGTGCATATATCACATGACATAGTATCCACATGCCCATCTGTTGTCTTGTGTAGCACACTATAAATTCAAACATACAAAATATTAAAAAATACAACTAATTAAGCATTGTTCACATAAATAATATATACATATATTGCAGTCGGGAACTTACTTGCACATTCTTCCAAATTATTGGCTGATTCTTTTTCGTGGGGACCTTTCCTCCAGCCTTTTTGTACTCCTCAAAACCCCTACATGTTAATGTAACACAGAACATTGCAATTAAATAGCAATGTAATAACATATGTTAACGGATATGAAAAATGAAATATTTCTCACCGAAATATTGCCATTTTCATTATGTGTCCAAATCTTGTATTCAATTTACCCCCCTTAGGATCTAGATAATACACAGTGAACGTCTCGGGGGCAATAACCAATAACTCCCAATGCCTACCCCCTAGAGGAAAAAAAGTTAAAAATTAATAACTCAAAATCCACAATAAAATATAATTTTCTTAAGTCCAAATTATAATAAGCAAAGTAAACTTACTCTACATTGAATGGAGCCATTATCACCGTCTTCTTTTTTACAGCAAAATTTGAAAAAGACTCACAGCAGTATTGTTGAACTGATGTAGGGTCTTTAGCTACTAGACTAATCAAGGATGGAATAAAAAACCCTACATGTTCGAATCCAAAATCTGCACATATGTTGTCTAAGTAGCTGCAAAATATGTATTAATTACGCATGCATTAATAAATCAGAAACCAGATCACCAGATCATACACAAGGTATATGGATGTATAAAGAATATCTCACCTTATCCATAGCTCTATCACAGATGTATTTAGCCAATCATATCGAAACAACTCCAATATATCTTGTATAAATAGTTTTGTTTCGTATGAATGACCTGTAGAATCTGAATCAGAAGAAACAGTTATAGGGGAGTTTATATCATGTTCCCCTAACCATACTACCATACCCCTACAGTTAGGACCTAACGGGACAGGTAGGTCCTGTGGAACCCAACTAGGTAATGCAGGAGGTGGAAGTGGAGGCCTAGATGTTGTGGGTGTCTTCTTTTTAACCTGTATATATATAATTTTAGATCAACTGCCAACATATACACACACTAACAATTGAACGTAATGTAAATTTACCATACCTTATCAGTAAAGAAGACATCCGCTTTTAGCCACAATATCACTCCACCTAGTGCCTCACCAAGCGTTTCACAATCTGGGTGGGCATATGGCAGTGAATGTTCCAGAAATTGGGGGAATATATGTATCGGGCTCACCCGAATCCAACCAGCTGGTACTGGAGACCCGTGACACGTTTCCCCTAGTAGGGATGGGTAAGCCGACGCCTCTGGCACGACATATTCTTTACTTTTTAGACGACATGGCTTCAACCCCTACAAATTTTTGTGTAAAGAATGTTATATACATATATACATATCATCTTTTTTTGAAACGACTACAATTTCATATATACGTATCATCTTGAATTAAAAAACTAGTTACTATGTCATAAAAATACTTACAGTGGATGTGCTAGGTGGTGGTTCTACAGGATTACTCCCAACCTCTGCAGTAGGAGTAGGAGTAGAGTCTGCAGTAGGTATTGTCTGGTAAGTGGCAGTCTGAGATGCCTGCCACTGTTTCATTGCTTCTTCGAGTTTCCTGTCAAATAGCTTATCCACCTATACATGGATAAAAGAAACGTCAAATTCTAATTTTTGAATTCTCTTTTACAGTAACATTATAAAGAAAGAATATGTTACCTCTTCTTGTGAAAGTCCCGCTTTTGGGACATGTTTGCGCTGGGATTACCCAAAAAAATATTTGATGCCCACACCAGCGCCTGCAGCCCTAACACGTCCAGGATGCTCTGGGTTACCCAGAGCAACTGTCAATTCATCCTTTGTTCCCTCAGGGATGAACTTTCCTTGTTTCCTCAGCTCGTGCAGCTCCCGCTAATCGCCAAAACAAAAATTTGTACTTAAGTAAACAACACAAATAATCAATATTCGAATGATTGCTGTAAGAGTTGTATTTTACCATTTTTGCAGCCGCCTCAGCAGTTGCGGCCTTAGTTATTTCTCCCTTCTTATTTTGCCTCCCAGCTATCCAGACATCATGGTGAGGCAGAGGTGTGCTACCTATGGTAGAGGACTCCTGAGTAGCAGCAGACTAAGCAGCAGTAGCCTCAGCCTGTAGTCTTTGGCAAACGCCTGCATACCCCTTTGGACCCATTCTGTGGTCATGCACATTCAGTGCACGCCTTGATCTTTGTGCCTCACTGAGGGCCTAGTTAGTATGCAAATTAATGATTTGGTTAGTAACACTAAATGTTAATCTTGAATAAGTGAATACAACATATATTAATTAATGAGATTGAGACTGATGCCTAATACCTTGAATTCATCAGTTTGTCTTGAAGTAACAAACGCGTCCCATTCTTCTTTGTCCAGGAAGTTCCACTGTTCAGTGGCTTTCTTCTTCCTCTTGTCGGATTCTTTTTTGTATTCTCTGGTGAGATTTGTCCTATAGTTCCTTAGGACTCTCCCACAGCGTTGCATCACGCATTAACAATGCAGCTGTTCATCCAATTCAAATATACTCTGCAAAATAGAATTGCTATTAACTAGTATCCAAAAATTTAGTAATCTACAAAATAGAATTGCAAATTAATAATAACTCACACATAAATCCCTCCATATTAAAATTTTCTTCTCCTTAGAAACTTTATGCCAAGAATCTAAGAGACAACCGCAATGGCTACGAGTAACAAACCCAAGATATGAAATAAATGAATTGCGATTCACACCACATGCATTTCCTGCATTATCGAAATCCACAACAAGTTTGGGTCCATTGCCCTTTTGCGCAATTAACTTCTTCATCATAGTGATGCCCCTTCTCTTGTCAACGTTTTGGTGTTGTTGATCAAGTGCCTCAAGTGCTTCAAATGGTACCTGTGCATCATCAACCTAAAATTTGACAAAATAATTTATATTTACAAGATATAACTATAAATGTACATATAGATATAAATATATGATATATTTTTAAAACTTACATTGTGAGGCGGCGCATTGATGTCCTCACCCTCACGGTAGTAATCAGCATGGTCATCAGGAGAATGGTCAGCCATCTGCAAATTCACATTCAAATTGTAAAGTTCGCATTGGAAAGTAGTAATTCAAAGTGTAAAGCTCACATTGTAAAGTTCACATTATTACAACAAAGTATATATCACAAAAAAATTGTAAAGCTCTATGATCAAAGAGAAAACAAGTATATATTACAACAAGATTACGGTCTAGGGTTAACAAATACATGTGATGTCATTCTTATATATAATAAATGTACATGTACCACCTATCCCATCCTTGAACACCTAATCTCACTAGTAAGTGTATAATGTGTATTGGGTTTTCAAGAAAATTTCGGCAACATTTCCCCGTTGTTCTCCAAGTACATATGTACTTAGAGAACAAACGGGAAAATGCTGCCAAAATTTTCTTGAAAACCCAATACACATTATACACTTACATCCTAAGCGAGATTAGGTGTTCAAGAACAGTCCCAAACCGGGGACTATCCAAGATTTACTCCTAATGAGTAAATCTTGGACGGGTTTCTAGGCCAAAAAATACATGTGTTGTCATTCTTATATATAATAAATGTGTACCACCTATCCCATTCTTGACCACCTAATCTCACTAGTAAGTGTATAATGTGTATTGGGTTTTCGAGAAAATTTCGGCAGCATTTCCCTGCTGTTCTCTAAGTACATATGTACTTAGAGAACAAATGGGGAAATGCTACCGAAATTTTCTCAAAAACCCAATACACATTATACACTTACATCCTAAGTGAGATTAGGTGTTCAAGAACAGTCTTAAACCGGGGACTATCCAAGATTTACTCCTAATGAGTAAATCTTGGACGGGTTTCTAGGCCAACAAATACGTGTGATGTCATTCTTATACCTACAATCCTAGTTTCATCATTCATATCCTAGTTCTTCAAGTTAGGTGATTAACATTGTCAATATACTAAAAAAGGAAACAAGTTACCAATTTCATAGTTAGGATGGTAGAGATACCCTAAGATCTAGAGATAACCTAAGATCTAGGCAATTTAGGGAAAAGTTCATCATTTACATTCCAAGCATGTCACATGTGTGCATTACAGTTCATCATTAAGCAAGAAGGGTGATTAGGAGTCTCAATATACTCAACAATGAAACAAGTTAAACATGTGTGCATTACAGTTCATCATTTACATTCCAAGCATGTCACATGTGTGCATTATATTTCATCATCAAGATATCTATAACTTACTTAAACATTCAATTATGAAGTAAATATACACTTAATTCATAATAGCATGACGCACAAAGTTGCAGTCAACATCATTATGCTTTGTTCTATCATGGACTATCAGATTGGTATAGCACATATGTATCAATACATAATTAAATTAACACAATCAATAAATAACTTAAAAAAAAATCCACTAGCTTGGTGAAATCAGTACATAAATAAACACAATCAGAATATTTTTCATGGCTTTTGGGGTGACTTGGTGAAATCAGTGCATGTTTTGGGCATCCAGTAGATGAATCCAAACCCCAGCAGCAGCGTAAACGTGCCCTGGCGCCACCTAAGCATCCGCCCAGAGGCCTAGCTAGGCAGGGCACCTGGGCTTGGGACCCTAGGCGTGCCTTGGCACCTACTTAGGCGCCGCCTGGGTGAGTTCCAGGTCGGCGGCGGTAGAGAAAAGCAAGGCATAGGAGAAAAGGGGGTGAAGCTTTTGTGGGTTACCTTGTAGGAAGCTGGCGGAGGAGAAAAGTTGCTTCTACCGGCGGGGGCGGCGGTGACGAGGAGAGCACCGTAGCTGCTTCTACCGGCGGCGGCAACGAGAGGACAGTCAACGACCGGCGGCGGCGACGAGCGGCGACGAGCCGACAGCAGCAACGCGGCGGCTGCACCGAGCGGCGACGAGCAATAATCGCCGGACCTAACTGAAATCAGGAATGAAACAGAGAAAGGGGAAGAGTCACTCGTGCTGGTGCTATTAAGTTGACCATAAGCGTCGGTTATTCAAAAAAACCGACAACAAAACCAACAATGTCGGTTCTTTTCCAAAAACCGACACCTATACTATATTATAGTCGTCAGTTTTTAACTAAAAGACAACCGACACCTATTTCTGTCTCACGAATAACCTTTAGTCATCGGTTATTTATTTATGAACCGACGCCATATGTCAAATTTTGGAGGTAATTGTTTCGCTGGAACTTTTGTTTTGGCGGTTGATTTTAGGTGTCGGTTTTTTATTAATTAACCGACACTTAATAAAAGCGGTACCCGTGTCTGGTCGACCTTCACAGATTGGATGTCGGTTTATGTTATAAACCGCCACTGTAGAGTTTAGGTGTCGGTTTATGTATACAACTGACACCTTGAAAAGTGAATTTATAAGCCATTTCTGTAGTAGTGTCATATGTGGAATATTCCTATATGATCCCACCAAATCTTTTGTAATCACATATTTCATCTTTTGTTTTGATTCAATTCAAACTCTTTGAATATCTTATCAAAAAGAAAGACCCCACTTCTGAGATGCTTATCTCAATTCCAGATTGGACTTTGTTGTTCATAGACTCTATTTGCACTCTTGAAGTTATAAAACCCTTTAGGTTGTATCACGTACACATCCTATGATGTATTCCCTTAAGAAATCCAGTCTTAATCTTTATTTGCCGAATCTCTTAGTCTATTTTAACTACAACAACAAGCTTGACAATTGGTAATGGAATTTCTATCACGTTCAACAACTTGAACTGATTTGAAAACCTATTCAACCAACTTGTCATTTTATGTTATCCATGTAGGTCTTTACCAAAAGACCCTATTGTACTATTTAGGTGTTACCCTTTAACATGGTGCTTATCAAGGTCCTACCTTGTTAGCTTACATGGACCCCCATAATGGCCTTGAGCCATTACTAAAATTATGGTATTCAATAGGTTCTAGTTCAGTAGTTGGCTCATCTTGTCATGAACAACCCATCTAAATTGTTACATTCACATTCCTTTAATCTCAGATGTGTTCTACTAAAACTATTTTATTCTGTGTTATATGACAAACTCGAGACTCTACAACATCTTATGATTGTCTTAGTTCTCATTGTACCTCTTTGTTGATTCAAACATTTCGAGTTTTACTTTTACTCCCACGTATTCTTTTGAAACTCACTTATCCTATCAACAAAACATTTTTCTTATTAGATTGGGATTAATGGTAATATTCAACAATCATGGGTTGTGGATAAACCTTCTTCAATAATCTATTTTCTCGATATAGGTTTCAATCTTTAGACATATTGGGACATTCCCAAATGATTTCATATATGATGTCTTATAAACCATTTATATGGTACATTATTCAGTGATTATATATTTATGAGGATATAAGAAGATTAGATTAACTGATAATTATATCATGACTCATCATAGTATAGTTCCTTCATTCTAGCACATCACCATCTTCAGATTGATTTCACTTGTGATACATTATCACAGTTCTTTCCTTAAAGGTTCTCAAGATATTGATGGAAAGTATTTCAACATTTGATCTCATCAAAGTTTCTTAATACTTTCATCAAAGTTATACTTCATTTATAATATCCTTGAGAACTTCAAGAGATTTATGTTTCTTATTTACTGAGTACATATTATCATATTACCAGTAAACAAAATGAATTATAAGTAATCATCCATAGCATTCCTTCCACAAGATCTCCATGCATCATATGCATGAGGTCTAATGGAAGACTTATCCTCCCACTACATCTAGTGAAGGATGTTATGTCATGTTATGTACAATCAAGAATTCCATATTTCCTTAGGTTTACAACCAAGGGATTCTATATTAACATCAATATGTATTCTTGGGATGCATTTCTTATGTATACATCCAAGGTGACTAATGTTAATGATAGTCTTAAGTTATCATTTATAATCCTTTAGAATTAACGTTTGTAAACATTCATCTGAAAGTCCTTTTTACAAAGATCATTAGATATTTTGGCATTTCCATACAAGATCATATCTTTTCAAATAGAATCACAAATAGTTGTTTATTGATAATCATCCTTGTTCATACAAGATATATATAGAAAATGTTTCTATTCTAATGGCATAATGAAATAGAAGTTCTAATAACTCTATTACATGCCCATTGGGCTAAGATAAATGTATATGTAGACTTTAGCTTCCGCAACACTTGCTCTATCTTGTCCAGCTTTGTCCTTTTATGAAGGCCTTTACTTCTGGTCAGATCCTACACATCAACATGTCAGATCTCTATTTGATATCACATACCAATACTAATAAGTGATCAAATTTATCTTATAACATTTATACTTGAAGTGGAGGCCTCAATGCCATCCTTCTTCTTCTTTAGTTCCTCTAACCAGAGTGGGAAATTTCTTTTCCAATTTCCATGCTAGTGACAATGGTGACAATCACCTCTTATTTTTTAACACCTCCCTTTACCTTGAGATCTAAAGACTTGGGCTTCTGGCTAGCTTTAAACCTCTTCTTAGCTTTGCATTTGCCTTTGCCTTTAGAATTCCCCTTTGTCTAGGTGATCACCATCATGGACTTGGGTTTGTCATTCTTCATTTGTGTCTCAATTGTTCTCAACATGCCCAACAACTCTGTCAGTGGCTTTTCAAAGTCGTTCATGTTGTAGTTCATGACAAACTGACTATATGACTCTGGACGAGACTGTAGAATCACATTCGTGGACAACTTTTGACCCAAGGACAATCCTAGACTAGCAAGGTTCTCCACATACCCAATAAACTGGAGCACATGAGGACCTACTAGATATCCTTCTTCCATGCTACATTTGAATAATGTCTTGGCGACATCATATCTCTCTTATCTTTCTTGATATTGGAACATGTTCTTGAGATGTATGACCATCTCAATCACACCCATATTCTCCTACTGCCTTCACAACTCTTAGCATGGAGCATAGCATTAGACACCTGACATCCACAACGTCTTCAGTATGCTTCTTGTAAGCATCCTTGTTAGCCCTTGGTGCATTTTGTGGTGGTTCATCTGGTTCTGGCGTCTCCAGGACATAAAACTTGCGCTCATGTGTGAGAATGATTCTCAGTGTCTTCAACCAGTCATGGAACTTGTTCCCAATTAATTTTCCCTACTCAAGGAACGATCATAGAGAAAGTGATTGTTGTTTTTGGCCATTTAATTCTATAAAAGAATTGGCATTTTGTCAAAAACTCATTTTGACTTGATTTGATTTGATTAAATTTGGGTGATAATGATTAGGTCTTTAATTAATTATCATTCTCATTATTTTTTTCAAATTGATAACCCTCAAGTATCATTTTGGAAAATTGCAACGAATAATTTTCTAATGAGCCAAACTCAAGATAATTCAATAGTGGCCCTATCAACACTGCAAACACAACCAATCATCAAGGTAGGCAACTTTAGCCAATTGCATCATGTGAAGTTATTCATATATGATATTCACAACTCATTTCTATATCATCTGCATATTTCTGGGCCTAGACGCTATGAGAAACACCAGTTAATACTGACCCAATAGCCAATAGGATAATAATGCACCCCGCTTTGGTGGAATCTACATTACTACCATCATACTTCCACAAGGTAGACGACACACCACACTTTGGCATAACCTATGCTTGGTCAAATAAGCTTTTCATGTGTATTGTTATTGAAACGAATCTTATACTCAATATGTTTGATTGAGGGCTTTTATATATACATATATTGTATCCAATCACCACTTATATAGTACATATCATATACATGCTATATCCAACAATGTAAACATGTAATAAAAACAAAAGGCGATGGTTATGGCTATGTCTACTTGTAATCCCTTGGAGCCACAAGGGATTACTACCATCTATGTTATGACCCGTTTCAAAGTTTATTGGTAAGCATTATGATTTGAGCCTAATTAAAGTTATTTGAGTTAACATATGTGTTATGATGTGGTTAGTGAATCATTAACTAGATTTAGTTGAATTAAGTACTCATGGATGCATTTAGTTCTTTGATCAAGTGAGACAGTCTAATTAGCATGATTTTGATGTCTCCAGTTGTAGAGAATCCTGTGCTTGAAAAGTTGCAAGAGAAATCACTCGAATCGGACATTCGAGTCAAACGTTATGACAGTTTTAAGGTTTTGGACCTGGGTGCAATTTTTCTATTAATTGAACTTTTATTTTTATTGATTTCCCTTGAGGGTCGGCTACCCCTCTCCTCCTTTATCTTTCCCGATAGAACAGGACTCCTACTGCGTCAGGTTGAGCGGTGCCTTGGAAGCAGCGCATGGTCGACCAGGCTTGCAGAGAAGAGGAGCGGGGGGGGGGGGGGGGGTTAGCTAGGGTTCTTCATTGTCGACCAGCGGTGCCACCCCTCTCTTCTCCATCCTTCTAGCTCGCCCAACAACAAGCTCCAACCAGCCCTAGCCAGGCGCCGGACGACCTATAGGTTGTAGCTGCTGGTTCGGGGCCGATCTGGGCTCCCATGCTTTGGTTTTCCAGCGCCCTGCTTCCCACCTCTACCTTCTTCTTTCCCTTCCTCCATTCCGCCCCTATTGCACACAACAGTGCCACCTGTGCTCATCTAACAAGGGGTGACGCCCCGCCTAGCAACGGCAGCAGAAGCTGCACATAGCAGTGTTCGACTGGTTAGCAACATGGTGAGCTAGGCAATGGCTTTGGGCCTTCGTGGCTCTGATTAAGTGGTACCTAACTCCTCTTCTCCTTCAACCTTCCTCTGCTTCGCCCTAGTGGCACCCACGTATAGGGCGGAGGCCAGCAGCAGCGCCGCACAACAGCTGCGTGGGGGCAGCAGCTAGGAACTTTGGGCGTAGCAAACACCAAGGTTATGACGGCATCGAGCTCGGCCGTGGATCCAGAGCGAGAAATTTGCAGCCAATAGCCACGAGCAACATCCAACTGAGTCCGATTTCAACCGGTGAGAGTATGGTACTGTTCGTTTGCAGTAGGTTCAAATTGGGTTTATTCTGAGGTTGAAGACAACTAAAATCACCCGGAATCTGGCCTTGGACGCAGTTCCGGACAAATCCGGATAGTTTAAATCAATGTGAGTAGGAGTCATTTAGTTATCATCATTTAACTCCTTAGTTGGAATTTTTTTGGTAAACAGTGCATTTTTCGCTGATACTTGGCTTTTGGACAGTATTTGGCGTTACTCGAATTTTATATTTCATAAACTACTTCCTTATGCCGTTATATGATTTAGTTTAGCATATGATCAGTATGGATTGAATTAATGAATTTATATGGTTCATTGGAACTTGAAATACGTAATATGCTTAATGAAAATGATGAAATTTCCTGTATTATGGTTGCAATGTATTTGTTGATTTAAAAATTGATATTTAGCATGGAAACTGGATAAATGATACTGAATCGTGTTTAAGGATGACAAATGTTATATATGTCTTTCAAGTGAATATTCAGAATGTGCAATATGCATGAAATGTGATATTCCTATTTATATGGTTATATGTTAATCAGTTCATAGACTTAAGTGCCCTAACACCGTAGAACCCCTTTGACATATCTGCTTCTTAGGGGTGAAACTCATGTTGCAACATTATCCGTGCTTGTGTCATGGAGACACGAGGATAGAGAGGCAGTGTCCAACAACAACGCGTGCTTGTGTCACGGTGGCACTGGAGAAAATGGGGGTTATTGCAACATTATCCGTGCTTGTGTCATGGAGGTAACCCCGTGAGACTCTCCGCCTGTGTACTCAGGTTAGAGGAGGAGTCTAGAGCAATCAGAGTAGTGCCTTGAGGCCGTAGAGCCTATGAGTCAGGCCGGAGAGCCTGGGGTCCCGTGGCAGAGCAGGGATGGCGTCAGACTTAGCATTTCCCGGGTGTGTCGCTAAGTCTTGTACGGTGGGATCGTAGTTCGCTACAGATCTTTATATGCAGGGTACACTGCATATGATTAGGGCATAATAATAATATAAATTGGTACTCATATAGGATCACAGTAAATTAAAGTATTCGAACTTTTGTGCTATTTCTTTATATCTATTTATCTGTTCAAATTATCTGTTATTGCATGGAAATGTGATTATATTCTGCAAATTTGTTATGTTATTAGAATTGCCCTGCTTAGTACTGTACTTATGTTTTATTTCAATTTATAAACCTGATGAGTTGTTTAGTGATAGCTAAGTGAAATGCTATTCACTGAGCGAGTAGGCTCATACCTCTACTCAAAACATTTTTAGGTCATCAACATCACAGGAATCTGGAGGATCCTTTCATCCTAACGCTCAGTCTGTAGAAGGTTTATGTAGTTAGTAGTTAGAGGTCTCTTAGTCCTTTCCCCTCGATCTTTGGGACAAGGTGTGGGTGAGAGAGAATGTGTATAAAGATGTAAATTAACTGTTATGCTTTAGTTTATGTCGAACAATGTAACATGCTGTAGACTCTGTTTATATTGCTAGTCAGTTTAATAAAAAAAAAGCTTCCGCAGTTTGTTTAGTTTTAGTTTACAGCATAAATCAGGTTAACTTTTAATGTCTTTAAAATGTTTTAAAAGCTTTGAGTGGTTTGGCTTGTGTGTAATCCCTTCGTCGCGCCTTAATCTCATGATTTGTGGGTAATGCGAGATTGGGGTGTGACAATCTAGGTCAGTCCTCACATCACATGTATGAACCTATGGTTGATGTAGATTTGTGCTTGACAATCTGGGTAGATCACTGCAACCATTGAACCGATCATCTCACCTCTTGGTCGGTTGGTTGGTCATCATGAACGTCCTCCTATCCAACAGTTGTTTGGACTCCTTCAAAAAACTCATATGGATCCTCTAGGTGGTCATCTTGATCCATCATACTGTCCTTCATGGTCCTCCATATTGTCGGCTCGTCTAACGAATTGATCGTCTTGTCCGACGATTATCGTCTTCCTCATCATTCCAAGAAGAGAAACTATCCTATTTCTACTTTATTACATTGAATAAGAGAAACCTCGAGTTACATTCGAGGGGGGAAAAGGTAGGAAAGCATTAACTCTACATTGGGAAGAAGGAGGTAGATCCTCAATACACAAATCGAGATAAATAGGAAGAAAAAACAAACCATCCAACCACACATAGATTTAGGGTTTAGGCCATAACCATGCTACACATCCACCATCAAAACCAATTTTAGGGAAACATGTGTAATTGCATATATATATATATATATATATATATATATATATATATATATATATAAGTTTAAGGTTATGTGGTCTTTGATCGGATACATATATGAGAGAAGTTTGAAAATTCACATCTTATGCAATAAATAAATAATAAAACCAAAAATTGATTATATTGATTATCCTAAAACATTGTAAATTGATGTGGCTCTAATATCAATGTTTGGAAATACAGGCACAGAGTATAGCAGAGGAAACACAAATTTATCTATTGGTATTCCCATAACAACAAGATCGCATCAACTACTATGAAATAGGAAGGTTGATTGTAATAAGTTATACCTGGTCCTAGAGCAATTCCAATGGCAAAACTCACTCCTTTGCAATTGTTGACTAGTTTCTCTTGGATGGTGGTTGTGCAACTCCTGGTCTTCACCATGAACATATGTCTACACAACCTCTACAATGACTCTAGTGGTCTTGCCAAAGATTGTAGGTTGACTTTGTTCTCCGAGCAGTAGCCAAAGGACTCCTATCTCTAGAGTAGTCCACACAGACCAACTTGAACTCCAGTCATTCACCAAGAATGGACATGAAGGATTTGTCTCACCCATTGGTGTACTAATCACCAACCTACTTTTCCACAACAACAACTTCTTAGTTGTTCTCTCCTGTCGGATATCCCTCCCTATCGGGTAGGACTTGCCTGGACTCTGTCGCTTACCACAACCAGAGAGAACAACAATTGTCAGAGGAACTGATTCTCAGTTGTTTGTGTTGTGTTCTGGGAAGCCCCCAGTACCCGTCTTTTTATAGGCATGGTTAGCGTCAGGGTTCCCTGTCTATACGGGATTATGTGAGAGTGGAAGGGATCAGAAGATCTTGAATTTTCATAACCTGCAACAGCTAAAATGGTCGTGTAGTGACCCAGACAGTCATCTGGTCACACGAGACAGTCGTCTTGCATTGCCAATTGACCATTTGGCAGTTTCCCAATCACATACGAATTTGGCAATTTTGATTCCAATTAATATCACATATTAATTTACTTGCACTCTAAGTATGTGCAATCGAAACTATTTGGGAAACATCTTGAACCTTCATTCTGCCCAATTGAGCCATCTCACCTAGGCGAGACTCCTGTCTCGCTCACCTAGACGCCCGTCTGGTGAGTTGAAATGAACCGTTTGATTCAATCACATTGAACCGACTGGTTCAAGGGTAGAACTTAGCCAATTCAAACTCTGATTATCCTAAAAACCCAAATGGCTATCTCAACAGTTTGAGATGCCCATGTGGCTGGATAAATGGTTGTCTCAATCTTTGAGATGGTCATTTGGCACCACCAGTCAGTTAATCAATCAATTTGTTGTGTGAATTGAATACCTAAACACTTTAGTAATCAATCCAATCATCATTCCAGATAAACTCCTTTTCTAGATGAGTTCCTATGTGTGTGACCCTATCGGTCCCATATCATGTTGGCAGTAAATGTTCGTAACTAGCTTAAGACAACACAAGAAAAGAGTGATGCCTAGTTACACATCAGTTCTATCCAAGTAAATGAAAAGTTGGAGAACAACTTCAACCTACAATCTATTTAAGGTGTTGTAGTGATTATATAATTTTTTTGTCTCTAATATCCAAGATGAACTCAATGCATGGATGGTCACCCTGTCAACGTTCAATCCATGATCCTTGAATAAAAAGAATACCGTTTGAGATAATGTGACCTGAATATCATATATTGATTCACATATGCATGTGCATGCATTTCTCTGTCTCATTTATCAAGTGGCCAGGATATCATGCTCTAGTAGGAGGGAAAAATCCCATATCTATCAGTCATAGCCTATCCCCATGTGTCAAAGTCACCTAATCATCATTGTTATAACAACCCATGTTTCAGGACTGTGTTTGATGATGTCAAAGTGTACCCGACGACACGGGACAAGTGCAATTATTTCAGGTCTAAGAATGACAATCACCACCTTCACTATGAGAGCTGACTATGACTTACCATATGATTTTTTTCCATGTTTCACTCTCAAGGTGGGTCTGTCTGATACACTGTTCCCTAACATGTATATGTGTGCTTGGTTTGATATTTCCATATCATGACTTAGTGAGACTCAGTCATCAACCAACTCACACTCCAATTTTATGTGTTAGTGGTGTCTATATACCTTCCACAGTAACAACCAACTAGGGACATAACGAGTATATGTATATGTACTCTTAACATCCATATGATCTCATTTCTAAAAGGCTAACACTTGAATACATACGTCATTGAGTAATATTATTCTCTAGACATTCATAGTGTTTCATCATTATCTCATAACTAGATGACACAGAATGAATTTGAAGCTTGCCTTTATAAGTATTAATTAAATCCTTTAAGGTATATTACATGTGATTCATCACATGATTGGCTCTATGGTCATACCTTACTAATAGTAATCACAATGGATATGACAAGCTTGGCATTTGCAAACACGCTGGAAACAATCCATCTCCATGGTGTTTCAGTTACTCCAAAAGTTTTATCTTCTTGGCTAGCATGCTTCATTCATATGTGTACCGCATAAACCTTTGTGATCTTATTTCATGAAAGTTTATACTTCCATCTCATCAATGCATAGAAGGAAAGCTTGGTTATAAGACCGATGATACAAATGTCCTACCCCTAATACATATTGCATTGTCTACCATTTGAGCATCTACTGCACTCTCTGAGAGAGGTTGTCAGGGATGTTTTGACTCTCAATATATTCTTTGAGGTCATGAAATGAAGCCTTTTCTTAGACACTCAGTGTGTTGTCAATGACCATGAAATAGGCAAACTGAGAGAGTTTATGTTCTTCAAAAGAGAGGGTTTGTTCCCCTTGGAGGTTGATCCAAGAAGCAAGAGTTTCTAGGGCATCAATTAATGCATGTGTTCTCTCTTAATCAAGTGAAATGATATATGCTCGAAATTTGAGCCAGACAGATCATGTGTTCTTGATACATGACCAAATTTAGATGGTGTGTCTTCTAAATGTTTTGGACCTAAGATATCACGAGAAGGGAGTACCCGTAGAACTTTCGGTGGCATGGCCCGTGTTTTCTGGTGACCTAGAGTCCTAGGATGCAAGACTTATACTCAGCCACATTGTTAGTGACATTGAACTCCAACCATCTTTAAACTGATAGTTGTTCTCATTGGGGGTTCTAAATAATTACTTCTATATTTAGCCCCTTGTGATTGACTACTCATCAAAGAACATCAACCTTACATTAGGTTCTGGAAGGATAACCACATCAAGAAGTTTAATCATCCCTATCTCTTCGTCAGGGAATTCATACTCATGTGTCACTTCTTCTAGCTGTGGAGAATCTGCTAGTTAATTGGCAAGATCTTATGCTTTGACTGCCTTCATTGGTATGTTAGTAATGAAAAACTCTAATAATATTACCTTCCACTTGGCATATCACCCTGTGAGGGTAGGGGTACCACACAAATATTAGAGAAGATCATGCTTGGTGATCATCTATAATGGAAACATCATATAATGAGGTACAATTTCCTTTTTCCATTCATCAAGGCTATAGATTACTTATCAATCATAGTGTAGTGGACCTTGGTATCATTGAACTTCTTATATAGATAGTATATAACATGCTTTACATTGGTTGTGGATTGGCCCAAAACTCCTTCTGTCAATATTTCACACACTGATAATTGAAGGATCAGAGGGTGCCTTGGTTCCACCGGCCTCACCCTTGGTGGAGTGGTCAAGTAGTCCTTAATATTTTGGAGTGCTTATTCACAATTTTTATTCCATCCTAAGTTGATTTCTTCTTGAGTATTTTGAAATAGGATCACATATAGGTGTAAGCTTAGAGATGAAGCAGTTGACGTATTGAAAGAGACCAAGTAGCCCTTATATATCCTTTTCTATTCTAGGGGAGGGCATTTACCATATATTATGAGCCTTCCCAAGGTCTACTTAAATTCCCCTGTGATTGACGATGTACCTGGTTAGTTTGTATAATGTAACCGCAAAGGTGCACTTGGATGGATTCAAGAATAGAGAGAATCATCATAGTCACTGAAAAAACTTTTAAAGATTAGAGATGTGGTCTTATGGTATTTTTGATTTGTCTATCATATCATGCACAAAGAACCCCACCTCCTTATGCATCATGTTGTGGAATAGAAAAACCATTGGTCTTTGATATGTAGCTCGAGCATTCTATTGACTAACCAACATGACCCAACAGAAAAATACTCCCTATTCTGTCATGAAGGTTGTCTTCACTTTATATGCCTTGGCCATCTTTATTGGTTGTAACCCACACACCCATTCATGAGGATGGGGAGTGCATGACTGGTTGTATGTTCAATAGTACATCTATCTATAGAAGTAGAAAGTCATCCTTAGGGATGACTTCTTGAGATCACGATTATCTATAAATTTATAATTTTCCTTCCTTATTTTGTGTAGGTACAATGTTTTTGAGACACGTGGGATAATTGACCACCACCAAGAAATCAAAGTTGTACTTCTATGAACTTCTTCCTTGATCTTGAGTCACCACTTGGGCCGCAGTTTCCTAGCTTTTTTCTTGATAGGGAGAATGTTGGGGATGATAGGTGTTACAACCTCAATTTTGCATGTGTTTACATAATCGAAATGTAATGATTTTGTGGATATGGACTTAATTGAAAAGGTTGGATGCTTGTTTCAAAGGATGGATTTATTTGCAAATATCCTTTTGATAGGAATTTCGTGGTTCCTATTATTATATTAATCCAATAATGAGAATAAAAGAAGAAAAGTCCAAATAATGGGAAAAGATAAAAGATAATGGGCATTAAACAATATATATTGATGAGAAATACATAGAAACCTCTTGAAGGCAAAGGAATATTCCCCAAAGGGAATTTCGTGCCTTTTTGGGTTCCTTGGGTTCCAAGGAGTCCAAATTGCAAAGATTATGCAACAAGAAAAGAGAAAGGATTAATTAAATATTACTTTTTTTAGAAGAAATGTGAGATAATAATAAAATTACAAGAAAAATGTGGAAATATGGATAATGAATCCATCTTGGATGAGATTTCGTGTCCACATAGTTTCTAATGGAAAAAGGAATCAAAAGCAAAGAAAATAAAAGATTAAGAGAGAGAAAATATGCATAAAATATTCCTTATTAAGAGATAACTTGCATATAAAGAAAAGTATCTTATACTTTCAATTTTGAACCCCACATTTGGTACACACTTGGATTAAGTCATTATATACTTTCCCCTAAAATTTGACATTATTGGATAAACTGTTTGGGAGATATGAATTTTGCAAGTTTCCTAAAGTGTAAAGGATAACATTATTTGTCACAATTCAATTTTGATTTGTGTTCTAATATAAGGCTCGATAGCCATTGGATCTAGATCCAATGGTGGCTGGACTCCGTTTAAGAGCAAGATTGAGGAACAATATAGGAAGATTTCCCGATCGATTTCCTCAGTGCACAATGCTTGTGCGAGGTTGGGATTTGTTCCATTGATTTCGGGAGACCAGTATGGTCTAGAATAGCCCTTGGATCTGTCAGTTCCCTATACTATTGGGGTTTTCCCAATTCTACCGTAGAGACAAAAACTCCATTGGGAGTAGGTCTCTACTACCTTCGCCAGATGTGGACTATAAAAGACCCTCTGACTCTCCATCAAGAGAGTCCGGCCTTACTCCTGGAGTCCCTGTTTCCCTATCCTCTTCTCGTTCATTGTTGTAGGTGGGCGATGGCCCTCTGTCTCTCCAGGCCTTGGCGATGGTAGGCCACAACCAACCCTATCAATGGGATGGGGTGGGAAGATGGTCTTGGAGTGGAGCTATGGCAGATGAAATGGTCGGACGGAGTGGTTGTATGTGGTCCGAGGGACCAGGCCGGTGGCAAAAGCTTGCCGAGTAGCCCTCCACGGCGGTGCCCTACTTCTGCATGGAAATAGGGGCCTCGCCTCGTGAGATCGGCACGATGTATCAAGGGTACAAGAGTGGGTCATCCGGGGCTAGCAGCAAAGGACTAGACTCCTAGCCGACGTTTGGCTGTTTGCGAACCATCAGGAGAGGAGAAGACAGGGCTGCGTGGGGAGTCCCCTGTTTAACAGAGGAAACAGGGGTGAGATCCCCGTCCGTGTGAGGAAGACGAAATGGGGGAGCCGGATCTGGTCTCTCGGGTAAGCGGATCACGTAGGATATCTGCGAGCCGGAGGGAGAGTTTTGCAAAGAAAAGAAAAGGAAAGTACATGTGGCGCGCTACCATTGGTCCAGAGGTATGTATTTTGTAAAAAACTTAACTATTTACCGGTAGCTCAAATCAAGATAAGTTATACATGGTTTTTGATCAGAAAAATCCATAGAATCCAATAAAAGTAATTGTAGAGTTTGAATCTGATCTTAATTCGAAAAGTGGTTAAAAATTTCCATCCTTAATGTGTTTATGACTAAGGTTAACCCTAATTGGATGATTAATGAATTGAGATGATTAATATGGATAATCCCTGATAATATTAACCTATTGCTAATAAAAAGACGTTTTTATGTCTAATGAAGGAGATCCATGTGTTTAATAACCTAATTTAGGGTTTTGATATGTTAATGAGCATTAATGGGCCTAAAAGCCCTAATGTTGAGTAATATGATTTTAATGAAGTTAATTTCGAGAATATGAATATCATAAACAGAGACATATCGATCTGAAGTTTAATTAAGAAGCCTTGGAATAGATAACTTAAAGAGAAGAAGTTTTAATATGTAAAAAGGATGTTTTAAAGTCTCATATGAGTGAAGATATATTTGAAAACCTAGAAACCCTAATCTAAGTGTTTTTGAATTTAATAAGCTATGTTTTGAAATCTTATGTGGAATATGAAGATTAGAACTAATCATAAGATAGATTGGTAATAAAGAGGCTTAGATATGAATGATTAAGTAATTAGGGTTTTGGAACATGGAAACAGTGTTTAGGGTTTAGTTGACCTAAAAAGTAATAGTTAAGAAATGAATATAAAGAACGTTAAGGATAACCCTAATTCAACTTAGGTACACCCGAGGAGGGAATTCTAATTCAATAAAGTAAGTGCATGATGAACATATGAGTAATTAGATTGCACATGTTTTCCAGGTTTCTTTTTGTGCTTGATTGATTGGGGTGATTGGTTGCCTGGCTTGGTTGGCTGTTTAATTAAATGGATATTCTGCTTACAATCCTTGAGACTTCCAGATCAGGTATGTGGTTACGCTTATGACTATCCGAATTAGTTTTTCGGGGGTTTTATCGATGTTTCCATCATGGCTTGAATTAAACTGTTGGATGTATTTAATTCATGCAAAGTATAATGTGAATATGACTATCACATAAGAAATATGCCTACTAGCTCAGATCCTAGTCCCCTCTGTAGCTTTATAGATTGACCTAGTAAATGGCTACCAATGAGGGTAGGTCCATCAGGTCATTAAATGACTTAGTAAATGGCTACCAATGGGGTAGGTACATCAAGTCATCATGAGTCAGGGATTGGTCTACCTTTGGGTAGGACCATGCGACTTCATAACCCTAGGTATTGGCTACATGTGTGGTAGGGCCATGGGGGTAAGGATCTACCACATGAGAAAGGTGGTATCCATGTCCACTGTAGGGATGTTATAGAGAAAGGGGATAGGGAAGGATTGAGTAGTATCGCTTAAAATGTAATCTTGGTTGTTAAATGATATTTGGTTGATTACATTGTTAACATAGTTGCACAATTATTGTTTCCCCCACATACCAGCTTCGGCTGACTGATGTTTTGTTTGTCGGTGTTTTAGGTACAAATGAAAAGAACAAACAGTAAAGTGACATATGTGGAATTAAATGAGAGATAACATGCACAGGAGGATTAGTTAGATTAACATCTTCATGGATAGAAGTTTAGAAATCCCAGTTTTTCCAAGGTAAGAAAAGTTTTATTTTATACCCATTTTCAATTTAGTTGGTAAAGTTTATTAATTATTACAGATTATTTGTCGAACCTTTGATCCGGGTTATTATATAACGGCTCTGATCTCTTGGTCTCCCTTAAGTGGGGGTTACTGGGAGACGGGGTCATTACAATAGGTAGTCAATAAACCATGATCACCTTGTCCAACCCTAGAATTCTAGAGTAGCTCAACAAAAACACATTGATGTAGTGGTGTAGAATCTATATCAACCGGTGTTTGATATTCTGAGGTATATATGCCCCTATTTTGACTATGCGTTACTCGGGGCCAGATCTGAGATTCACTGTATTCCTCTTGTCTTTGATATGAAAAGGTTGATGCTAGTTTTTCATATATTCTAGGTTGGAGACATCTTAGAACTTGGCATCTTTGTGATTGTAGATTGTATGACATTAGTACAATAGTCAACAAATCACTAGAGAGCTAGTTTGTCCTCCAATTTGTTTTAGGTTTTCTAAATTTTGTAATGTTTGGGGTTTTTTGGACTTCACAGGTATTTAAAATTTTATGGGGAAATAGGGTTTTGGTAGATCATAACAGAATAAACAATCTAGAACCTCTATCACATTGGGATGCCTCTCTTCTATCAAGCTTTGTTTTGGGTGTGGGGGTGACTCATTTCTCAGGATGTTGTGGTAGTCAACACACCAATTCTGAACCTCGTCAGCATTCTACATAGGGAATATAAGGGATTGTGGGTTGTCCATAGATTTTGTTTAAAGATGGCATTAACCCGCCATCCACGTCATAGAAATTATCATAGTCATCCCACAAAGTTTCGTAATCTTCTTCCATGGCTTTAGGAGATGTAGTCTCAGAGTCATCTTGGTTAGGCTAGAGAGAGGACCTAGAGAGGATCTCGACCAGCTACATCTGATGGTGTCTCTATTCCTTCAAATGTTGGGTTGGTGATTTTCAACTTGCAAATATGACCATATTCATAATGTAAAAATACTTTTTTTGGTGTATAAGTGGTCTGGGTGTGACTTGTTGACTGTAGGGGTAAGTGTACACTTGATTGTTTGCTCATTTGGAGGGATGAGATTGTCTTTAGATAGTTGGTTGTTTTGGGCATCCGGACACCCTAGACATCTTCAGTAATGATGGACATTTCCATAATGCTTATTATTCTCTCAAAGTAGTCGTCTTGGTCATCTTCGTCAACCTTTTGCATGAGGTAAGGAATTTTGACTTGGATGATGGATATGGCAACATTGTCATGTTCCTCTATAAAAACTATAATGTAGGTAAAGTAAGGATGGGAACATTTACGTTTGGGGCTGAGGTCCCATTGATATAATTGTTTGAGTTGACACTTCATCCAGTCAAATGCGTCTAGATTTCTCTCTCAGTTCTTGTGTCAGCAATAGGCAGTCAAGTAACCTCTCCTGATCAAGTCCATAGTTGTGGGCCACAATGTTGAAGGCTTCAAATATGGAATCCACCTAGTAATTTGAGGTCATCCAGAGGATGGTCCATAAAACCCTAACCCAACCCCTTTTGTCTTGGAGGAATTTGGATGATCTTTATGCATCCCTAGAGTCTGGCTCTAAGACCTTGATCCTAATGTATGAGCATCTTCTTCAAGTGTTGAGGAAAAAATTGTGGGGTTGTCTAGGAGATGAAGAGATCGTATTCTTTGTGGTGGAAACTAGCTGATGTTGGAAATAAGTAGAATACAAATGAGAAACTAGAGAACATCTTCTTTGATGCAAGTATGTTGCAAAGACTACTGACCTAGACTGTGATGACAGAATATACCACTAGATACGTCTTTGATGTAGTGAGAGGGAACCACCTTGTAGTGATGAATCCATGGCCTTCCCAAGAGAAGGTTAACAGAGGGACTCAATTCATGATTTTTTGACCAATTCGTAACACCAGCATGATCTCCCGAGAGCTCCCTTAATAACTCCATTGAAGGAGGTTGCTTTGTTCATTATTAGTTGTAGATAGGAGGGGTCCCTTTATAAGATGATGAGTTTCTTGAGGGGACACACATTGAGTCATGCATCGTCAATGAAATAGGGAAGGGATTTCAAGGCCCTTGTAGATTTCTATAATCAGCAAGGCTTGTTCTGAATCCCTCTAATGTGTATCTCATCTTTGTAAAAGGATCTCAGATGTGAGGTTGTGATTAATCCAGTGATGACAGAAAACACTTTTGGTGTGACATCTTTGGATATGTTAGGCGCTTCAAGCACCTTGATGACTGATTCACATTGTGAGGGGGAGATTCACATCACTTTTGGTAGTGATACATCCCCTTTTAGTTCTTCTAGAAACTTAATTGTATCAGAGCCGTTTAGATTGGTTTCTCTACCAATTTCTATAGTTAAAGGTACCTTCTTGGTGTTGATTGCTAGGATAGAGACCTTGCTCGTCTCCTCATCTAGTGTGGCATCATAAAATACTAAATATGTAGTTACCATCTCTTTGACCTTTTCAAGGGCCAAAGGTTCTTCTTTTAAGGATGGTGTGTTGGACATTCAATAGGTGGTTGGCTTGGAACATACTTATTGTACTTCCATTGTGGGAGGAGGAATCACAGATTGTTGAGACTTTGTCAATACCTATACTCTAGGAACCCACATTTTGCACCCTTTTTGCTCCTAGAAATCTCTGGATATGTTAATGGGCTTCTTGTTGATGATTGCAATCACCGACATCCTATCTTGTATGGAAGCGACGACCCTTATGTTTCACAACAAATTCTTGATGGCTTGGTCCTATATATAGATAATCCCATGGGTTGGTGTTCTGGTGATGATATGATAGCTACAATGTTGGAAGATGAGGGTATCTCTTGTGATGTGACCATGTTGACTTCCTCGGATCCAATCAGATCTTGTAGGTCATGCTTGAGGGTGAGAAAGAAATGTCTTGTGTGCTTTGGCCCGATGAAAGTTGCATAAGGCGTTGGCATTATAGCTGTTGGGAAAGGGGTTAAGAAGTTCTGTGATAGTATGAAAATTCAATATATGCTTGTCATTTGGAAATATGGTGATGAGGGAAGCTCTTGATGGAGTAAAATTCCTTTTTGGTTTAGAAGGTTCTCATGATGTTGGAGTTGTAGCTTCTAGTTCTGCTTGAGGTGTAGGGTTACTTGTTATAGAAGGGGTGCTTCCTCCACCTTGTTGTTTAGGTGGTTGGAATGGTGATACACATAGCCATAACATTTTTTCCGCAGCCACTAGTACCACAAAGGCATGTATTAAGGCTAATAGTGAGGCAATGATGTCTAAGCTTCATACTATTGGGACACTTGGGTGACAATTTCTTGAGCTGCTAGAGTTTGAACTAGTGATATATAAAGGGTTGACTGTTGGCGCTTGCTGCTTCCTTTTGAAATTAGTACAACTCCTACCATTGCATCCAGTATCGTAGCCTCGGTCCATTTGAACTTTTGGTTCATCTTCGTAGGTGTGGACTATGGCCGAAATGTACAAATGATGTTCTAGTAGACCTCTCTTTTGATAAAAAAATTTCGATATGAACTCCTTCTTGTATCATTTCTTGGAATTTATACCTTTGTTGGGATAATAGGGCTATGAGAGTTGGCATGGTTGCATTGATTACCATGTCTAGGGCCTCCTTATGTGTACGTGTGAACTCTAGTTGGACAGAAAACTCTTCATCCTCTAATAAACTTGTAAAAGCTCTCCTTCACCTTCTATTGCAGTGTTTCTAGGTCTTCCTTGATGGGGACTTGGTCTAGAATCAAATCATACTGGTCCATAAGAGTTTCAATCATCTTAGCACAGATGGCGATGGTTGTCATATCTTGTTTGTAGTACCATGCTAAAATGGGACCTATTAGGGTCCACCCAAAGCATTGGATCAATACCTTGTCATCGTCTTACACTTACACCATGTTAGAGTAGCATGTCTTGACATGACCCACTGGGCTCCCCTTTCCAGTGTACTCATGCACTTATGCATGTTAAATTTGTACGACAACTTTGCTAGAAAATGACAAAAATTAGTGAAGGTTTTCCTATTATCTTTCTTCCCTTCTAGAAGCTTAATCTTCTATAGAGTTTTGAGCACAAAAGGGTCTATAAGAGTATGATCCAGGATAGAGTATTCTTGTAAGACATCCACCGTAAGTACATATGGTGGTTTGATTATTGTTGGTGGAACCATGAATACTTGTGGAGATAATTTGTACCCTCCTCCTACATACAAATTATACCATGAGTGTGGTGGTGGATAAGAGGAATGTAACCCAATGTTGGGTCCTCAACCATTCATGTGTTGTGCTTGAACTTTTACTGTGATGTTGACTTTCTTAGCCTCCTTGGGATATTCCTTTTAGCTGCAACTTCTTCCTTCTTCCTTTTACCCTCATTTTCCCCTTCAGTAATCCAGATGGATGTATTTGCTTCTAGAATTAGTGGGTCTTCCATGAATGGTGTACTCTAGTAGGGACCTAGTTGGTATGATTTTGGGTGAGGCTGGGTGGGCCCCAACAGATCCTACGGGAATAATGACTTTGAAGAACTAATGTATGAAGTTCCCTATCATGTGATTACCAGATAATGACACCATTTCGAGTATCTAACATTTGGTGGAGGCATAAAGGGAACATTAGTTGGCTATTCCAGTGTGCATTGTTGAGGGTCTTCTTGAGAGGTGGAAGCCTTAGGTATCATTATGGTTTCTTTTTTATTTTCCCCTCTGACAGTCTTATCTTTCTTGTCAGTTTTGACATACCCCTTGATACCACCATCAAATTGTAGGTCTGCTCTATTGCATCTATCCATTTGGGTGTATCGACTATAAGAAAGGGTGAAGTAATACTCCATGATAGTTTTGGTACATCGTACCATTTAAAGGAATAGGATTCAAAAGTTGGGTGTAAAATCAAATGAGAGAATATGTTTTTTAGGGTCAGTTCCACCAAAAAAAGCTATATTAGCCAAGGAGTTAAGAGTACTTCCCCCTTCATTTGTGAAATTCAGGATGAATACTCCATGATCCTTTGTAATCTCCTTGTGCCAAGACATACTTATGATAATATTTTACTTTTATGCTTGTTTTTTAATGATAGCACCTGCACCAAGATTGGGTGAGATAGATGAGTTGTTCAATATGATTATGAGATATATTTGTCGATTCCATGTCAGAAAAAAGTAAAGGCAGTGAAAGATCAAATGATGTGCCATTTAAGCGATGCGCAGTGTCTCTTAGGTAAGTGTCCTAGAAGGTTTTTTCAAAAGAGGAGGAAAATATGGAGGTTTGAGTGTTTGATCGATAGTAAAGTAACCCCTTTTAGTCTTAAGACTATGATCAATCAAGGACATTCCTTTCTAGGGTGTCCTCGTCATGCAGGGTTCCTAAATAGAAAATCTCGACAACATCCATGATTCCCTAATTTTGTCTTAGATTAATGGGTTGATCTTATAGTTCTTTCGCTTGGGAGGTGGTGAGTGTTCAACATGGAGGAAGCCATGACTTGCCATCTCCTAGTTACTAATGAAATTGGATATAGGTTATGGTCAAGATTTGGGCCGTAGTCTAGGACTTTAGATGTCGGCATGAAAAGAAAAAGATGGTCCAGTTTAAAGTCATAATTCAAGACCATATATGTAAGCATGAGAGGATCTAGGTGATCTAGTTTTAGGTCATAGTCCAGGGCCATATTTGGGTAGATCCAGCACTGTTGAGTGAAGTCTCAGTTTAATTTGGAAACCCACCTTGGTTGATGGGATTTTGAAGTAGGATACATAGGAAATAAAGCCTTACTCTTCAGAGACTTCTCAAAAGATCTTGTAAAATTATTTTTAATCTTTTTTGGAGAGTGTTTGATTTTAAGTAGATTGTTAATCTTTTAAAAGATTGTTTGAATTTGAAGTGATTGGTGATCTTTAAAAAATATTTTTTGATATTGATGTATATTGTTAATTATAAAAAAGAGTTTTTAATGAGAAAAAAATTACTAATATTTAAAAAGATTGTTGGATTTGAAAAAAATCTTATTTCTAAAATTTTGTTAGATTCGAAATGATTGTTTGTTTTTGAAAACGTTATTAGTCTTTGAAAAGATTATTTGATTTGAAAAAGTTTGTTAATATTTGAAAAGATTATTCCACTTTGAAAAGATTAATAATATTTTAAAAGATTTTTTGATTTTAAATGACTGTTAATCTGCACACAAAAGGGTTAACATCAATCTCAAAATTTTTGATAGCCACAATAAGATACATGCTTAGGAAGAAAATAATCCTCACCTTTTAGCCCATGAGTTTAGAACCAATTTATATCCTTACATAAGCATGACATACATAGGAGGGGTTGCTCCTTAGCTTCTCTATGGGAAGATGATGCTCCTCAAAATGGGTAATGAAATTTCAACAAACATGGATACTTCTCCCAATATACCTCATGACCGAAGTCGTAATCATTCCTGAATTCTAGAAGAGGGGTTGTTTTCAAGGCCTTTGAATGTCCAGATTAACACTACCCTAGAACCTATAGTATCATCTCACATCACTTCTAGGGATCCAAATTGAGGTTAGCACTCATTCCATGATACATAGGTTCGTAGGAGTTTAGAGTGAAAATGCAAGATTTTAGTGTTTCTTGAAGTACTCCCATAAGAAATGAAAACAAATCATATGTTGACAATGAAACAATTACCCTATTATTCAAGAAAGAACAAATCTTATTTCCAACCCATATCCACTATACATCCTTCCTTGAATTTTTCTTTTGTTATTTTTTTTATCTTAATAAAGGAAATAAAAAATTTTGCAAGGTAAGAAAATAAAAAACTTAAAAAAGGGAAGCGTGATCAAAACCCTAAAGCAATAGGAAAAAGAAGAAAAGCAAAAAAGCATTAAAAATAATAGAGAAAAGAGGGATCTATCAAAGCTACTCAAGGATAGCAAGGCAAGAGGCAACAAATTGCCTCAATCTATGAGCCATAGGATGGCAGATTAGGGTAATGTGTGATCCATCTCCAAACGAAAAAAAAACAAAAAAAAAGAAAGAGGAGAAAAAATTGGAAATATAAAAAAAATTGAAAAAGCTTTATACTCTTTTCAACAAAAAATAGGGATCCAATTCAGACCATCTTGGTGGGCCCCTAAAAAGTTGCCAGTCTATCACACCCTTCCCAAAATTTTTGATGTAATTTAAATATATCCTTTAGGTTGTGAAACTCGGTTTGAAGGTCACATGAGAAATAAAGAATTGGTATTCATGTAATGCCCGGGCCCACCGCTCAAGGCTCAAGTAGAGTTTCTAGAATGATGATTGGCCCCACAGACCACCACTAGCCTTAATTGTGTACTTTGTCCTCACCCACGTGCAAGCCAAGATAAACTTTATGACTAGTCCCACATGCCACATGGACATCCGCTATACATCACGTGCAAGCCAAGATAAACATACTAGTAATACTATGGGATGAACATGCTTAAACACAAAGTTTTTTAGTTATGGGCTCCCTGAAATGGAGGTACACCTTGGTGATATGGGCACTCCAATCATTACTTTTAAGATCAGTTTATCTGAGGCCTCAAATCCTGGGATGATAATATCTCCCCCACTTAGACTCTTCATGTCCTCGTCAAGGCTAAACTATATGGCCTCATAATATTTCTCCATTTCATTGCAGACCTAGAATGATTCATGGACAACCAGATCCCATCCATGGCTACCACAACAAGGGTGGATCCATATTGTCTCAATGCATAGCCCTTTACAAATTTCCTGGACTACATGATTTATGACTGACATGCCACATGCCCATGGGGGCCCCACCTACTAGAGGGTGATTAAGTCTTATACCATTTGCAATGATCATGCCCACCATCCAAGGCTCTAGTAGAGTTTGAGGAATGCCGACTGGCCCCATAGACCACCAGTAGACTTAACTATGTGCTTTTTCCTGACTCATGCGCAAGCCACTATAAAGTTCCTGACTGGTCACCCATCCTAGTGCTACTTTGGTCTAATCACGCTTAACCACAAAGTTCTATTGTGATGATATCCCTAAAAAGGAGGTACACCTTGGTGATATGGGTAGTCAAATTATTCCTTTTATGATGATTTTATTTGAGGCCTCAAATATTGGGATGTTACAATTTGTAGATGCCACCATGTTTTATATAAAATGAGGAAAAAAATAAAGCATTGAGAGTCCATGGTAGAAAGTTGAGATATCACCCAAGTTGGATAAGCAGGAAAATAAAAGAGAAAAACAAATATAGAAAATTTAGGTCCAATAATCTAATTTTGAGTGGGAAGGATGAGCACCCCCATCTCACTCGATAAATCAAGATCAAACCAATTTCATATTATTTATGAAAGAGCAATTTGAGAATGATAAGATGACTAAATAAAACATTTTATATTTGTGATTGGGATTTTTTTGGTGGATATGTCTGTGGCCTTCCTATCATGGCTCAAAAAGTCCTATTCTTAGGTAGATTGGGGTCTTAATCACCTAAAGACCTTCCACGACAGAGATCCATCATAGGTGATTAGGACCAATGAGTAAAGCGTGCTACAAGATGATAAGTAGATAAAAGTATGGGGTGTTTTGATAAGTGCCTTTATACTACATTTTCATGCTTTCATTCATGCACTTATCACATAGTTTGGTCATGCATTTTTTCCTATAATTTATTTATACACCATTATAGATTAATTATTACTATTGTATATTTAATATAAGATAAAACACCAAAAATACTTCAAGGACCAAGAACACATGATAGATGCAAAATGATGAAGAAATTTACAAACCTACCCGATTTTGTTGGAACGTGTCGTTTCCATCTCAAACTGTATCATATCAACCTTTATAGCTTCTCCAAGGCTGAAAAACGTGATGCACATCATGCCTATCCTTGGAAATGTTGTGCATCATGTCATAAAGTCACCAGATTGACTTTTGCAATGAAACAAACAACCAACATGCCATGTTTGACCCTGAGCATTCATTCAAAATCGAATTAGTCCATTATTAATGGGTTTTCCTTCATGACGATGGTTAATTCTAATGGAAATATGGGAGACAAATAATGTCATCAACTAGGAATACCATGCCACATAGTCATGAATAATTTTATTTTTTGTAAAAAAGGACCCCATTCCATTCCAAAGGTCCCCCTAGACTAGTGGCTCTAGGGAGTAACCTTAAAACATTGAGACTAGAAGGTAAAGGGAGAAGAAGGAGAAGAGGCCACACAACATGAGGAGGATGAAAATGAAGAAAAAAAACATGTGCATTAGGAGGAGCGTCTCCATGTATTGACAACCACTAGTGGAATCTCTTCTCTTACTTTGTTCTCTTCTTCTAACTTCTTATTTATTTATTTTGTTCCACATTTTGTTTCGTGTCTATGGGATATAGCATATACTTAATATTGAATCCATGATTTTCATTTTATATGATAAATAATTTCATTTATGCATTGGACATATTTAACTTTGAATTTATATTAAATTGGTCATCTCTCCAAATTACTTTGTTGTTTTCTCTTTTAACACATGGATTGCTATGCTTCTTTTTGAAATTGGTCACTACATTAATTGTTTTAGGGATTTTACATAGTGGGTGAAGAATATATCCATGTAACTGACATGTTTCACATGAACTGGAACATGTCATAAAGATTTGTTAGTTGTATTTCAGATGTCATGTATGTTTCTCTAGTTAGTTAGAACCTTTTCTGGGTTTAATGGAAATGGTTCCCTAATTCCCAACTTCAAACTACCTAAAAGGGATATGAATTTAAGGATGTGTAATTAAATCTCTAATTACATGGATGTGTGTAGGAGTTCTTACATGTTATGTCTCGTTGTACAAGTAATGAACATAAATGTTATGAGAACAATTTAAGTTGTGCTAGTTTTTGATTTAAGAGATAGAAATATAGCAACTTAGAAAGTTATTAGGTAGAATTCATTAATCCCAAATATAGTGAGAGAGGGGAACAACCTGAATTTTACTGTGTTTTGTAGTTAACATGTTTGACTGGTTTAATACACTATTTGTATTTCTTGAACCTCCCTATCACTCGATTGTCTACAACATTGAATCTTAGGATTTATTTTCTAGTACCAAATCTACAATCAACCAACTATCTTTTTTACCCAATTTCTCATTTGGTATAGTTAAGAGAAATTTAGAAATCTCATTTGTTTCACATGGATTAGACCCAACTCTATATAATACTTGCGAACCCTATAAATGTGTGTGGAAAAGTAATGCGTTGGTTTTACAAGTTATTTTACACCTTGTGCCACATCATCCCTTAAAGAAAATGGGAAGCAAAAAATGTTGGACTTGGATTTGACTCTAGCACCAAACCCAAATGTTTTTCAAGGTACTATCCTATAACGACTCGGTCTTTGTGATTAATATTTTTACAAAATTATAATTGAATATATAAACAAATGCTTTTACTTTCATGCTTTAGATAGAGTTCACGAAAGCCTATACATAGAGAGTACACATAATAAAACATACATTTAATCTACCTAGTCTTCATTAGATAGAGGATATCTCCTTTACATCTTTTCTAATCACCTATCCATGAATCCCAATAGTGAATATATTCACACATGGACAAAAATAAAGGTCTAGGTCAACAAAATTGGAACTAAATATTTATTATTGAGATATTTCAAAAATAAATGTTACAAGAGGATATTCAATGCATTTACAAATTAGGTAATGACCATTTGGTGGAATAAGTTATCAAGATAGAAATTTCAAGTATCAACATTACCAATATTCAAGTAACAATATTTCAAGTGCACAAGATTATTTGAATAGCAAAAGCTTCAACATTATTTCAAGATTTTCCATAAGACATCGAGTATTAAAAGTTACCAAAAATATCCATGATGTTCAAAATAATAAAATCACTTTCAAACGTTAAAGTCGAGCACTGTAATGACATATACTTTTAGGTCTAAAATGTTATGTGTTCAATCATCTACAAGAGAACAAAATAATATCCTAATTACTATTTCAACCAATATACTAAGGGATAATTAATCCACTACAACATGCATGGATGGCCATTTGGATATTTTCCCACCTCAATTGAGCCTACGCTATAGGCTCCAAAGCTCAAGGGGAGTCAAGACTCTAATAGAAATTGTAGTTCTAAATAACACTATATGTGATTTCCAAATTATATTTGTGGTGACTCTCAAGATAAAAGATAGGCTAATAAATTTTTTTAGCTCACTACTAACAAAACACAAAGCATACAATTAATAGAGCTCTCTCTCACGATCACAAAGGTGACCTAGGTTTCACCCACTGCCGACCCTACTCAGGGGGGGGGGAGAGGAGGCTGCCTCGGTGTGCATCTTTTCTTTCCTTCTCCCCCTGGGATTTCTCCGTCCTCGACCTTCCCAGTGTGATTCATCAGCTGGAGGCTCCGTGTTGGTTTTCCTCCCACGCCTGTCCTTCTGAGCGGCACTGCATGTTTGCCCTTAGGGCTGGTGGTGGTGGCGCTTGGGGACCTGGGTGAGTTGCTCTCATCCCGGTAGTTTCTATGCGTGGGCGGCGGTTTGTGGGTGTTCAGCCCTCCGGACGGCGGCTCCTTGGGGGTCAAGTACCCCTTTTTCTCTCTTCCACCATTTTTTTTCTTTGTTTACCTCTTCCTATTTTTGTTTGTTTGGCTGGGGTTACTTCCATGGACGACCGACGGGCTTGGGATCCCTGGGTGCGTGTTACAGGTAAAGTGAGTCAAGCAGGGGGTCATCTTGGGTTGGTGCTGCCATCTTGCTACCCGCTCTCATCTCCTCAAGTTGCTGGTTGAGCTAGGCAGGCGATGTCGCAGTGGCTGGGAGTGGTGGTGGGGTTCCCTGTGCTTCTACCCCCCACCTTTCACCCGCCTGGGACCTCCTTTTTTCTTGTGTGTGCACCTGTTTGGGTTTTGGCCGCTTGTCCTTCTGTTTCCTTGTTTGTGCCCCTTACCTATTTGTATCTTTTCATGTGTGTGTTGTCTGTCAGTAGGTTGTGTCCTCTATCTTTCTCCTAGTCTGTGTTTCCTTAGCTTTAGCCTTTCTTTGGTTGTATGTAGGATAGTTTTGTTAGTCTTTGCCTGTCCGCTGGTGGTCGAGCTTCTATTTGTGGTGGTGGGTTTTTGGTGTGTATGTGATGGTGTTCTCTGTCGCTGATGTTGCATACTCCTTTTACGACATTCCAATGGGCTCGTGCAAATTGAAGGATTCTCTCGTCAATGGCTGCTTTGGACAGCGTCAACCAAGAGGGATCGTGCAAGTAATTTACCTTCCGCCTCCCAATCTGAGCTTGTGTGCTATGTTGGTTCCTAAATAGAGTTATGTTTGGATCTCTGGTGTGAGATTGCTATCTTGTAGATGCCGTATGGCTTGCCATTAATGATACTGACCCTTTCCTTTAAAAAAAACATACAATTAATTAATGAAGTTAATAGGTCGACAATGGGATATCAAGTTTTGTACTTTGAGATTCCAAGGTTTGCACAAACCACAAATTTAGTAACATTAAGAAATGACGAAGAAGGAACTACAAGTTAGAAACTAGGGGTGGGCATGGTCTGGCCTGACTTTAAACCACAGACCAGATCACATATAGTGGTATGAAAATTTCCAAACCAAACTTGACTGGTAAATGGATCTAGACTGAACTTAGCTTGATCGCTAATATACGGTCAAGTGTTGTTTAGTTTGATCTAAAATCACTAATGTCTAGTATAAATTAGCCGCAAGTTTATGAAGATCAACAAAAAAAGAACAATCCAACAATAATTTATTTCACTTTGTTGTCAAGTTATTGGTGTTCTTCAATAAAAGTAACTCTTGTACATGAAATAAATTACATTGTGTAAATTAGATGGACGTTTTGTATATCACATGTAATAATAAATGTTCAATTATTGAATATATATATATATATTCATGCATATATATATATATGTGTGTATATATATATATATATATATGGGCCCATCTTTATTGCCCGCGTAGGTAGCTACCCGCCCACCCTTCCGACCACTTTTTTTCAAAAAAAAAATTTCAATTGTAGAGGACTATTTTGTCTAGCTCTCCAAAAAAATTAGCCAAAAATAATATCATTTGCCCCTCCAAAATCAAAAAACCTGTCCTTATATATATGCTGTATATTTTGTATAGAGTTACTTTTTTTGCTAGCAGAGTTACTTTTTTGGCCACCATAGTACAGATATATATATATATATATATCACTTATCACCTACAACATTAATATGAAAGTCATGGTAGCACTAATAATAAAAATAGAATGTTGATATAATCTGAAATATGATATATACATAAATAAAATAATGATTAGAATAATTTTCTTGAGTATATTATAGACACATACACATATAAAGAGTTGGTCAAGTTTGGTCCAATCAGTTAACTAGTAGCCCAAACTATGACAAGACGAATTACGAATGGTTTGAACACTTTGCAAACCAAACATGACCGTAATACACATCCAAATCATACTTAACTAGGCAGTTTGATCAAGTTCAGTTTGATCTGATGGTCAAGTTTGGTTTCTTGTCCAACCTTATTAGAAATACTATGTTACTATAATCTTAGAATCGAAGTTATGATATTTCATATCAGTTTTTCCACCTTGGATTACTATCTCATATTTTCTTCTAATTTTTCATATTCTTGAAGTTTTCAACTAGTTGATATATATACATAATTAACATCCCGTGCTCATGTCAATTTTCATAGTAAGTTTTAGTCATGTTCACATCATAGAGTTACGTTGACATGAATATTAATATATATACATATCATTATATAGGTTGAATTTGTATAGCTACATGCAAATACATACTATTATGAATAAAAATTACCATATTTGTAGTCCACGCTAACATGCCACTTAAAGTAAATATGTCGACATATAATGCAATTCATACGCAAAATTATAAAGCATTATTCTTAAAATTATTCTTTATCATCATATTAACTAATTTAAATTTATAATAAATTCATATTGGGTTTTGAAATATATTTAATAAATGCATAATATAGATATTTGAATGTGTAACTAGGATGAAATCAATATTTTAGTTATTTTCTACTAAAGTTTACTAAATTTTCCATTACGTAAGTGTCCAACATGTATTAGATATGAATAGATTTCAATGAGCATTAACTCATTTATCACTAAACATCACCTACTTGACTAATGGTTTTAAAATTCTATGTTAATGTATTACTAGTTAGTATTAAGAATTTTATAGTGTATTATTGTATATGTATATTCTCATAAAATGCAAACATGTATAATAGGTCGAACAATGATGTTATATAAAATACTAAGTGTATACACCTTAAATTCCTATTATTAACTTATTCCTTCTTGGTTGTATGATATGTTATTATCATAAGTATGATCAACTAATTTTTTAAATTTTGAATAAATGTAGGACAAACTACAAACTTATATCATTTTTGGCTGGATACATCCTATATGAATCACTCTACATATTAAGATTTAGTAGAGGATGTTGAACCTAATTTTCTTTGTATACATCTAGGTGAAAGTTCTTCATTAAGGGGGTGACAATTAACCTACATGTTTCCACAGTTGTCAGGCTTCCATAGTTTAGTCTTTATTTGCAACCAGGCACACCTGAATCAAAAACAATTATCGTGTTGTTCTTCTTTCTTTTGAAACCATGGTAGACATTGAGCAAGGTGGGCAACAGTAGATGTGTAGATGGCATGAAGGACAAACCATTTTTTGACGCTAGATATTGAACTTATGGCACCAATTCAGAAGTAGGAAAACAAGAAGGTCAAGTTTACATCAATAATTGATAAAAAGATTAGTTTACAAGTCTACAATGTTTCATTATTCTAGATATATGAGCCAACCACTGCATTTGATTATAAGTAGAAACCAATGAAATAATAAAGGGATATGAATGAAGAAAATTGAATACAAGATATTTTTCAGATGATCATCAATGTGAGCAGAAGGTACTTTAGTTTTCTTTATTCCTTTACTACTTGTCTGCTACATTATGGAGATGATGAAATGTTAGATAAATGAGAATACAAAAAGATGGAGTGATTAATGATAACGGATAAATGGTTAATTAAATACACATAGTCAAAGAAGAGGTTAATTGAATTGGACCATTGGGAGGAAGAACAAACAACATTAAGCTAGACAAAGTTATTACGACAAAACTTGACATTTCTTCATTGAGTTAATCAAGCATGAATACATATTTTCATTAACTCTTATAACTTTAAAATATTTTATATATTGTGTGGTTACAATTAATATACATGTACACACACAGACACACACACACACACACACACACACACACACATATATATATATATATCCATTAATTTTTTAGGTTACTAATTCAAATACAATTATCTCTCGACAATTAACACCTATTATTTCAAGTAATATTTATAATTGCTTTCAAAGCCCAAGAATTTTTAAGGATCTCATTGTTTCTATTTTCTTTTGTTTGTTGACTTCATATAAGATACAATGGAAAATGAAATATAATTTAATATCAACCATTAAATTCACACTAATTTTCCACCACAACTAGAGGGATGTTCTCCCATTACTTACATGCATGTATGGTTTATTTCTAGCCATTAAAAATTGAATGAGTGTCTGTTGTTTCACTTTATTCCAATATGTATGACCATGTGATACGACTTAAACGTGTGTGTAAAACACAAATGTGCGTGTCTGGGAATATAGATCTATTGAGTCCCGAGTTATCGAACATAATGAGTTGTGATGCTAGAAACTACTGCTAACTAAGATCAAATGAGGTAGGTCTAATGAAAGCGTTGATTGGATTGATCAAACCAAGAACTTGAAATAGTTAAAGATGAATCAAAATGGTTCCAATATTAGATAAAAGAGATATTTATGATACCAATTTCACCACTATGTCAGTTATGCATGGGTTGTATTGAATTAACATATATTGTATCTCCCTCTTTGGATTAAGCATTTGTAGCTTGCACAACCTGCTCTTAAAGTGTCATACATTTTTTAACTAAATTACTGATCCACTTTCATAGTAATAATATACAAGAATAAACATATGGTCTCTCTCTAGACAATAAACCTCACAATGGTTAGCCTACTTTTACAGTGTGTTATTTATCATGTTGTAACAAATTCTCCAATTGTTAATCCCTCTCTTATAGAAATTAACAATCTAACACATATTCATGGTGATCAAGCACTAACATAGAAATAATAAACTTCCACTATCAAAATCCAAAGCAAAGAAATCTATATTATATTGGAAGGATCATGCAGAAAGTCAACATCAAGATACTCCTAGGACCTAATGAACATAAATCTAGAAGAAAATTTATGGCATGATACCATTGTAAATAGAAAATATGAAAATATGAATTTTTAGATACAATAATAGTATAAAGAGATAAGGGATACAGAGAAGATGAGCAAGATTTACTATCGGTTCTATAGGCAGAACACCTATGAACTCTACCGAATATCATTTCTTACTTTTCTACTAATTTCCTCTTTCTATGTCCCCATATGATGGCCCCCCAATGATGGGGTGCTAAAGGTGTCTTATATAGTCATCCCCTTTCTCAGGTAAGATATAAACTAGATGTTATAAAATATAACAATACAAGTTGAATATAATACATTGAATCTGATTGTTACCAAGAATGGACATGAAGGATTTGTCTCACCCATTGGTGTACTAATCACCAACCTACTTTTCCACAACAACAACTTCTTAGTTGTTCTCTCCTGTCGGATATCCCTCCCTATCGGGTAGGACTTGCCTGGACTCTGTCGCTTACCACAACCAGAGAGAACAACAATTGTCAGAGGAACTGATTCTCAGTTGTTTGTGTTGTGTTCTGGGAAGCCCCCAGTACCCGTCTTTTTATAGGCATGGTTAGCGTCAGGGTTCCCTGTCTATACGGGATTATGTGAGAGTGGAAGGGATCAGAAGATCTTGAATTTTCATAACCTGCAACAGCTAAAATGGTCGTGTAGTGACCCAGACAGTCATCTGGTCACACGAGACAGTCGTCTTGCATTGCCAATTGACCATTTGGCAGTTTCCCAATCACATACGAATTTGGCAATTTTGATTCCAATTAATATCACATATTAATTTACTTGCACTCTAAGTATGTGCAATCGAAACTATTTGGGAAACATCTTGAACCTTCATTCTGCCCAATTGAGCCATCTCACCTAGGCGAGACTCCTGTCTCGCTCACCTAGACGCCCGTCTGGTGAGTTGAAATGAACCGTTTGATTCAATCACATTGAACCGACTGGTTCAAGGGTAGAACTTAGCCAATTCAAACTCTGATTATCCTAAAAACCCAAATGGCTATCTCAACAGTTTGAGATGCCCATGTGGCTGGATAAATGGTTGTCTCAATCTTTGAGATGGTCATTTGGCACCACCAGTCAGTTAATCAATCAATTTGTTGTGTGAATTGAATACCTAAACACTTTAGTAATCAATCCAATCATCATTCCAGATAAACTCCTTTTCTAGATGAGTTCCTATGTGTGTGACCCTATCGGTCCCATATCATGTTGGCAGTAAATGTTCGTAACTAGCTTAAGACAACACAAGAAACGAGTGATGCCTAGTTACACATCAGTTCTATCCAAGTAAATGAAAAGTTGGAGAACAACTTCAACCTACAATCTATTTAAGGTGTTGTAGTGATTATATAATTTTTTTGTCTCTAATATCCAAGATGAACTCAATGCATGGATGGTCACCCTGTCAACGTTCAATCCATGATCCTTGAATAAAAAGAATACCGTTTGAGATAATGTGACCTGAATATCATATATTGATTCACATATGCATGTGCATGCATTTCTCTGTCTCATTTATCAAGTGGCCAGGATATCATGCTCTAGTAGGAGGGAAAAATCCCATATCTATCAGTCATAGCCTATCCCCATGTGTCAAAGTCACCTAATCATCATTGTTATAACAACCCATGTTTCAGGACTGTGTTTGATGATGTCAAAGTGTACCCGACGACACGGGACAAGTGCAATTATTTCAGGTCTAAGAATGACAATCACCACCTTCACTATGAGAGCTGACTATGACTTACCATATGATTTTTTTCCATGTTTCACTCTCAAGGTGGGTCTGTCTGATACACTGTTCCCTAACATGTATATGTGTGCTTGGTTTGATATTTCCATATCATGACTTAGTGAGACTCAGTCATCAACCAACTCACACTCCAATTTTATGTGTTAGTGGTGTCTATATACCTTCCACAGTAACAACCAACTAGGGACATAACGAGTATATGTATATGTACTCTTAACATCCATATGATCTCATTTCTAAAAGGCTAACACTTGAATACATACGTCATTGAGTAATATTATTCTCTAGACATTCATAGTGTTTCATCATTATCTCATAACTAGATGACACAGAATGAATTTGAAGCTTGCCTTTATAAGTATTAATTAAATCCTTTAAGGTATATTACATGTGATTCATCACATGATTGGCTCTATGGTCATACCTTACTAATAGTAATCACAATGGATATGACAAGCTTGGCATTTGCAAACACGCTGGAAACAATCCATCTCCATGGTGTTTCAGTTACTCCAAAAGTTTTATCTTCTTGGCTAGCATGCTTCATTCATATGTGTACCGCATAAACCTTTGTGATCTTATTTCATGAAAGTTTATACTTCCATCTCATCAATGCATAGAAGGAAAGCTTGGTTATAAGACCGATGATACAAATGTCCTACCCCTAATACATATTGCATTGTCTACCATTTGAGCATCTACTGCACTCTCTGAGAGAGGTTGTCAGGGATGTTTTGACTCTCAATATATTCTTTGAGGTCATGAAATGAAGCCTTTTCTTAGACACTCAGTGTGTTGTCAATGACCATGAAATAGGCAAACTGAGAGAGTTTATGTTCTTCAAAAGAGAGGGTTTGTTCCCCTTGGAGGTTGATCCAAGAAGCAAGAGTTTCTAGGGCATCAATTAATGCATGTGTTCTCTCTTAATCAAGTGAAATGATATATGCTCGAAATTTGAGCCAGACAGATCATGTGTTCTTGATACATGACCAAATTTAGATGGTGTGTCTTCTAAATGTTTTGGACCTAAGATATCACGAGAAGGGAGTACCCGTAGAACTTTCGGTGGCATGGCCCGTGTTTTCTGGTGACCTAGAGTCCTAGGATGCAAGACTTATACTCAGCCACATTGTTAGTGACATTGAACTCCAACCATCTTTAAACTGATAGTTGTTCTCATTGGGGGTTCTAAATAATTACTTCTATATTTAGCCCCTTGTGATTGACTACTCATCAAAGAACATCAACCTTACATTAGGTTCTGGAAGGATAACCACATCAAGAAGTTTAATCATCCCTATCTCTTCGTCAGGGAATTCATACTCATGTGTCACTTCTTCTAGCTGTGGAGAATCTGCTAGTTAATTGGCAAGATCTTATGCTTTGACTGCCTTCATTGGTATGTTAGTAATGAAAAACTCTAATAATATTACCTTCCACTTGGCATATCACCCTGTGAGGGTAGGGGTACCACACAAATATTAGAGAAGATCATGCTTGGTGATCATCTATAATGGAAACATCATATAATGAGGTACAATTTCCTTTTTCCATTCATCAAGGCTATAGATTACTTATCAATCATAGTGTAGTGGACCTTGGTATCATTGAACTTCTTATATAGATAGTATATAACATGCTTTACATTGGTTGTGGATTGGCCCAAAACTCCTTCTGTCAATATTTCACACACTGATAATTGAAGGATCAGAGGGTGCCTTGGTTCCACCGGCCTCACCCTTGGTGGAGTGGTCAAGTAGTCCTTAATATTTTGGAGTGCTTATTCACAATTTTTATTCCATCCTAAGTTGATTTCTTCTTGAGTATTTTGAAATAGGATCACATATAGGTGTAAGCTTAGAGATGAAGCAGTTGACGTATTGAAAGAGACCAAGTAGCCCTTATATATCCTTTTCTATTCTAGGGGAGGGCATTTACCATATATTATGAGCCTTCCCAAGGTCTACTTAAATTCCCCTGTGATTGACGATGTACCTGGTTAGTTTGTATAATGTAACCGCAAAGGTGCACTTGGATGGATTCAAGAATAGAGAGAATCATCATAGTCACTGAAAAAACTTTTAAAGATTAGAGATGTGGTCTTATGGTATTTTTGATTTGTCTATCATATCATGCACAAAGAACCCCACCTCCTTATGCATCATGTTGTGGAATAGAAAAACCATTGGTCTTTGATATGTAGCTCGAGCATTCTATTGACTAACCAACATGACCCAACAGAAAAATACTCCCTATTCTGTCATGAAGGTTGTCTTCACTTTATATGCCTTGGCCATCTTTATTGGTTGTAACCCACACACCCATTCATGAGGATGGGGAGTGCATGACTGGTTGTATGTTCAATAGTACATCTATCTATAGAAGTAGAAAGTCATCCTTAGGGATGACTTCTTGAGATCACGATTATCTATAAATTTATAATTTTCCTTCCTTATTTTGTGTAGGTACAATGTTTTTGAGACACGTGGGATAATTGACCACCACCAAGAAATCAAAGTTGTACTTCTATGAACTTCTTCCTTGATCTTGAGTCACCACTTGGGCCGCAGTTTCCTAGCTTTTTTCTTGATAGGGAGAATGTTGGGGATGATAGGTGTTACAACCTCAATTTTGCATGTGTTTACATAATCGAAATGTAATGATTTTGTGGATATGGACTTAATTGAAAAGGTTGGATGCTTGTTTCAAAGGATGGATTTATTTGCAAATATCCTTTTGATAGGAATTTCGTGGTTCCTATTATTATATTAATCCAATAATGAGAATAAAAGAAGAAAAGTCCAAATAATGGGAAAAGATAAAAGATAATGGGCATTAAACAATATATATTGATGAGAAATACATAGAAACCTCTTGAAGGCAAAGGAATATTCCCCAAAGGGAATTTCGTGCCTTTTTGGGTTCCTTGGGTTCCAAGGAGTCCAAATTGCAAAGATTATGCAACAAGAAAAGAGAAAGGATTAATTAAATATTACTTTTTTTAGAAGAAATGTGAGATAATAATAAAATTACAAGAAAAATGTGGAAATATGGATAATGAATCCATCTTGGATGAGATTTCGTGTCCACATAGTTTCTAATGGAAAAAGGAATCAAAAGCAAAGAAAATAAAAGATTAAGAGAGAGAAAATATGCATAAAATATTCCTTATTAAGAGATAACTTGCATATAAAGAAAAGTATCTTATACTTTCAATTTTGAACCCCACATTTGGTACACACTTGGATTAAGTCATTATATACTTTCCCCTAAAATTTGACATTATTGGATAAACTGTTTGGGAGATATGAATTTTGCAAGTTTCCTAAAGTGTAAAGGATAACATTATTTGTCACAATTCAATTTTGATTTGTGTTCTAATATAAGGCTCGATAGCCATTGGATCTAGATCCAATGGTGGCTGGACTCCGTTTAAGAGCAAGATTGAGGAACAATATAGGAAGATTTCCCGATCGATTTCCTCAGTGCACAATGCTTGTGCGAGGTTGGGATTTGTTCCATTGATTTCGGGAGACCAGTATGGTCTAGAATAGCCCTTGGATCTGTCAGTTCCCTATACTATTGGGGTTTTCCCAATTCTACCGTAGAGACAAAAACTCCATTGGGAGTAGGTCTCTACTACCTTCGCCAGATGTGGACTATAAAAGACCCTCTGACTCTCCATCAAGAGAGTCCGGCCTTACTCCTGGAGTCCCTGTTTCCCTATCCTCTTCTCGTTCATTGTTGTAGGTGGGCGATGGCCCTCTGTCTCTCCAGGCCTTGGCGATGGTAGGCCACAACCAACCCTATCAATGGGATGGGGTGGGAAGATGGTCTTGGAGTGGAGCTATGGCAGATGAAATGGTCGGACGGAGTGGTTGTATGTGGTCCGAGGGACCAGGCCGGTGGCAAAAGCTTGCCGAGTAGCCCTCCACGGCGGTGCCCTACTTCTGCATGGAAATAGGGGCCTCGCCTCGTGAGATCGGCACGATGTATCAAGGGTACAAGAGTGGGTCATCCGGGGCTAGCAGCAAAGGACTAGACTCCTAGCCGACGTTTGGCTGTTTGCGAACCATCAGGAGAGGAGAAGACAGGGCTGCGTGGGGAGTCCCCTGTTTAACAGAGGAAACAGGGGTGAGATCCCCGTCCGTGTGAGGAAGACGAAATGGGGGAGCCGGATCTGGTCTCTCGGGTAAGCGGATCACGTAGGATATCTGCGAGCCGGAGGGAGAGTTTTGCAAAGAAAAGAAAAGGAAAGTACATGTGGCGCGCTACCATTGGTCCAGAGGTATGTATTTTGTAAAAAACTTAACTATTTACCGGTAGCTCAAATCAAGATAAGTTATACATGGTTTTTGATCAGAAAAATCCATAGAATCCAATAAAAGTAATTGTAGAGTTTGAATCTGATCTTAATTCGAAAAGTGGTTAAAAATTTCCATCCTTAATGTGTTTATGACTAAGGTTAACCCTAATTGGATGATTAATGAATTGAGATGATTAATATGGATAATCCCTGATAATATTAACCTATTGCTAATAAAAAGACGTTTTTATGTCTAATGAAGGAGATCCATGTGTTTAATAACCTAATTTAGGGTTTTGATATGTTAATGAGCATTAATGGGCCTAAAAGCCCTAATGTTGAGTAATATGATTTTAATGAAGTTAATTTCGAGAATATGAATATCATAAACAGAGACATATCGATCTGAAGTTTAATTAAGAAGCCTTGGAATAGATAACTTAAAGAGAAGAAGTTTTAATATGTAAAAAGGATGTTTTAAAGTCTCATATGAGTGAAGATATATTTGAAAACCTAGAAACCCTAATCTAAGTGTTTTTGAATTTAATAAGCTATGTTTTGAAATCTTATGTGGAATATGAAGATTAGAACTAATCATAAGATAGATTGGTAATAAAGAGGCTTAGATATGAATGATTAAGTAATTAGGGTTTTGGAACATGGAAACAGTGTTTAGGGTTTAGTTGACCTAAAAAGTAATAGTTAAGAAATGAATATAAAGAACGTTAAGGATAACCCTAATTCAACTTAGGTACACCCGAGGAGGGAATTCTAATTCAATAAAGTAAGTGCATGATGAACATATGAGTAATTAGATTGCACATGTTTTCCAGGTTTCTTTTTGTGCTTGATTGATTGGGGTGATTGGTTGCCTGGCTTGGTTGGCTGTTTAATTAAATGGATATTCTGCTTACAATCCTTGAGACTTCCAGATCAGGTATGTGGTTACGCTTATGACTATCCGAATTAGTTTTTCGGGGGTTTTATCGATGTTTCCATCATGGCTTGAATTAAACTGTTGGATGTATTTAATTCATGCAAAGTATAATGTGAATATGACTATCACATAAGAAATATGCCTACTAGCTCAGATCCTAGTCCCCTCTGTAGCTTTATAGATTGACCTAGTAAATGGCTACCAATGAGGGTAGGTCCATCAGGTCATTAAATGACTTAGTAAATGGCTACCAATGGGGTAGGTACATCAAGTCATCATGAGTCAGGGATTGGTCTACCTTTGGGTAGGACCATGCGACTTCATAACCCTAGGTATTGGCTACATGTGTGGTAGGGCCATGGGGGTAAGGATCTACCACATGAGAAAGGTGGTATCCATGTCCACTGTAGGGATGTTATAGAGAAAGGGGATAGGGAAGGATTGAGTAGTATCGCTTAAAATGTAATCTTGGTTGTTAAATGATATTTGGTTGATTACATTGTTAACATAGTTGCACAATTATTGTTTCCCCCACATACCAGCTTCGGCTGACTGATGTTTTGTTTGTCGGTGTTTTAGGTACAAATGAAAAGAACAAACAGTAAAGTGACATATGTGGAATTAAATGAGAGATAACATGCACAGGAGGATTAGTTAGATTAACATCTTCATGGATAGAAGTTTAGAAATCCCAGTTTTTCCAAGGTAAGAAAAGTTTTATTTTATACCCATTTTCAATTTAGTTGGTAAAGTTTATTAATTATTACAGATTATTTGTCGAACCTTTGATCCGGGTTATTATATAACGGCTCTGATCTCTTGGTCTCCCTTAAGTGGGGGTTACTGGGAGACGGGGTCATTACAATAGGTAGTCAATAAACCATGATCACCTTGTCCAACCCTAGAATTCTAGAGTAGCTCAACAAAAACACATTGATGTAGTGGTGTAGAATCTATATCAACCGGTGTTTGATATTCTGAGGTATATATGCCCCTATTTTGACTATGCGTTACTCGGGGCCAGATCTGAGATTCACTGTATTCCTCTTGTCTTTGATATGAAAAGGTTGATGCTAGTTTTTCATATATTCTAGGTTGGAGACATCTTAGAACTTGGCATCTTTGTGATTGTAGATTGTATGACATTAGTACAATAGTCAACAAATCACTAGAGAGCTAGTTTGTCCTCCAATTTGTTTTAGGTTTTCTAAATTTTGTAATGTTTGGGGTTTTTTGGACTTCACAGGTATTTAAAATTTTATGGGGAAATAGGGTTTTGGTAGATCATAACAGAATAAACAATCTAGAACCTCTATCACATTGGGATGCCTCTCTTCTATCAAGCTTTGTTTTGGGTGTGGGGGTGACTCATTTCTCAGGATGTTGTGGTAGTCAACACACCAATTCTGAACCTCGTCAGCATTCTACATAGGGAATATAAGGGATTGTGGGTTGTCCATAGATTTTGTTTAAAGATGGCATTAACCCGCCATCCACGTCATAGAAATTATCATAGTCATCCCACAAAGTTTCGTAATCTTCTTCCATGGCTTTAGGAGATGTAGTCTCAGAGTCATCTTGGTTAGGCTAGAGAGAGGACCTAGAGAGGATCTCGACCAGCTACATCTGATGGTGTCTCTATTCCTTCAAATGTTGGGTTGGTGATTTTCAACTTGCAAATATGACCATATTCATAATGTAAAAATACTTTTTTTGGTGTATAAGTGGTCTGGGTGTGACTTGTTGACTGTAGGGGTAAGTGTACACTTGATTGTTTGCTCATTTGGAGGGATGAGATTGTCTTTAGATAGTTGGTTGTTTTGGGCATCCGGACACCCTAGACATCTTCAGTAATGATGGACATTTCCATAATGCTTATTATTCTCTCAAAGTAGTCGTCTTGGTCATCTTCGTCAACCTTTTGCATGAGGTAAGGAATTTTGACTTGGATGATGGATATGGCAACATTGTCATGTTCCTCTATAAAAACTATAATGTAGGTAAAGTAAGGATGGGAACATTTACGTTTGGGGCTGAGGTCCCATTGATATAATTGTTTGAGTTGACACTTCATCCAGTCAAATGCGTCTAGATTTCTCTCTCAGTTCTTGTGTCAGCAATAGGCAGTCAAGTAACCTCTCCTGATCAAGTCCATAGTTGTGGGCCACAATGTTGAAGGCTTCAAATATGGAATCCACCTAGTAATTTGAGGTCATCCAGAGGATGGTCCATAAAACCCTAACCCAACCCCTTTTGTCTTGGAGGAATTTGGATGATCTTTATGCATCCCTAGAGTCTGGCTCTAAGACCTTGATCCTAATGTATGAGCATCTTCTTCAAGTGTTGAGGAAAAAATTGTGGGGTTGTCTAGGAGATGAAGAGATCGTATTCTTTGTGGTGGAAACTAGCTGATGTTGGAAATAAGTAGAATACAAATGAGAAACTAGAGAACATCTTCTTTGATGCAAGTATGTTGCAAAGACTACTGACCTAGACTGTGATGACAGAATATACCACTAGATACGTCTTTGATGTAGTGAGAGGGAACCACCTTGTAGTGATGAATCCATGGCCTTCCCAAGAGAAGGTTAACAGAGGGACTCAATTCATGATTTTTTGACCAATTCGTAACACCAGCATGATCTCCCGAGAGCTCCCTTAATAACTCCATTGAAGGAGGTTGCTTTGTTCATTATTAGTTGTAGATAGGAGGGGTCCCTTTATAAGATGATGAGTTTCTTGAGGGGACACACATTGAGTCATGCATCGTCAATGAAATAGGGAAGGGATTTCAAGGCCCTTGTAGATTTCTATAATCAGCAAGGCTTGTTCTGAATCCCTCTGATGTGTATCTCATCTTTGTAAAAGGATCTCAGATGTGAGGTTGTGATTAATCCAGTGATGACAGAAAACACTTTTGGTGTGACATCTTTGGATATGTTAGGCGCTTCAAGCACCTTGATGACTGATTCACATTGTGAGGGGGAGATTCACATCACTTTTGGTAGTGATACATCCCCTTTTAGTTCTTCTAGAAACTTAATTGTATCAGAGCCGTTTAGATTGGTTTCTCTACCAATTTCTATAGTTAAAGGTACCTTCTTGGTGTTGATTGCTAGGATAGAGACCTTGCTCGTCTCCTCATCTAGTGTGGCATCATAAAATACTAAATATGTAGTTACCATCTCTTTGACCTTTTCAAGGGCCAAAGGTTCTTCTTTTAAGGATGGTGTGTTGGACATTCAATAGGTGGTTGGCTTGGAACATACTTATTGTACTTCCATTGTGGGAGGAGGAATCACAGATTGTTGAGACTTTGTCAATACCTATACTCTAGGAACCCACATTTTGCACCCTTTTTGCTCCTAGAAATCTCTGGATATGTTAATGGGCTTCTTGTTGATGATTGCAATCACCGACATCCTATCTTGTATGGAAGCGACGACCCTTATGTTTCACAACAAATTCTTGATGGCTTGGTCCTATATATAGATAATCCCATGGGTTGGTGTTCTGGTGATGATATGATAGCTACAATGTTGGAAGATGAGGGTATCTCTTGTGATGTGACCATGTTGACTTCCTCGGATCCAATCAGATCTTGTAGGTCATGCTTGAGGGTGAGAAAGAAATGTCTTGTGTGCTTTGGCCCGATGAAAGTTGCATAAGGCGTTGGCATTATAGCTGTTGGGAAAGGGGTTAAGAAGTTCTGTGATAGTATGAAAATTCAATATATGCTTGTCATTTGGAAATATGGTGATGAGGGAAGCTCTTGATGGAGTAAAATTCCTTTTTGGTTTAGAAGGTTCTCATGATGTTGGAGTTGTAGCTTCTAGTTCTGCTTGAGGTGTAGGGTTACTTGTTATAGAAGGGGTGCTTCCTCCACCTTGTTGTTTAGGTGGTTGGAATGGTGATACACATAGCCATAACATTTTTTCCGCAGCCACTAGTACCACAAAGGCATGTATTAAGGCTAATAGTGAGGCAATGATGTCTAAGCTTCATACTATTGGGACACTTGGGTGACAATTTCTTGAGCTGCTAGAGTTTGAACTAGTGATATATAAAGGGTTGACTGTTGGCGCTTGCTGCTTCCTTTTGAAATTAGTACAACTCCTACCATTGCATCCAGTATCGTAGCCTCGGTCCATTTGAACTTTTGGTTCATCTTCGTAGGTGTGGACTATGGCCGAAATGTACAAATGATGTTCTAGTAGACCTCTCTTTTGATAAAAAAATTTCGATATGAACTCCTTCTTGTATCATTTCTTGGAATTTATACCTTTGTTGGGATAATAGGGCTATGAGAGTTGGCATGGTTGCATTGATTACCATGTCTAGGGCCTCCTTATGTGTACGTGTGAACTCTAGTTGGACAGAAAACTCTTCATCCTCTAATAAACTTGTAAAAGCTCTCCTTCACCTTCTATTGCAGTGTTTCTAGGTCTTCCTTGATGGGGACTTGGTCTAGAATCAAATCATACTGGTCCATAAGAGTTTCAATCATCTTAGCACAGATGGCGATGGTTGTCATATCTTGTTTGTAGTACCATGCTAAAATGGGACCTATTAGGGTCCACCCAAAGCATTGGATCAATACCTTGTCATCGTCTTACACTTACACCATGTTAGAGTAGCATGTCTTGACATGACCCACTGGGCTCCCCTTTCCAGTGTACTCATGCACTTATGCATGTTAAATTTGTACGACAACTTTGCTAGAAAATGACAAAAATTAGTGAAGGTTTTCCTATTATCTTTCTTCCCTTCTAGAAGCTTAATCTTCTATAGAGTTTTGAGCACAAAAGGGTCTATAAGAGTATGATCCAGGATAGAGTATTCTTGTAAGACATCCACCGTAAGTACATATGGTGGTTTGATTATTGTTGGTGGAACCATGAATACTTGTGGAGATAATTTGTACCCTCCTCCTACATACAAATTATACCATGAGTGTGGTGGTGGATAAGAGGAATGTAACCCAATGTTGGGTCCTCAACCATTCATGTGTTGTGCTTGAACTTTTACTGTGATGTTGACTTTCTTAGCCTCCTTGGGATATTCCTTTTAGCTGCAACTTCTTCCTTCTTCCTTTTACCCTCATTTTCCCCTTCAGTAATCCAGATGGATGTATTTGCTTCTAGAATTAGTGGGTCTTCCATGAATGGTGTACTCTAGTAGGGACCTAGTTGGTATGATTTTGGGTGAGGCTGGGTGGGCCCCAACAGATCCTACGGGAATAATGACTTTGAAGAACTAATGTATGAAGTTCCCTATCATGTGATTACCAGATAATGACACCATTTCGAGTATCTAACATTTGGTGGAGGCATAAAGGGAACATTAGTTGGCTATTCCAGTGTGCATTGTTGAGGGTCTTCTTGAGAGGTGGAAGCCTTAGGTATCATTATGGTTTCTTTTTTATTTTCCCCTCTGACAGTCTTATCTTTCTTGTCAGTTTTGACATACCCCTTGATACCACCATCAAATTGTAGGTCTGCTCTATTGCATCTATCCATTTGGGTGTATCGACTATAAGAAAGGGTGAAGTAATACTCCATGATAGTTTTGGTACATCGTACCATTTAAAGGAATAGGATTCAAAAGTTGGGTGTAAAATCAAATGAGAGAATATGTTTTTTAGGGTCAGTTCCACCAAAAAAAGCTATATTAGCCAAGGAGTTAAGAGTACTTCCCCCTTCATTTGTGAAATTCAGGATGAATACTCCATGATCCTTTGTAATCTCCTTGTGCCAAGACATACTTATGATAATATTTTACTTTTATGCTTGTTTTTTAATGATAGCACCTGCACCAAGATTGGGTGAGATAGATGAGTTGTTCAATATGATTATGAGATATATTTGTCGATTCCATGTCAGAAAAAAGTAAAGGCAGTGAAAGATCAAATGATGTGCCATTTAAGCGATGCGCAGTGTCTCTTAGGTAAGTGTCCTAGAAGGTTTTTTCAAAAGAGGAGGAAAATATGGAGGTTTGAGTGTTTGATCGATAGTAAAGTAACCCCTTTTAGTCTTAAGACTATGATCAATCAAGGACATTCCTTTCTAGGGTGTCCTCGTCATGCAGGGTTCCTAAATAGAAAATCTCGACAACATCCATGATTCCCTAATTTTGTCTTAGATTAATGGGTTGATCTTATAGTTCTTTCGCTTGGGAGGTGGTGAGTGTTCAACATGGAGGAAGCCATGACTTGCCATCTCCTAGTTACTAATGAAATTGGATATAGGTTATGGTCAAGATTTGGGCCGTAGTCTAGGACTTTAGATGTCGGCATGAAAAGAAAAAGATGGTCCAGTTTAAAGTCATAATTCAAGACCATATATGTAAGCATGAGAGGATCTAGGTGATCTAGTTTTAGGTCATAGTCCAGGGCCATATTTGGGTAGATCCAGCACTGTTGAGTGACGTCTCAGTTTAATTTGGAAACCCACCTTGGTTGATGGGATTTTGAAGTAGGATACATAGGAAATAAAGCCTTACTCTTCAGAGACTTCTCAAAAGATCTTGTAAAATTATTTTTAATCTTTTTTGGAGAGTGTTTGATTTTAAGTAGATTGTTAATCTTTTAAAAGATTGTTTGAATTTGAAGTGATTGGTGATCTTTAAAAAATATTTTTTGATATTGATGTATATTGTTAATTATAAAAAAGAGTTTTTAATGAGAAAAAAATTACTAATATTTAAAAAGATTGTTGGATTTGAAAAAAATCTTATTTCTAAAATTTTGTTAGATTCGAAATGATTGTTTGTTTTTGAAAACGTTATTAGTCTTTGAAAAGATTATTTGATTTGAAAAAGTTTGTTAATATTTGAAAAGATTATTCCACTTTGAAAAGATTAATAATATTTTAAAAGATTTTTTGATTTTAAATGACTGTTAATCTGCACACAAAAGGGTTAACATCAATCTCAAAATTTTTGATAGCCACAATAAGATACATGCTTAGGAAGAAAATAATCCTCACCTTTTAGCCCATGAGTTTAGAACCAATTTATATCCTTACATAAGCATGACATACATAGGAGGGGTTGCTCCTTAGCTTCTCTATGGGAAGATGATGCTCCTCAAAATGGGTAATGAAATTTCAACAAACATGGATACTTCTCCCAATATACCTCATGACCGAAGTCGTAATCATTCCTGAATTCTAGAAGAGGGGTTGTTTTCAAGGCCTTTGAATGTCCAGATTAACACTACCCTAGAACCTATAGTATCATCTCACATCACTTCTAGGGATCCAAATTGAGGTTAGCACTCATTCCATGATACATAGGTTCGTAGGAGTTTAGAGTGAAAATGCAAGATTTTAGTGTTTCTTGAAGTACTCCCATAAGAAATGAAAACAAATCATATGTTGACAATGAAACAATTACCCTATTATTCAAGAAAGAACAAATCTTATTTCCAACCCATATCCACTATACATCCTTCCTTGAATTTTTCTTTTGTTATTTTTTTTATCTTAATAAAGGAAATAAAAAATTTTGCAAGGTAAGAAAATAAAAAACTTAAAAAAGGGAAGCGTGATCAAAACCCTAAAGCAATAGGAAAAAGAAGAAAAGCAAAAAAGCATTAAAAATAATAGAGAAAAGAGGGATCTATCAAAGCTACTCAAGGATAGCAAGGCAAGAGGCAACAAATTGCCTCAATCTATGAGCCATAGGATGGCAGATTAGGGTAATGTGTGATCCATCTCCAAACGAAAAAAAAACAAAAAAAAAGAAAGAGGAGAAAAAATTGGAAATATAAAAAAAATTGAAAAAGCTTTATACTCTTTTCAACAAAAAATAGGGATCCAATTCAGACCATCTTGGTGGGCCCCTAAAAAGTTGCCAGTCTATCACACCCTTCCCAAAATTTTTGATGTAATTTAAATATATCCTTTAGGTTGTGAAACTCGGTTTGAAGGTCACATGAGAAATAAAGAATTGGTATTCATGTAATGCCCGGGCCCACCGCTCAAGGCTCAAGTAGAGTTTCTAGAATGATGATTGGCCCCACAGACCACCACTAGCCTTAATTGTGTACTTTGTCCTCACCCACGTGCAAGCCAAGATAAACTTTATGACTAGTCCCACATGCCACATGGACATCCGCTATACATCACGTGCAAGCCAAGATAAACATACTAGTAATACTATGGGATGAACATGCTTAAACACAAAGTTTTTTAGTTATGGGCTCCCTGAAATGGAGGTACACCTTGGTGATATGGGCACTCCAATCATTACTTTTAAGATCAGTTTATCTGAGGCCTCAAATCCTGGGATGATAATATCTCCCCCACTTAGACTCTTCATGTCCTCGTCAAGGCTAAACTATATGGCCTCATAATATTTCTCCATTTCATTGCAGACCTAGAATGATTCATGGACAACCAGATCCCATCCATGGCTACCACAACAAGGGTGGATCCATATTGTCTCAATGCATAGCCCTTTACAAATTTCCTGGACTACATGATTTATGACTGACATGCCACATGCCCATGGGGGCCCCACCTACTAGAGGGTGATTAAGTCTTATACCATTTGCAATGATCATGCCCACCATCCAAGGCTCTAGTAGAGTTTGAGGAATGCCGACTGGCCCCATAGACCACCAGTAGACTTAACTATGTGCTTTTTCCTGACTCATGCGCAAGCCACTATAAAGTTCCTGACTGGTCACCCATCCTAGTGCTACTTTGGTCTAATCACGCTTAACCACAAAGTTCTATTGTGATGATATCCCTAAAAAGGAGGTACACCTTGGTGATATGGGTAGTCAAATTATTCCTTTTATGATGATTTTATTTGAGGCCTCAAATATTGGGATGTTACAATTTGTAGATGCCACCATGTTTTATATAAAATGAGGAAAAAAATAAAGCATTGAGAGTCCATGGTAGAAAGTTGAGATATCACCCAAGTTGGATAAGCAGGAAAATAAAAGAGAAAAACAAATATAGAAAATTTAGGTCCAATAATCTAATTTTGAGTGGGAAGGATGAGCACCCCCATCTCACTCGATAAATCAAGATCAAACCAATTTCATATTATTTATGAAAGAGCAATTTGAGAATGATAAGATGACTAAATAAAACATTTTATATTTGTGATTGGGATTTTTTTGGTGGATATGTCTGTGGCCTTCCTATCATGGCTCAAAAAGTCCTATTCTTAGGTAGATTGGGGTCTTAATCACCTAAAGACCTTCCACGACAGAGATCCATCATAGGTGATTAGGACCAATGAGTAAAGCGTGCTACAAGATGATAAGTAGATAAAAGTATGGGGTGTTTTGATAAGTGCCTTTATACTACATTTTCATGCTTTCATTCATGCACTTATCACATAGTTTGGTCATGCATTTTTTCCTATAATTTATTTATACACCATTATAGATTAATTATTACTATTGTATATTTAATATAAGATAAAACACCAAAAATACTTCAAGGACCAAGAACACATGATAGATGCAAAATGATGAAGAAATTTACAAACCTACCCGATTTTGTTGGAACGTGTCGTTTCCATCTCAAACTGTATCATATCAACCTTTATAGCTTCTCCAAGGCTGAAAAACGTGATGCACATCATGCCTATCCTTGGAAATGTTGTGCATCATGTCATAAAGTCACCAGATTGACTTTTGCAATGAAACAAACAACCAACATGCCATGTTTGACCCTGAGCATTCATTCAAAATCGAATTAGTCCATTATTAATGGGTTTTCCTTCATGACGATGGTTAATTCTAATGGAAATATGGGAGACAAATAATGTCATCAACTAGGAATACCATGCCACATAGTCATGAATAATTTTATTTTTTGTAAAAAAGGACCCCATTCCATTCCAAAGGTCCCCCTAGACTAGTGGCTCTAGGGAGTAACCTTAAAACATTGAGACTAGAAGGTAAAGGGAGAAGAAGGAGAAGAGGCCACACAACATGAGGAGGATGAAAATGAAGAAAAAAAACATGTGCATTAGGAGGAGCGTCTCCATGTATTGACAACCACTAGTGGAATCTCTTCTCTTACTTTGTTCTCTTCTTCTAACTTCTTATTTATTTATTTTGTTCCACATTTTGTTTCGTGTCTATGGGATATAGCATATACTTAATATTGAATCCATGATTTTCATTTTATATGATAAATAATTTCATTTATGCATTGGACATATTTAACTTTGAATTTATATTAAATTGGTCATCTCTCCAAATTACTTTGTTGTTTTCTCTTTTAACACATGGATTGCTATGCTTCTTTTTGAAATTGGTCACTACATTAATTGTTTTAGGGATTTTACATAGTGGGTGAAGAATATATCCATGTAACTGACATGTTTCACATGAACTGGAACATGTCATAAAGATTTGTTAGTTGTATTTCAGATGTCATGTATGTTTCTCTAGTTAGTTAGAACCTTTTCTGGGTTTAATGGAAATGGTTCCCTAATTCCCAACTTCAAACTACCTAAAAGGGATATGAATTTAAGGATGTGTAATTAAATCTCTAATTACATGGATGTGTGTAGGAGTTCTTACATGTTATGTCTCGTTGTACAAGTAATGAACATAAATGTTATGAGAACAATTTAAGTTGTGCTAGTTTTTGATTTAAGAGATAGAAATATAGCAACTTAGAAAGTTATTAGGTAGAATTCATTAATCCCAAATATAGTGAGAGAGGGGAACAACCTGAATTTTACTGTGTTTTGTAGTTAACATGTTTGACTGGTTTAATACACTATTTGTATTTCTTGAACCTCCCTATCACTCGATTGTCTACAACATTGAATCTTAGGATTTATTTTCTAGTACCAAATCTACAATCAACCAACTATCTTTTTTACCCAATTTCTCATTTGGTATAGTTAAGAGAAATTTAGAAATCTCATTTGTTTCACATGGATTAGACCCAACTCTATATAATACTTGCGAACCCTATAAATGTGTGTGGAAAAGTAATGCGTTGGTTTTACAAGTTATTTTACACCTTGTGCCACATCATCCCTTAAAGAAAATGGGAAGCAAAAAATGTTGGACTTGGATTTGACTCTAGCACCAAACCCAAATGTTTTTCAAGGTACTATCCTATAACGACTCGGTCTTTGTGATTAATATTTTTACAAAATTATAATTGAATATATAAACAAATGCTTTTACTTTCATGCTTTAGATAGAGTTCACGAAAGCCTATACATAGAGAGTACACATAATAAAACATACATTTAATCTACCTAGTCTTCATTAGATAGAGGATATCTCCTTTACATCTTTTCTAATCACCTATCCATGAATCCCAATAGTGAATATATTCACACATGGACAAAAATAAAGGTCTAGGTCAACAAAATTGGAACTAAATATTTATTATTGAGATATTTCAAAAATAAATGTTACAAGAGGATATTCAATGCATTTACAAATTAGGTAATGACCATTTGGTGGAATAAGTTATCAAGATAGAAATTTCAAGTATCAACATTACCAATATTCAAGTAACAATATTTCAAGTGCACAAGATTATTTGAATAGCAAAAGCTTCAACATTATTTCAAGATTTTCCATAAGACATCGAGTATTAAAAGTTACCAAAAATATCCATGATGTTCAAAATAATAAAATCACTTTCAAACGTTAAAGTCGAGCACTGTAATGACATATACTTTTAGGTCTAAAATGTTATGTGTTCAATCATCTACAAGAGAACAAAATAATATCCTAATTACTATTTCAACCAATATACTAAGGGATAATTAATCCACTACAACATGCATGGATGGCCATTTGGATATTTTCCCACCTCAATTGAGCCTACGCTATAGGCTCCAAAGCTCAAGGGGAGTCAAGACTCTAATAGAAATTGTAGTTCTAAATAACACTATATGTGATTTCCAAATTATATTTGTGGTGACTCTCAAGATAAAAGATAGGCTAATAAATTTTTTTAGCTCACTACTAACAAAACACAAAGCATACAATTAATAGAGCTCTCTCTCACGATCACAAAGGTGACCTAGGTTTCACCCACTGCCGACCCTACTCAGGGGGGGGGAGAGGAGGCTGCCTCGGTGTGCATCTTTTCTTTCCTTCTCCCCCTGGGATTTCTCCGTCCTCGACCTTCCCAGTGTGATTCATCAGCTGGAGGCTCCGTGTTGGTTTTCCTCCCACGCCTGTCCTTCTGAGCGGCACTGCATGTTTGCCCTTAGGGCTGGTGGTGGTGGCGCTTGGGGACCTGGGTGAGTTGCTCTCATCCCGGTAGTTTCTATGCGTGGGCGGCGGTTTGTGGGTGTTCAGCCCTCCGGACGGCGGCTCCTTGGGGGTCAAGTACCCCTTTTTCTCTCTTCCACCATTTTTTTTCTTTGTTTACCTCTTCCTATTTTTGTTTGTTTGGCTGGGGTTACTTCCATGGACGACCGACGGGCTTGGGATCCCTGGGTGCGTGTTACAGGTAAAGTGAGTCAAGCAGGGGGTCATCTTGGGTTGGTGCTGCCATCTTGCTACCCGCTCTCATCTCCTCAAGTTGCTGGTTGAGCTAGGCAGGCGATGTCGCAGTGGCTGGGAGTGGTGGTGGGGTTCCCTGTGCTTCTACCCCCCACCTTTCACCCGCCTGGGACCTCCTTTTTTCTTGTGTGTGCACCTGTTTGGGTTTTGGCCGCTTGTCCTTCTGTTTCCTTGTTTGTGCCCCTTACCTATTTGTATCTTTTCATGTGTGTGTTGTCTGTCAGTAGGTTGTGTCCTCTATCTTTCTCCTAGTCTGTGTTTCCTTAGCTTTAGCCTTTCTTTGGTTGTATGTAGGATAGTTTTGTTAGTCTTTGCCTGTCCGCTGGTGGTCGAGCTTCTATTTGTGGTGGTGGGTTTTTGGTGTGTATGTGATGGTGTTCTCTGTCGCTGATGTTGCATACTCCTTTTACGACATTCCAATGGGCTCGTGCAAATTGAAGGATTCTCTCGTCAATGGCTGCTTTGGACAGCGTCAACCAAGAGGGATCGTGCAAGTAATTTACCTTCCGCCTCCCAATCTGAGCTTGTGTGCTATGTTGGTTCCTAAATAGAGTTATGTTTGGATCTCTGGTGTGAGATTGCTATCTTGTAGATGCCGTATGGCTTGCCATTAATGATACTGACCCTTTCCTTTAAAAAAAACATACAATTAATTAATGAAGTTAATAGGTCGACAATGGGATATCAAGTTTTGTACTTTGAGATTCCAAGGTTTGCACAAACCACAAATTTAGTAACACTAAGAAATGACGAAGAAGGAACTACAAGTTAGAAACTAGGGGTGGGCATGGTCTGGCCTGACTTTAAACCACAGACCAGATCACATATAGTGGTATGAAAATTTCCAAACCAAACTTGACTGGTAAATGGATCTAGACTGAACTTAGCTTGATCGCTAATATACGGTCAAGTGTTGTTTAGTTTGATCTAAAATCACTAATGTCTAGTATAAATTAGCCGCAAGTTTATGAAGATCAACAAAAAAAGAACAATCCAACAATAATTTATTTCACTTTGTTGTCAAGTTATTGGTGTTCTTCAATAAAAGTAACTCTTGTACATGAAATAAATTACATTGTGTAAATTAGATGGACGTTTTGTATATCACATGTAATAATAAATGTTCAATTATTGAATATATATATATATATTCATGCATATATATATATATGTGTGTATATATATATATATATATATGGGCCCATCTTTATTGCCCGCGTAGGTAGCTACCCGCCCACCCTTCCGACCACTTTTTTTCAAAAAAAAAATTTCAATTGTAGAGGACTATTTTGTCTAGCTCTCCAAAAAAATTAGCCAAAAATAATATCATTTGCCCCTCCAAAATCAAAAAACCTGTCCTTATATATATGCTGTATATTTTGTATAGAGTTACTTTTTTTGCTAGCAGAGTTACTTTTTTGGCCACCATAGTACAGATATATATATATATATATATCACTTATCACCTACAACATTAATATGAAAGTCATGGTAGCACTAATAATAAAAATAGAATGTTGATATAATCTGAAATATGATATATACATAAATAAAATAATGATTAGAATAATTTTCTTGAGTATATTATAGACACATACACATATAAAGAGTTGGTCAAGTTTGGTCCAATCAGTTAACTAGTAGCCCAAACTATGACAAGACGAATTACGAATGGTTTGAACACTTTGCAAACCAAACATGACCGTAATACACATCCAAATCATACTTAACTAGGCAGTTTGATCAAGTTCAGTTTGATCTGATGGTCAAGTTTGGTTTCTTGTCCAACCTTATTAGAAATACTATGTTACTATAATCTTAGAATCGAAGTTATGATATTTCATATCAGTTTTTCCACCTTGGATTACTATCTCATATTTTCTTCTAATTTTTCATATTCTTGAAGTTTTCAACTAGTTGATATATATACATAATTAACATCCCGTGCTCATGTCAATTTTCATAGTAAGTTTTAGTCATGTTCACATCATAGAGTTACGTTGACATGAATATTAATATATATACATATCATTATATAGGTTGAATTTGTATAGCTACATGCAAATACATACTATTATGAATAAAAATTACCATATTTGTAGTCCACGCTAACATGCCACTTAAAGTAAATATGTCGACATATAATGCAATTCATACGCAAAATTATAAAGCATTATTCTTAAAATTATTCTTTATCATCATATTAACTAATTTAAATTTATAATAAATTCATATTGGGTTTTGAAATATATTTAATAAATGCATAATATAGATATTTGAATGTGTAACTAGGATGAAATCAATATTTTAGTTATTTTCTACTAAAGTTTACTAAATTTTCCATTACGTAAGTGTCCAACATGTATTAGATATGAATAGATTTCAATGAGCATTAACTCATTTATCACTAAACATCACCTACTTGACTAATGGTTTTAAAATTCTATGTTAATGTATTACTAGTTAGTATTAAGAATTTTATAGTGTATTATTGTATATGTATATTCTCATAAAATGCAAACATGTATAATAGGTCGAACAATGATGTTATATAAAATACTAAGTGTATACACCTTAAATTCCTATTATTAACTTATTCCTTCTTGGTTGTATGATATGTTATTATCATAAGTATGATCAACTAATTTTTTAAATTTTGAATAAATGTAGGACAAACTACAAACTTATATCATTTTTGGCTGGATACATCCTATATGAATCACTCTACATATTAAGATTTAGTAGAGGATGTTGAACCTAATTTTCTTTGTATACATCTAGGTGAAAGTTCTTCATTAAGGGGGTGACAATTAACCTACATGTTTCCACAGTTGTCAGGCTTCCATAGTTTAGTCTTTATTTGCAACCAGGCACACCTGAATCAAAAACAATTATCGTGTTGTTCTTCTTTCTTTTGAAACCATGGTAGACATTGAGCAAGGTGGGCAACAGTAGATGTGTAGATGGCATGAAGGACAAACCATTTTTTGACGCTAGATATTGAACTTATGGCACCAATTCAGAAGTAGGAAAACAAGAAGGTCAAGTTTACATCAATAATTGATAAAAAGATTAGTTTACAAGTCTACAATGTTTCATTATTCTAGATATATGAGCCAACCACTGCATTTGATTATAAGTAGAAACCAATGAAATAATAAAGGGATATGAATGAAGAAAATTGAATACAAGATATTTTTCAGATGATCATCAATGTGAGCAGAAGGTACTTTAGTTTTCTTTATTCCTTTACTACTTGTCTGCTACATTATGGAGATGATGAAATGTTAGATAAATGAGAATACAAAAAGATGGAGTGATTAATGATAACGGATAAATGGTTAATTAAATACACATAGTCAAAGAAGAGGTTAATTGAATTGGACCATTGGGAGGAAGAACAAACAACATTAAGCTAGACAAAGTTATTACGACAAAACTTGACATTTCTTCATTGAGTTAATCAAGCATGAATACATATTTTCATTAACTCTTATAACTTTAAAATATTTTATATATTGTGTGGTTACAATTAATATACATGTACACACACAGACACACACACACACACACACACACACACACACATATATATATATATATATCCATTAATTTTTTAGGTTACTAATTCAAATACAATTATCTCTCGACAATTAACACCTATTATTTCAAGTAATATTTATAATTGCTTTCAAAGCCCAAGAATTTTTAAGGATCTCATTGTTTCTATTTTCTTTTGTTTGTTGACTTCATATAAGATACAATGGAAAATGAAATATAATTTAATATCAACCATTAAATTCACACTAATTTTCCACCACAACTAGAGGGATGTTCTCCCATTACTTACATGCATGTATGGTTTATTTCTAGCCATTAAAAATTGAATGAGTGTCTGTTGTTTCACTTTATTCCAATATGTATGACCATGTGATACGACTTAAACGTGTGTGTAAAACACAAATGTGCGTGTCTGGGAATATAGATCTATTGAGTCCCGAGTTATCGAACATAATGAGTTGTGATGCTAGAAACTACTGCTAACTAAGATCAAATGAGGTAGGTCTAATGAAAGCGTTGATTGGATTGATCAAACCAAGAACTTGAAATAGTTAAAGATGAATCAAAATGGTTCCAATATTAGATAAAAGAGATATTTATGATACCAATTTCACCACTATGTCAGTTATGCATGGGTTGTATTGAATTAACATATATTGTATCTCCCTCTTTGGATTAAGCATTTGTAGCTTGCACAACCTGCTCTTAAAGTGTCATACATTTTTTAACTAAATTACTGATCCACTTTCATAGTAATAATATACAAGAATAAACATATGGTCTCTCTCTAGACAATAAACCTCACAATGGTTAGCCTACTTTTACAGTGTGTTATTTATCATGTTGTAACAAATTCTCCAATTGTTAATCCCTCTCTTATAGAAATTAACAATCTAACACATATTCATGGTGATCAAGCACTAACATAGAAATAATAAACTTCCACTATCAAAATCCAAAGCAAAGAAATCTATATTATATTGGAAGGATCATGCAGAAAGTCAACATCAAGATACTCCTAGGACCTAATGAACATAAATCTAGAAGAAAATTTATGGCATGATACCATTGTAAATAGAAAATATGAAAATATGAATTTTTAGATACAATAATAGTATAAAGAGATAAGGGATACAGAGAAGATGAGCAAGATTTACTATCGGTTCTATAGGCAGAACACCTATGAACTCTACCGAATATCATTTCTTACTTTTCTACTAATTTCCTCTTTCTATGTCCCCATATGATGGCCCCCCAATGATGGGGTGCTAAAGGTGTCTTATATAGTCATCCCCTTTCTCAGGTAAGATATAAACTAGATGTTATAAAATATAACAATACAAGTTGAATATAATACATTGAATCTGATTGTTACCATCAAATTTGGTACCTATGACTTGGAAAGTCAGAGCTACTAACCTTCTACAGTAAAGTTCCTTTCCTTGTAAATCTAGAATAATGATAAAATTCTGATTTTATATGTTATTGTACCACCGAGTTGAATGTCAGTAGTATCGACTTCACTCCAATAAACAATATTTATTTGCAATAAAATGTTTAATTAATTAGGAAAATGAATGTTGCAAGAATTAAATTTACAAAATACATGTGAAATACATGAATAATATAACAATGGATGGACAACTGATTTTTACTACCTTAGTGAAATATGAGACAAAATGTATTCAACTAAGATCAATTGGTAGTGAAAAGATCAAAATTTGGATATGAATTTTAAAACATTTTGTGTGTGCATCCTCCTAAGCTTGAATATTGTTTTTCCTCAAGCAACAACGCTTTTAGATTTGGTTGAATAAGTTAGAAAGAAATAAATTACAAATTAATTTAGTTTTCCTAACCGCCCTCCACTTGTCGGTCCCAAACTGGATTTCACCAACCATAAAACAACTAAGTACTCTAATGCGATCAATCATGTTTATAAAAGATGTCAAAAATAATATCAATGAAAAAATTATTAACATGGGGTTGATAATATCATGGTCGGTAGGACAAGTGTTGGTGCACCATGTAATCTCCCTATCTACATTGTTTAGATTTTTTTTAATAATGTACATTGGAAGCAGTTCACCAAATAAACATGAATGAGGAGAATTATCATGATGGTAATCCACCTTGTAGAGAAATGTGCAAGAGATTGGTGGTTTAAAATAGGTACAAAAAATTCAAATTATTTATGCAAAGAATAAAATATGATGTGCCTAAATGATGGATAAATTGAAATGTATGTTTTCTAATCCCTATTTTTTATTCATTTTTTGGTGATATGATGTATGCAAAGGAGGTCTCATCCTAATGCTTTGTATATGTGGATAGGTGTGTACATAAATTATATTTTGACTATCTCCTTTTTTATTACTTAGAGAGAATATAAAAATTGAACTTTAAAAATCCTTTTCCTTCTTTTCTCCTCTTTTTATTTATGTTTAAAATTACATGCCCCTTAGTTTAGCAAGATAAATAGCTCCTACTTGGGGTTTTTCATCATTTTATTTGGAGATGGAGTAAGGATATATATTTTTATCTTCTCTCTTTTCTAATGGAGAAAATAGTAGTGGAGAATAATGATACACCTTATGAAATATGTAATGTAATATGAAATCTATATGAATTTTTTTATACAAAATAAAAATGCAAATGAGATGGTATACAAAAGTTTATTTTTTAATGCAAAAGAAGATGAACTAACTATATGGTTCTTATCATGCAATGTATTTCAATCAAGAGGAAAATAATTTTAATTATAGTTTCTCATCCTAAGGTGGTGAATGAAAATGAATGAAGGTGGAGGAGATCACATGACTAAGAGAATAAGTATTTTCCAACCATGATAAGTCCCTCCCCTATTAACTTTTGTAACAAGATAAACTTAGAGTCTATTTCTAAAATCCACATGAAAGATCAAATTATTGTTTGGTTGAATTGGACTCAAACATTATCATCATACCACAATCCTCAGTGTTGATTTAGGATTTTCATTCATTAACTATGTCTTTAAACTGACTAGTCCAAAATAATACTCTAGTTAATATACTGCTAAACATAGAAATTTAGCATAAAGAGCAAAGGATGAGGGCACATAGCAATAAAAAACTTCAAGATTATACCACATCTTCAAATAACGGCTAACCTGACTAATTTTAAAATTTATAGTATTTTTAAATGTTTACTTACATAATTACTCTAAATTGACGTGGACCCTAAAATAAAGTGAAAAATCTAATCATAAAGAAAATAATGCATACATAAAGATAGAAACATAAAGATGTAGACATAAAAAGATGTGTCATTCAATTCCCCCATAAGCTTGAATTTGACATGTTCCTCATCATAATAAATAGAGAGAGAAAACTTGAACAACTCTACTAATGGACCTTGCAATGTGGAGTCACATATAGGGTCAGGTGGGATCGTTATGAAAAGTTTCCCTCTAATGAATCCTTGAGCTCAGTGAAGAATGTCACATGAAGTGCTTGATCTCTTCTAGTAGCTCGTGGAGTATAGGTGATGGTGTGAAGACTCTTCCTCAAACTCTCCCACAAAGAAAATGTATCCAATACTTGGTATGTTAGTGTCAATACCACTGAAAGAGAGGTCGTCAGTATCAACTTTACATCAGTGTCTACCGCCACCCTTCTAACACAGTGATACTGACATGGGTGTCTGTGGTACCAAGATAAACTTGAAAATTACTATTTTATTTGTGATGAAAATTGGTGCCACAAACATGCAAGTTGGTTCTTTCGAGTCAATAAATTATCTTGGCACTTAACAAACACATCTATGCATTTTCTTTATTTTCCAAGAAAGAAATCATGATATAACTATGACCAGGGTTGTAAAAGGAGAAATCAAATTTAACAAAAATATACCTAATTTGTGGGTTGGATCCCACAAGAGCCCTTGTTTAACATCCTAAATTTTTCATTACTTCTATTGAGTAATCATGCATGTCCCCTAGCCATACATCTTTGACTTTGATATGCTTCATTGAATTTATCTAGATTGCCTCATATACCAAAATTTCCAAGTTTGTACTCACTTTCCAAATGATTTTTTGGTTACTTTTTGCAATGTTTTTTTTCATAAAATTTATTCTATAAAAAGACAATGATGTGTAAACATCTCTTTTTTTGTTAAATATATATGTTATGTTCACATTTGCAGTTTTATTTGTTCTTAGGATTTGACAATTAATTCTCCATTAGGTTTTGACAACAATGTATAACATCCAATATTTTTCTATCAAACTTGACTGATAGGATATCTTGAGGAAATCACAACACTGTTGTCAACCATGTTTCCCCCTACTTGAACTTGGCCGATGACACTATATCATGAAAAATATATAAGATTTTGTCGGTCAAAACATACCTCTCAACTTTTTTCCTCAATTGAAAATCATCAACGTTGGATTCTTCCTATTTGTTGACCCCCATGACACAAACTCCCTATAACCTCATTTTCCTCTAGAATTCCTAACCCTATATATCCTCCTACTTTCCCTCATTGATGGGGTACATGAAGTCAAAACAACTATTTTGGACAAGTCACTTACTACCTTCACCAGGAAACTACCCAACTTCATGATGATAGATCCCTCATCATGTACCATAATAACCTTTCATACTCTTATACCTAAACCACATATTTTGTGTCCCACAAGCCATTGTTCACTATCACTAATTATGTCTCCTATGTGTATGGTCAATACTCACCAACATCCCAATACACCCCCTTTGCTTCTCCTAGTGCTTTTGATCCACAATAATCTTCTCCTCATATGGATACCCCTATTACTCTCAACAAGTAGTTGTGTCTTAATAACTCCAAAATCTATGCATTAATGTGGATCATTTAACTATAGATTTCATGCCTATAATAGCCTGCATATTCCAAAATTATTCTAGGTAGTTTCTTTTTATGTAATGTATCTAATTTTGAATATATAGTAGCTCAACTAGACAACTTTGGGAATTACATGTATCTAATTGATTAAATAAATCAATTCATAAAGACTCAACTCGATGTGCGAGGAGACTTGGTCAAATTGTATGGTTTGGCTTCAAGAAATCAGTCATGTAACCCCTAAACCCAGGCAGGGTTCATCCAACCATTTTTATTCTCACAAGGATGCCCCAATTTTCCATGTAACAAATACTAAAAGACAAACTCTTCTTCTACTCTAACTAACTCTGGGTCACCCAACCCACTTAGTTTTAGCATATACCAAACAAACAACTTCCATTTCCACAACCCTAGTCAGGTTTCACTCAAATCAAATCAAGTTTCCCCACCATTAGTTTGAACATACAATCTTTAAAAGAAGACCATCTAACTCCGATGTGCATATTTTATGTATACTTGTCACCCATTTTTGCACACACTTTCAATTCAAATTCTATAATTTTTCCTCTAATCATACTTGATTTCTCACCTTTTTAGTTGTTTTGCTTGTTTCATGTTTGTGACCACATGTACATGAGTATGACAAGAAAATAGGGTTCAACCAACCAAAATCCAACCTTAGTTGGATTCCCCAGGAGATCCCATACTTCATAGAGATTATCTTGAAAATTTTAAAGGAAACATGGCATGTACATATCAGCACACGGAGTATGAGTTTACAGATGATCTCATTTTCCCTCTGAAGAGCAGCGATAGGGAGTGTCCCTACAACGACACAACCTTTACAACCAATCTAAAGATACCCTCAAAAGTTCTATCAAAATACATGGCGTGTGTTTAATAATACACGCCATGTCCAACCCAACCAACTTCAACCCAGGACTTCACCAACTCTCAACAACACATCATATCTCTCAGACAACATGTCTTGTACTCCTCAAGAAGAGCAGTTTATGTCTCAGTTACATGTGGTTCTCAAACATGGCGTGTCCCAGTCGACTTCTATAGTTTTATAAAACAACCTCCCCCCATTTTAAATATGAAAACTCACTTATGGGATGGTTATCTCTAGTCATTTTGAAACATATTTTGACCAGAGGGAAATTCAAGGAAAAGCAAGGGCAATTTCGGGGAGGAAGAAGTAGTTACTTAGGAGAGAGCCTCCATTCTTCTTCATGGATTGTAGAAGGAGCTTCTCCACCTCGTTAATACCTCTTGGGAGAGAAGTTAGTTGGTGCAAAATCACCATCTTGGGTGGAGTTTCATGTCCAAGTTGAAGTTTGACCTTGTTCTTCTTCACTCCATGCATTCCCTTGTTCGTTACTTCTCTAGTCACATTGAACTCTGAAATCTATAGCATGTGCTTGCGTTCCACCACCATGAACGAGTACACTTCCTTTTCTTGGGCATAAGAGAATATCTCCCATACCAATACTCATGTGAACTCAGATTTCTATATTAATTCTAGTTAATCTTCCACTCCAAGATATTCTATGGTGTTTATCTACTTGCATACGCTATTGACCATCATACGTACATGTTTTATTCTTCTTTATGTGATCTGGGAGGATATGTAGAGGAGTAGGGAGTATATATCTTGGCAATTTTTCCTTGACCATGGGAGTGTCTAGATTACGTTAAGGATCCAAGGTTTTAGTTTTAATCTTAGCATAAGTACGAGAGTACTATGTGAAGATTAGAACCATCTAATATCATTGAAGGTGTATGATGAGAACAACCTCCTTTGCATGTTAGTTAGCATGTTAATTTCTATGGTTGTATGTGATTAATGATGTGGAAGTGAAATCCCATAACCAAGATCCTTTAAAGCTGATCTGAATCTCTCTTTAACTAATTAGTGTTTACTACTTTCTTTCACTTGTAAATATAGCAACCTTAAAAAAACATATCTTAGTAAATCAATCTTGATTGTTGAAGATTAATACACTTGGGCCTAGTTTTACCCTACTCTTTGGACAATCTTCAACATACTACACACACTCTTATACTTGTAGCGTGGTGCTTGATTTATAAATTTAAGACTTGTGAACACCACTATCATGTTTTTGGCACCATTTCCAGAGAGCATCAATATTATTTTTTTAGTGTAAAGAGTGTTAATTAGTAAGAGAGACTAGATCATTCCCCCAATTTCATCATTCCATCACCATTTTTATCATCTACCACATCTTCCATTTTTTTTAAGTGTTCTCACCTACTTGTGAATTTGTAGGATTGAATGCGGCGCTTGAAATGTGGTTTTCAGCCATCTATATACTTAGACTCAGAGATTGAACATACCTTGAGAAGCTATAGACGATCAAGGAGGAGTGAAGACTCTTAAAGTTTGGGAGACTCACATCCATCATCACTTCCATCTTCATATCCAAACTAGACCGGAAGGACCAATAATGGAATACGATCGCCCTTTCAAGGACTTTACCATTCATGCAACCATAAACATAAATGGGCTATCAACAACCTGCATATTGAGGAAAATTACTTCTCAATCAGCCCAAAAATAATACAGATGATTCAACATAATCAGTTTGGAGGGACTCCCATGGAGGACCCTGATCAGTATGTAGCTAAATTCTTGCAATATCTGTACATTTTCAAGTTTAGTGGTGTTAATCATGATGGTATACGCCTATTTTGTTTCCATTTTCTTTAAGGGACGGAGCCAAGGCATGGCTCACTGCTTTTCCAAGGAACTGTATAAACAATTGGGAAAAACTATTAAAGGTTTTTCTTGATAAGTATTTTATACAAAGAAAAATGGCTCAATTCAGAAGTCGACTAAACAATTTATCTTAAAGAGATGGAGAGACCTTGTATGACACATGGGAACGGTTCAAATACCTCCATTATCTTTGTCCTCTCCATGGTCTCAGCAACTAGTTGCTTCTTCAAACATTCTATAATAGCCTTTACTATAATACCAAGATGTCTATAGATGTTGCAGACAATGGGGAATTAATGAATGAATCCTATAGGGAGGCCTACTCTATAATATAAGACATGGCAATCAACCATTTCAAATACAGTTGTGAGAGGATTAATCGACCTTCCTCATCCTTTGTTGCTTTTGGGAAGCAAGCCGATGTCCATGCTATTGATTTCATTGATATGGTCTTTGCTAAGTTAGATGCCTGACATAAAAGTAAGATAGGTTGAATACTCAACCACTTCAACCAATACACCCAATTTATGATGCAAATGAAGCCATGAGACAAGTAGCTTCTTCAGGCTACCCTTATTTTATATCATCTGAAGAGACTATGGAGTAATGTAATTGTAATAGAAAATTTTGGAAACAAACAACCCTACAATCCATATTCCAATACATATAATCTAGGTTGGCATGACCATCCCAATTTCTCCTACCACAAGAAAAACTCTCAAAATCCTCAACAACCTTAAAGTCAACAATAATTGCACTTGGAGAGTGGGTCACCAATGGCAAACAATCTATGAGGCTTCAACAACAATGTCAATAGAAATTTCAACCAACAACAACAAGTGAAGTCCAACTTAGAATCTCCTCTTAAAGGTTTTATTTCATCTCAATGAAACAAAATGGGGAATTCCGCCAACATGGTCATCTTATGAAAGATGTCATTCAACAACTTTCTTCCAAGGTGGACAGCATTACTACTCACACAAAGATGTTAGATAACCAAATTGCACAACAAACTATTGCTAATAAAAAAACCTTTTGGCTCCTTGTCTTAGCTAACTAGAGATGAATCCTTAAGTGACATGCAAGTCTGTGATGATTAGGAGTGCAGTGATGATTGAAGGATCCTCACCACCTTCAATAAGGAAGACCAATGAAGTTATTTTCACAACTATAGAAAAGACAATTGAAAATCAAACCAAGAAGGCTCATGGAAATTCACAACAAGGTGACTCTTGTTGCAAGCCTAATGCTCATTTCCCTCATAGGTTTGCCACAAAAAGGATGATGCTAAAATTGTATGAACATCAACAAATTACATGCCAATGTTTTATTAGTTGAAGGCATAGCTAAAATGCCTTCTTATGCCAAGTTCCTTAAAGATATTCTCACTAAGAAAAGGAGGACAAAACAAGATGAAATAGTAATGATATCTAAAAGTATAAACTCTATCATTCAAAATTGATGTGCCAAAGAAACTTGACAATCTAGGTGTATTCACTCCTCCCTGCAAAATTGAAGATTCAACTTTTGACAAAGGCTTAGTTGATCTCAGTGCTAGTATTATCTTGATTCCTTTTTCCATATAGAAAAAGTTAGATTTGGAACCTACCTCAATGTCAATATAGTTGGTTGATTTATCAATTAAATATCCTAGAGGAATTGTTGAAGACATCACCGTGTAGATATGGAAGTTCTACATTTCTTGTGATTTTGTAGTTCTATACATGCATGAAGATATGGAAAATCCCATCCTTTTTGGGAGACCATTTCTCTGACTATCAGAGTAGGAAATGAAGCTCTAGTATTTTTTTATGATTCTATGAAATCATCCAACACTAAAGAATATCTTTACTTGATGGATATCATTGATACCTTACTTGAGGAAGACAAGAATGCTCTTGAACAAGTTTTTGATGATATTGAAGGTGAAGAAGACAAATAAGACTCCGTGATTGTTCTTAATGAAGAAAATTTTAAAGTTGCATCAAACTCATCATCCAATGAAGCACCAACTGAGAAGGACGCAAGTGACACCACTACACAAGAGAAAAAAAGGTAGAACTTAAACCCCTTCCACCGGGGTTAACGAATGCTTTTTTTGACCCAAATTTCACTTCTCATATCGTAATAAATTCTGAACTGACTCAAGAATAAGATGATCAATCATTGAAAGAACTTAGATAAAGAAAATTCCAATAGGTTATTCCATTGATGATCTGAAAGGAATTAATCCTTCCATCTGTATGCACCGCGTAACCTTGGAAGAGGATGCTAAGACATGCTTATAAACACCAAGTAGGTTAAATCAAAACATGATGGAAGATGTAAAGAAAGAAATATTCAAGTTAAAAGATGTGAAAACAATTTATCCTTTCGTGATAGCCCTTGGTAAGTGTCATACATGTTGTACCTAAGAAGGGAGGAACCAATGTAATAAATGGGGACAATAATGAATTTATTCAAACAAGGGTGGTAACTGGGTGGGGAATGTGCATTGATTATAGAAGACTAAATAAAGACACAAGAAAGGACAATTTACCCCTACCTTTCATCGACTTAATGTTAGAGAGACTTTCTAGTCATTCTTAGTTTTACAATTTAGACAGGCACTCTAGATTCTTCCAAATTCCTTTTTATCCGCCTGAATAAGAAAAAACAACCTTCACATGCACTTATGGGACATATGCCTATAGGAAAATGCCTTTTGGGTTATGTAATGCCCCCACCTCTTTCCAACAATGCATGATGGCCATATTTTCTAATTTCATAGAAAATATTATGGAAATTTTATGGACGATTTCAGTGTTTATGGCAATTACTTTGATGATTTCTTGTTAAATCTAACCAAAGCTTTACAATAATGTAAATAGGTCAACCTTGTTCTCAATTTGGAGAAGTGCCATTTTATGGTATAGTTGGGGGGTCATGTCATTTTAAGTAAAGGAATTAAGGTTGATAAAGCAACGGTAGAAGCCATTGAGAAAATGTCAACTCTTACCACAATGAAAGAAGTTTAGTGTTTTTTGGGACATGCAAGGTTCTATAGAAGGTTCATTAAAGAATTTTCAAAGATTGCAAAGCCTCTCTAGTCCTTATTAGCAAAATATGCAGAATTCATATTTAATTAAGAATGAAAAACAACCTTCCAAAGATTGAAAAATGCTCTCATCTCATACCCTATCATTCAGCCACCAAACTAGAGTGACCCATTTGAAATAATGTGTGATGCTAGTGATTATGCCATGGGGGTAGTCTTAGGATAAAGGTGAGATAATAAGCTTCATGCCATTCATTATTCAAGAAAAACCTTAGATGATGCACAAATTAATTATGTCACTATAGAAAAGGAGATACTTCCCATAGTCTACGCTTTTGTAAATTCTATCTTGTGGGCTCCAAAGTCATTATCTATGCAAATCATGATGCAATTAGATATCTCATGAACAAGAAGGATTCTAAACCCTATCTGATCTGTTGTGTATTGCGGTTATAGGAATTTCATTTGCAAATTAAAGGCAAGAAGGGAACAAAGAAAAATTTAGTTGATTATCTTTCATGCCTCTCTAAGTGCCAAAGACTATATTCCTATTGATGACAATCTGCCTATTGAGCACCTGTATGTAGTGAAATTCACTTGTGACACCATGGTTTGACATGTTTGCAACTTATCTACCCACCAAATGCCTTCTGCCTGATATTTCCTATCAACAGAAAAAGTCATTCCTTCATGATGTGAAATTTTACTATTGGGATGACCCACTACTATTTAAACATTGTGCATATGGGATGATCAGGAGATGCATTCCAAATGAGGAGATCTCAAGTGTTATTTTAGAATGACATTCCTCTCCCACTTCATGCAACTACAACTTCCTCCTAATGGTGTGCGACTGTGTATCAAAGTAGGTAGAGGCTATTTCTACATAATCTCCAGATGCAAAATCTATGATTTTGTTATTCCAAATGAATATTTTTTTGAGATTTGGTGTTCTAAGGGCATTCATATCCATGGAGGTAGTCATTTCAATAAGTGAAACTTGAACAACTTACTAAGCAAGTATAGTGTCATAAAATCTCTACACTATACCATCCAAAATTTTGGTGTAAGTTGAGATCCTAATAGGAAATAGAAAGAAATATTAAAGAATATAGTTTATAGATCAAGAAATATTGGAGACTAAAATGAGATGATGCGTTGTGAGTTTATAGGACAACTTACAGGACACTGATTGGTATGAATATGTTTAAGTTGGGCTGTGGAAAATCTTGTCATCTACATGTAGAACTTAAGTATAAAGCATTTTGGGCAATCAAATTTCTCAACTATGACATGAAGAAATTAGGAGAAAGAAGGCTACTAAAACTCTAATAGCTGGAAGAGCTCAGATTAGATGCATATGAAAATTTAAAAAAATTATAAGGATAAAACAAAGAGATGGCATGATAAGACGATCTAGAGCAAAGATTTCAAAGAAGAAGAACAAGTGTTGTTGTTCAATTCCAAGCTTAAATTCTTTATAGGGAAGCTGCATATAAAATGGTCTAGACATCTTCTTGTGTTGAAGGTTTATCCATAAGTAACTATGGAGATGCAAGGAAAACAATCTACATTCAAAGTGATTGGTCAACACTACAAACTCTACAATGATGGAGAGAAGATATATCAGGGAGACTCTTTCTCCCTCTCAAATGCTTGATGTTTCTGACTCAAGTCTTACTCTAGACTTTAAATGGAGGTCCCTGTGGGCATTGACCCCAAAACTAGGATAGAGTTCATTTCTTGCATTTTCTCAAGAACGTTCCCTTTTCAAAATAAATTTGTCATGGATGAATGTAATAACCTAGACCCTTATTTAACACACATCATTGTCATTGTAGGTGCCAAAGAAAAAGTTTATATTTTCAGAAATCCAGTTAGACATGATGTGTCCTACACTAACACATAGATTTTAGCCACATTCAAGAAGAAATTCAAGAAAAGTTCCCAAAATACATATCATTTTGGTGTTATACACGATGTGTCCCATTCCAAAAAATTATCCAGGAGGTTGTTGGACACTTACATGATGCATGTAAATGCATAAGCGTTGTGACTACCAAGTCATTCATTGTTGATACCTTGCTAGAAACTTACACGATGTGTGCTTATTACCACACATTTTGTTCGTATCAGGCTGAGGAGATTGAGAATTTCACTAGAAACTTACATGTCATGTATTTAGTCCACACACGTTGTGTTCTTGAAGAGGTTTTCTTGTGAAGTTTTTCAAAGTAGCAACATGTTGTGTGCAGGTCACATGTGGTGTGTCTAACCTGCAAAAGCAAGAGTAAAGAGGCAACTCAAGACACATTGCAAGATGGCATGTGTTCATTTTTACACGCCATGTCCGGATGTCAATATAGGGTTTTAAACCCCTTTTTCAAACTCATTCCTCACTCAACCCTAAAACCCTACATCGAGTTTTACTCCAGCCTCAAGCTGTGAATAGTCATGTTTGAGAAAGATTGACCTCTTGCCTTTAGCAACCACCCTTGTCGTGGTCTGGCCGCCACCACCGTCAAGCTTTATCTCCATCTTCACCAAAAGCACTGTCACAAGCTTGGACCAACTTAGATCGAAGTGCCAAGACATTTTCCAATATTTGAGTCAACCACAGTCACTTCTCACCATCTTCTTTGTGATATGATCTCCTCCAACATTAGCATCAACACCAACTCCAACTATCGTTAGATCAAGCATGCTCTGACCAGCTGTCATCTTCCTCTTTTGAGCTTGCCATCAACCCAGAAGACACGTTGTAAACTCACTAGACACAATATGAAGTTTGTCTCTTATTCAACCTACAAAACACCTAAATCACAAAGTACGAACTATATGTCTTAGTACACATGGTGTGTCACACTGTTTAGTAGCACCTCTTCTACAATCATCCAACACATTGTGTCCTTCAAAGCACACACCATGTTCTAGTATCCTACATCAACATCAAGGCATAAATGGCTCTGACCAAGCAGGTGGAAAAGATCCATGACCAGCCTAAATCATACATCCAAAATAGAGCAGATCTAGATTAGTAGACTCTTAAATTTATAACCTGACACTCAGACCCCCACAACTATTATATGGGGTCTAATGTACTAGATCAGGGCTGAACCACAAGGAAAAGGTTGATAAGTGATAAGAACGTAGAACCTTTGACTCAAATACACCAAATAAAGGGGTAGATTAATATGGTGTTCCCTAAGGAACGGTTTAATATAAACCAAACAAATAAAGAAAAGTAAAGGTAATAAAACAAAACAAATGAATAAGATCAAATAAGAAAGATGTAGTCAAAGTATGGATGGAAACCTGGGTTGGGTTCACCTACTAAGATTTGTCACCAACATGCAATACTCAAACCCTTTTGTACACCCTTATCAAGATTATATTCCCTCCTCTCTTGAGCTTAGGATAGATCTATATTATAAGGTTGTCTCTCTCTCGATATGGTAAACAAACAACCACAAAGTAAACCATATGCTCATTAGCTTTATCATTCTAACATTTTCATGCATCCATGCAACTTCATAAAACTTAGATAGGATTAATTTTTCTCTTTCGAGGTAATAACAATCATACATCACAAGATGGTAGCTAACCACATAAGTGAAGCATTAAGAACAAGAGTATGGAGATAATCTTTTGCTAGGAGCATATATATATTCAAAAGGATGCATGTATATACATGTTGGGAGGGCCTTAGTGGCTACTCTCAACCCAAGATATGAGTTTAGCTACTCATTATCATGAGAAACATTTTGGATTTACAAATGGATGGAGACATGGAGTGTTGTAGGAAGAGATATCTTGAGTAAGGAGATAAGGAATTTGAAGTAGGGGACCAGGGGATACACCAATGGAAACCAGATGATGGCCTAGTTCTGTTGCTCGTAGATGAAGGTAGCGATGTTGGCGATCATGTCTCCTTCCTCTTCCTCTTTCTATATAAAGAGGGACTCAGGAAGTGGGTCAGGGTGAGCAAGAGAATATTTGGGAGTAGGTTCAATGGGCTTTCTTTTGTCATTCGTGACAACCGGTGAGGGCATAGATCAGTCAATGGAGAATGTGTCCTCTGACAACTCCACATACGATCAGTAGTGCGAGTACAAAGCAATGCGTGCGACCCCTCTTCTTTGTACATAGTTGGTCATCTCCTATTTATAGGAGTTGGCTTGGGGTCATTTACTTGCGCCCCAAGCCACCTAGGTATCAACATTGGGGCACATACTCAACGGTCCATGAGTATGATACCTGTTAGAGATGTCGTTGGGTTTCAGTAGCAGGCACGCAATCGATTGATAGACCCACATGGACCACCGATTGTCGAAAGTAGATGCATCACCAATTGATGCTCATAGGCATGCAATCGGTTGATGGGTACAGGTGAACCACTAGTTGTTAAACTCATATTGATAATCGATTTATGCTTGTACGCATGTCATCGATTGATGGGCATAGGCACACCACCGACTAATGGTCACAGAGGCATCTATGAGTGATGGGTTGCCACAACCATCAGTTGGTGGCATGAGAGGGTGCTGTTGGGTAACATCCGATGGTGATGGACCGAGGGCTACACAGAGACCATCGGTTTTCATCCGGTGGTATCTCTACCTTTAATAATCGTGTTTCCAGTTGTTTTCTTACTTGCATGTGATGTCATTATCATCAAAAAATAGGGTAAAGAAAGTATACGCAAGGTAGGAGGGAAGTGAATATAAATTTTCCTAAATGGGGGGGAAGATATGGATAATATAAGGCATCTAATATTTACAAAATTGTATCTTATCATGCTAGAGGGGAGAAATTTCTTCTTCCCTATCATACATCACCTCCACTCAATTGAATGTCACCAAGGAGGAGGACAAGACTTACCAAACAATGATCACCTGTAGGGTTTTGCCTGCAATATTTTCCAGTGAAGAGAAATTGGAGGCACTTGTCTTCAAGAAAAAGCCTTGGACTTACTTAAGGAACTAGGACTCAAGTATACATGCTTTACTACAAAAGAAATATGGTGATATTATGATTTGAGATCTAATGACTCACATTGCCCATAAAGTCAATGCTAGGCTGATTGGTTTGGAAGCTTCTCCTGGGAGGAACACAATTGACATCAAATTTCTCATATCCTCTGACCTAATTTCTAGGGACCCCTCTGATGATAACAAATTCAGGCAATATTTTGTAGATCATAAGGGGTACATTGAGCTCCATGATTTAGAAGTAGTCACCTTGACAAATAGAGACAATTGTAAATTCAATTTTGATGATGCGACTGACTCTGACCAAGACAACACTTCCAATGCTACAAAAACATCATCTCTACCTCCCTTTGTAGGCACACAAACAGAGTATAGTTGGCCCATGTTTGACATCCAACATCTCTATGGCTTTGTTCAACATTGTTTTGACCAGCAGGACACCCATTTTGATATGAGTCAGTACTACTTTGGTATGCACAACATGCTCTAGAGGATGGATACGTGAAATATCTCTTAAGACCACTGTACCATCCCTCATCATCCTCCACCACCACAATATGAGCCATCTTCTACAAACATTCTTGTCGATGATCATTTAAGCCAACATTTCACTATTGGAGATGAGGGCACTATCCCTTCACTCTGATTCACCATGATAGGACTCGGTTTCTATCCACTTGAGTTTGATTGATACAGTGAGGATACTACAAATTTCAAGTTTTGAGGAGGACCAACTAGACGGTAGTGTAGTTGTAGCTTCTTTTTATCATCTTGTTTCGTGTTTTGTTCTAGTTTATGTTTTAGTTGTGGAAAATCCAGGATGATCTGAGGCCTTTTTCATTGTGTTTGGGGATGTTCCATTAAGCTGAATTTCTTGTCCTATTTTGATTGGAGAAATACTATTTGAAGAAAACTGTACAAGTAATATACCAATTTAATGAAACCCTTGGCCATGACGGTTAGGTTCTACATCCTGAAAGAGGGTAAAATACCTCAACTGGCATTCCACAAGCGCATAAGTCTATTTTAGCTCCCGAATTCTAGAACCCACACATCTCTGCCACATTCTTTTTGAAAACAGGGAGAGTAGTATTGAATTCTTCATGTTAACTTGTTTTTTTTTCTTCTTTTACATCCTTAATAATTGAGAGTGCCAGGTTGCATATTCACTAGTTGTTTGGCTTAGTCGTCAAAATTCCACTTTGTATTTTTATGTTGATTATTCCATCTTGATTTTTACCACTCTTACTCAACCAAAATTTCTATCTTGGGTGTTTAAGCTGAATTCATGGCTAATAAGCATAAACCAACTACTAAGGTTAGAGTGGTTTCATCATTTTTCCATTTCATTTTATGGCTGCATGCACTTGACAGTTTCTTATTTTATATTTCTATCTTCATTTTTGCTTGAGGACAAGTATTAGTTTAATCTTAGGGGGATTTGATGTGAACATTTAATCTAGACTTTTCACCCACTTTTGCACACACTTTCGATTCAAATTGTATCTCAATTTGCCTCTAATCATACTAAATTTCCTACCTTTTTAGTTGTTTTACTTGTTTCATGTTTGTGACTGTAGGTACATGAGTATGACAATAAAATGGGGTAAATCTAGCCAAAATTTGACCTTAGTTGAATTCTTGAGGAGATTGCATAGTTCACAAAGATTATGAGACGATTATCTCTTGTTATTTTGGAACACCTTTTGACTAGGGAATAACGTAGATAAAAGAAAGGGTGATTTAGAGGAGGAAGAATTAGTTACTTAGGAGAGAGCCTCCATTCTTCTTCAAGGATTGCAGTAAGAGTCTCTAACTCATTCAAAACCACTTGGAGAAAAATTTGTTGGAGCAGAAGAACCATCTTGGTGTAATTTCATCTCCAAGCTAAAGTTATACCTTATTCTTCTTCATTCCTTAGATTTACCTTGTTCTTTTCTTCTCTCATGTTGAACTTAAAAATCTATAGCATGTGCTTGTGTTTCACCACCATGAATGAGTAAACTTCCTTTTCTTAGGTATGGGAGAGTATCTCCCATATCATCACTCATGGAAACTTAGAATTATTTATTAGTGCTAGTTAATTTTCTTCTCTAAGATATTCTATGGTTTTTATATACTTGTATGCACTATTGGACATCATGTTTACATGTTTTATGCTTCTTTATGTGATTTGGGAAGATATGCAGAGAAGTAGAGAGTAGATATATTGGCAATGTATCATTGACCATGGGAGTTGTTGGATTATGTTGAGGATTCAAGGTTGTGGTTTGAATATTAGCATAATTACGAGAGTACTATATGAAGATTAGAATCATCTCATATCACTGAGAGGTGTATTATGACATCAACATACTGTGCATGTTAATTAGTAAGTTAATTTTTATGGTTGTATGTGAGTAATGATGTGGAAGTGAAATCCCATAATCAAGACCCTTTAAATCTGATCTAAATCTCTCTTTAAGTGATTAGTTTTTACTACTTCCTTTAATTTGTAAAATATCATCTTTAAAACAAACCTATCTTAGTAAATCGATCTAGTTTATTAAAGATTAACACACTTGCGCCTTGTTGTACCCTGCTCCTTGGATGATCTCGAACACACTACACACACCCATATAAATGTAGGGTAGTTCTTGAGTTATAAATTTAGGGCTTGTGCACATAGCTAACAACCTATGTACCGCAAACTTCGCATCCACCCTCATCCTCAATTGACAAGTCATCTACCAATTAGTCATCCACCAACAACATAAGCAGTGGTCGATGAGTCCATGACCGATGAGGTAAAACCTAACAGGGTTTCATCCCAACCAGCCCATCTTAATTCCCTCTCAAATACATGGTTGATAAGAAAATTTATCCATGTTTTATCCAATTCATATTGATTATTATTCTACCATGATTCATCAGGTAAAAGTAGACAAATTTCATCCAAACTAGGTTGGTTTCTCTCCTTCCATGAAAAAATACATATATTACCCTACTTCCTCACACATACCCCTCCCAAGCCTCTAGGTCAGGTATTCTACATTTTGGCTCCAAGACCTCTGTCTTATAGTTCCAAGTACAACATGACTTAGGATCTCACCGTACCTTGCACCCATTGAGTTTCACATCATTCCCAATGACCACCAACATTTCCCATCATCCACCCATCTTCTTCACCCATATCCATAGACCTCCATTCACTCCACACACATACATCATACTCTAGGGCTCCATTCCTTCCAAATAAACCTACATTGGAGGTTACTGATCCCTTTCCACCTATTGTCTACCTCCAGTCTACCTTCCATCCATAGATCTAACTCCATCCATCCACAAAAGCTATTGTTTGGAGTACACCTGAGGCATAAAGAGGTAAAGGTAACCAAAACATCAAGGAGGATGACAAAGAGGAGATCTAGACCGCCAAAGGTCTAGGAGTGATAGACAAACTCAAAGAGTTATCTTAGTAGCACTAAGATAGGAATTGATTCCATTAATATGCCAACTCGATACTACCAACAATCAACTCAGTGCTCATTGAAACACATCAAAATGCCTCAATATAGTCTCATTATGAAAAATACAAAAGTTTGTGGCACCAATATAGCCCTTCTTGAGTCAAGAATAAAGCCAACTCAGTGACATCAACTTCTAACTTGGTTGCATTGACATTTCCCTAATGACTACGATTAAGAGAATCATCATCCAATAATTCATTGGATAAGTTGTGTTTTAGCCTCTTTGGTCAAAACTTAAGAGGATAGATGGAAGGAGGGCATCAACTATTTTACAAGCGACCAGGGATAGAGGAGCGGAGATGTGGAGACATGGAACAGGAATCATCCAGACACCTTGGATGAGTAGTTGACGGTCAAAATGTTGTTTGCTGATGACAATTTTCAGAGGGGATCATACACACACATATTTACATGGGTTTTCTCCATTCTTTATGATATTTTTCTTCTCCAACCTTATTTCGATCTCATGTCAAGCAGTAGGGGCTAAAATCCATGTTTCTTAGCACTTGAGAGTATCCTAAGGTTGACTTTGTGCATGATTATCTTTAATTTAATATCAATTTCTATGCCTCAGATCTTGATAATGGAAGTGCATTGCCTTTCTTGTAATTGTGATTGATCACCATGAAAATTTGCTATATTATTAATTACTATGATATTAGAATCAATAATCGAAGAATATATTATCAACATAATCAATAAAGCACAATGAGAGAAGGCTAAATATTGGGAGGTCAAATGTCTAGATAAATATCATATTGTTTAACCCTCTATATTGATAGTGTGGGAGTGGGTTAGTAATTAGAATAATTATCAAACTAAAATGTGAGAATAGGTATTTCAAGCTACATGTACCTACTCCAAATAAATAGAGATAATTTATGTTAATCAAAGAGATCACATGCACGAATCGCATTATGGTGAAACAAGCATCCTATATATCCCATTAATATGGCCTTAATGTCCAATTTACTTCTTTTCTTTTTACTTTTAGCTATTTATTTAATCAAACCAACAAACTCTTTTCTTATGTATAAATAATCTAATTTAGTTAGTAGTAGTCTCTAGCCGTCTCTATTCCATGAGATTGACAACTTGGCTGAGATAATCTAGATTTCCTATCATTCAACTTATGTACGTCTTGACTCATTAAATGCCCTGTTGGACTCAATAACCTCTATCTCCTCCAATTTAATGATTTTGAGTCACTTTATGTTGTATTGATGAATTGACCTTTTTAAATATCACTTTGTACCTATACGTGACTCTAATTTGAGCTTTGAACTAAGTATCATGCTTATTATGTATCATCAACATGTAATGAAATTTGAACCCATTCAATGAACTCTACTTGCTAAGTAATATATGTCATGTTATAGGATAGACAAATACAAATCTATTGGCACAAAAATCATCTCAATTGGGTTATCATGGCCCAAGATATGGCCTCTTGAATCTTTGCTATCTAACCTTGTTTTAATGTTGTTTTCCCATAATTTAGACCCTAATTGGGCTCAATCAGGCATGTAGACCAATTAGGAGGATGCGCAGTCCATTTGGGAATGGGGATGTGCTCCTCTTTTTTTCCTTGCCTTGCATCCACCGATCCACAACTTATTTTTTGGACCAATTAGAATGTCTGAATAATAAAGCAAGGGATCTCGACCCTTAGTTACTTTTGCCTCAGATCAGTATACCTATCGATGACCAAGATTATGTCTCTTAGCTTTGTACACTAGGGTCAGCAGCCATGGTGCTGAGCTCTACCAACTCCACTTTTCCTGCCCCTTCGACACAAGCTAACCCTCTTTTTCTCTATAAAATCTCATCCCTTACTCTTTTTGACTTTTTCCTTGGCCTTTCACAAACCCTAGAACCCCCTTTCTTATTTTAGTCTTCCTCCTTCACCTAGCGGTAGTGTCAGTAGACTCCTTTAGGTGTGCATGAAACAACATCCCTCTTTCCCTTTTGAGACCAGATTTGGCCTCGAGTGAGCCAACTGGATTCGAGAAGCACAATTTTTGTTCGTCACAGGCCTTGATGGAGAGAATGGTCTTTTGCCAGGAGAAGCACGCAAACTCACACCACCTCAATGGGATTTTTCTCAGCAGGGGGTGAGGATTTCCCCTTTGGTGGGGACGATGCCAAATGCCATCAGATCACCCATTGAGGGCTTGGATCACATCCCCTCTTTACTGGCACTCCAAATGTTGACCAAGTCAGGGTTGGTGTTGGCCAATGGCAACACACCACCCAGATGGCCCAACCATTCCACTAGATTTCTCTTCCATGGCCCAGTAGGCACTTTGTGGCCACTCAATCATGCATCTAGGGCCGGGATCGGCCCGAATCATTTCCTTGGATGGTTTCTTCCTCTCTCTTTTTCCTAGATTCATGTTAATGCTTGTAAGTATCATATCTCTTCACTCCTTGGGCCATTTTAAATGTGTAATATATGAATCTTTGTCTAGAGAACGATATCTATTTAATGAGACTAATTTAATTACCTATATCTACTTGTATTTATTATGATATGCTAAAACGATGGTATTTATCACTTTCTATATGGTTGATGCCATTTAATTTACAAACCTAACCTTTTATGCCCCAAATATTTGTGATAGACTAACATCAGATACTTGAACATATTGATGCATTAAATTTTGAACTTGTTAAATAGATGTATCATAAATTTTCTAATGTTTCCTAAATGACCGACAATGGGCATTTATGCTAAAGATTACTCATTCAATGCTTAACCTTGTTTGAATGTGCCCTAATACTTATGTTTGACCCCCAAGTTATTAACTTATCATGCATTATGCACCCAATTACCTTGTGGATCATGCATGTGCCCTAATGTGATTAAATGCCTAAATCATGACTTAGAATATGACCTAGTATGTATGTTGAAAATTGCATCTCTAGTCTCTTGAGAATCTTACCCTAATGATCACCCATTCTATATAACGATCTCAACTCAATATCTTGGTGTTTGTTCTGGCACATAACTCAAGTAGACTTCATCTATACTCTAATGATGACAATCTTGCATGATTTTGACTAATTTGACTATGTTGATACTTATGTTGAGTAAGCTTGCTCAAGTTGAGATCCTGAAACCCTAATCTTAGATTCCTAAATTGGTTGTGGTGTGTCACCCTAAGATCTATATGAATACATGATGTATGATGTAACTTGGTAATGAACTCACATGACTAGTTGAAATGTAGAAACCTATGTAGAAGATATGATACCTAGATCTAGGTGACACATACAACCGCCATTATGATGAACAATGAGGCCTAATTTGCTGATATTAATACAATTACACTCATTTGTAATGTTCAGATCTTATGATGACCTAAATGCCAAGACCTAGTTAAGCTTGCTACATATGGTTTTATAAATGCAATGCTTAGTCTTGTACTCTATTCATGAGTTACGTTTTCCACTTGACCCTACTATGATATTGGCTTGCTTGTATGTATGCTCATATGAATGCTTGACTACTTGCTTACTTGGTTGAGATATTGTTCCTATGATCACTAGTTTCATGTTTAAGTACTCTACAATGACAAATCTTGAATATAATGTAAAAAATCCATTATGCAAGCTAATGTTGACATAATGGATAAAGGAACCTAAAACATATGTTGTATAAAATGATATTATTAAGTGTTCTCTCTTTGACTATGATCATGTTTCTAGGCAAGCAAGTTTTATTATATTCGTAAACTATTTACATGCCTTTTCATAGCATACTTAATGCTTTAGAATTAATATGTTTTGTTTAATGAATTTGTTGTTCCCAAATGAATATCCGCTGCAATCAAGACCCTAACATCAGAAATAAACACCAATGGGGTATGATTAAATCTAGAAATGGTTACATATCTATCTCCATGCTTAGTATCTTGTCATCTCTTTAGTTTTTTATTGCCTTTTCATATATATTGATCATCTGAAAGTATGTGCTATTATATGGATGAGTTCCAAATCCCTACTGCACCTGACTTTGTAGTCAGTGGGGGTAGGAGGAGGGTAACCAATAGTTTGGTGATAAATGGTATCAGAGCCATACACACATGCCTCTATACATGTTTAAGGCATAACATATCTTAAGAACCAGGGAGGAATAAAACCCTTTCTTTGAAGTTAGAGAGTCTTCTAGCATCTCATATCTTCCTGAAGGACTACCTAAGCCACTCAAGTAGATGATGATTAGTTAGTCTTCTCATCTCCTCATGTGATCTTCTCTCTTGACTAATAATCACATGACACCTTGATTATGGGTACCTTATGCATGGGAAAGTAAAACTCGTATCAAATCATGATACTTGATTAAGATGATGATGCCATTATCTGATTTTAAAATAAAAACCCTATTTCGTGTATGAAATTACTCTTGAAAGTGATGTACTCAATATTACTAAATTGGCTATAAATTTGTTCTATGTTTGAGGTAAATCTTTGATGTTGGTGATATAAGATGGAACTTATGTTCTATACCCCATGTTTGATAGATTCCCTATTGATTAAACCTATGTTGTCCCTATTTTAATTAAACCTCAAACATATCTAATAAAAACTCACCCTATTGATACGTGTCCCGCCACATACTTTGATACTACTGTACATTGGGAATTTCCCTATTGATTTCTATGCCTCTTTTACAAGCTCAATTTTAAATAAACATGATGGACATGAATATCACTCTAGCCCTATTATGCTCAAACTCTTGATTCCTCAATTTGACTTCTTGGTTTCCAAAATCTACCCTTACCTTGATCTTGAAAGGAAGGGAATGAAATTATGACTTTGATCTTGCAAAATCTTGAAGTATGGTTTCCCATTATGATCTTGACGTTTGACGCATGACCTTGTGAAATACCATTTGATAGTTGATGCTCGCCCTATTTGGATATGATTAATAACTCATGGCCAATGTAGACTGGTGTGCTAGGTTGGAGTGGTAGTTGACTTGTGACTCCCCTAACCTAGGTCACACTCCTATTGTGATTGCCTCAAAATTTCCACATTGATGATTATTTGGAGTTTGGAAAGGTTACCCCTTTCACACTATTTTGATTTCTGGGCCTAAGTCCCTAATGGGTTATGTCTATGATGATGTTGATACTTGATCTCAAAATCTCGATTTGATGACAATCTTGGAATATGATGATGTTGACTATAACGAGTGGTCAAGTTCCTAGGAAGTCCTAGGCCTAGATCATTCATCAACCATGAAAATAAATTCGATATGGATGCCATGAAATGTTGAATAATGCTCGAAATGTTTCTCGATTGTTGCTCAATTATTGTATATATATGAATGATCACCCCTATAAGGGTGAGTTAATCAATCAATTTAAGAATTGACATAACATCGAATATCACTAAATTTTGCAAGATGCCAAGCCTAGGAGGGAAAGGCAACATGAAGACCAAGCCAAGGAGGGAAGGTCACCAAGAGGCCAAGCCCAAGAGGGAAGGCCAAAATGAAGACCAAGCCCAGGTGGGAAGGTCACCAAGAGGCCAAGCCTAGGAGGGAAGGCATGAAGACCGAGCTTAGGAAGGAAGGTCAACAAGTGGGCAAGCCCAAGAGTGAAGGGCAACGTGAAGACCAAGCCCCGGAGGGAAGGTCGCCAAGAACCCAATGCTGGGACATAAAGTAAATAATGTGCACCCTAAGAGATGGAGAAAATATGGGTCAAAGGAATACATAGAAAAGAATGTGCTCGAATGTTTTTGAAGAAACCTCAAGAAAAATTGGAATGGCATCTCAAAAGGAAAAAAAATCCTAGGAAGGGTAGAACCCTAAGTCACACATAAGGTCTAAAATAAGAATATATACCGTACCTTTGAAATGATTAGATTGTGACTTTAATGCCAAACTTGACTCTCGATACTGGATAATGAATCTTGACTCTTGGTCATAAATCTTGATATATACTTGGCTTCTTCAATCACTCTATTTGGATCTTGACATCACCCTCAATATATGAATGGTGACTTTCATGTTCCCAAATCTCAAAAAAAAAGTTATAATGATGATTTTGTTAAATCGCTTGATTTATGACTTAAGGGTGAGCCCATGTGAACTAGGGTGGGACCTTCCATTGATTTTGAGCATGAAATCACAATGTTGAAGTATGATGATTGTCTCAAATTGTTGATATATGATTTCTCAATGATGGATTTATAAACCCACCTAGTCCAATGTAGAAGCTAGAACCCTAAATGTTGGGAAAGAAAGTTATCCCTTACTCTTGAAATCTATTTGATTGAATTAAGATGTGCTCTCTCTAAATTTAGTAATGCATAGGATAATCACTCCAAAAATTATGTCTCTTAGCTTGGATCCACTGATCTGTAACTAATTTTGTGGACCAATCAGAATGTCCAGATAATAAAGAAAGGGATCTCGACCCTCAATTTCTTTTGCCTCAGATCAGTGTACCAATCGATGACCAAGATTATGTCTCTTAGCTCCATACACCAGGGCCTACAGCCATGGTGCTGAGATCTACCAACTCTGCTTTTCCTACCCCTTTGATGCTGGCTAACCCTCTTTTTTTCTATAAAATCTCATCCCCTACTCTTTCTGACTTTGTCCTTGGCCTTCCATAAACCCTAGCACCCCCTTTCTCCTTTTAATCTTCCTCCTTCACCTAGTGGAGCCCCCAACAAGCTCCTTTGGATGTCTGTGATATAGCATCCCTCTGCCCCTTTTGAGACCAGATTCAGCCTCGAGTCAGCGGGATGGATTCGAGAAGCACAAGTTCTATTCAGCACGGGCCTTGATGGTGAGCATGGTCTTTCGCCGACGAGGCACACAGCCTCATGTCATCGCGGTGGGCTTCTACTCAGCAGGGAGGGTGTTCCCATTTGGTGGTGATGATGCCCAACAACGTCAAACCGCCAATTGAGGGCTTGGATCGCATCCCCTCTCTTCTAGGACTCCAAAAGTTGACCAAGTCAGGGATGGCGTTGGCCAATGGCATCATGCCACCCACATGGCCTAGCCGTTCCACTGGACTTCTCTTCCACATCCTAGTAGGTGCTTTGTGGCCACTTGATCATGAATCTAGGGCTAGAATCAGACCATATCATTGCTTTGGATGGTATCTTCCTCTCTCTTTTTCCTAGATTCATGTTAATGCTTGCAAGTATCAAATCTCTTCACTCCTTGGGCCATGCTGACATGTAATATATGAATCTTCATCTAGAGAACGTGATCTATCTAATGAGACTACTTTCATTACCGAAATTTGCTTGTATTTCTTCTGATATGCTAAAATGATGGTTATTTTATCTCTTTCTATATGGTTTATGCCATTTAATGCACAAGCCTAACCTTTTATGCCCCAAATCTTTGTGATATCCTAAGATCAGCTACTTGAACATATTGATGCATTAAATTTCAAACTTGTTAAATCCATGTATCTGAGATGTTCTAAAGTTGCGTAAATGACCTAGAATGGGCATTTATGATAAAGATTACTCATTCAATGATTAATTGTGTTTGAATGTTCCCTAATACTTATGTTTGACCCCAAATCAATAACTTATCATGCCTTATGCACCCAAATACCTTATGGATCATGCATGTGCCCTAAGGTGATTAAATGCCTAAATCTTGACTTGAAATATGACCTAGTATGTATGTTGAAAATTGCATCTCTAGTCTCTTATTAATCTTTCCCTAATGATCACTCATGCTATATAATGATCTCAACTTAGTATCTTGGTGTTTGTTATGACTCATAACTCAAGTAGACTTCATCTATACTCTAATGATGACAATCTTGCATGATTTTGACTAGTTTGACTATGCTGATACTTATATTGGGTAATCTTGCTCAAATTGAGATCCTGAAACCCTAATATTAGATCCCTGAATTGGTTGTGGTGTGTCACCCTGAGATCTAAATGAATACATGATGTATGATGTAACTTGATAATGAACTCACATGACTAGTTGAAATGTGGAAACCTATGTTGAAGATATGGTACCTAGATGTAGGTGACACATACAACCACCATGATTATGAAAAATGAGGCATAATCTTGTTGATATTAATACAATTACACTCGTTCGTAATGTCAACATATTATGATGTCCTAAATGCCAAAACCTAGTCAAGATTGCTACATATGGTTTTCTAAATCCAATGCTTAGTCTTGTACTCTGTTTATGAGGTATTGACCCTACTATGATTTTATCTTGCTTGTATGTAGACATGTATGAATGCTTGGCTACTTACTTACTTGTTGAGCTATTGTTCCTATGATTACTAGTTTTATGTTTGAGTATTCTACATTGACAAACCTTGAATATAATGTACCAAAATCCATTATGCAACCTAATGTTGACATAATGGATAAAGGAACCTAAAACATACTTTGTATAAAATGATATTGTTAAGTGTTCTCTCTTTGTTTATTCTATTTGACTATGATCATGTTTCTATCCAACCAAGTTTTATATTATTCGTAAACTACTTACATGCCTTTTCATAGCGTACTTAATGCTTTAGCATTAATATGTTTTGTTTAACAAATTTGTAGTTCCCAAATGAAGATCCGTTGCATTCAAGACCCTAAGATCAGAAATGAAACACCAATGGGGTATGCTTAAATATAGAAATGGGTACACGTCTCTATCTCCATGCTTAGTATCTTGTCATCTCTTTAGTTTGTTATTGGCTTTTCATATATATTGCTTGTGTGAAACTATGTGCCATCCAATGGACGGACACCCAATCCCTACTTCCATTGACTCTATAGTCAGTGGGGGTAGGAGGAGGGTTCTGTGACATTGGCCCTCTTTGAGTTCCTTATTACTTTGACACATACATATACATATTAGACAACATTTAATTGATGTAATTTTTTTAACTCTCTTTCTAGAGAATTCACAATGCTAGCACTACAAGTGATAAAACTAGTCACTCTAGTCCAATTTTACTTTCTACTAATTTCTTTTCATTCAAAAATAATTACAATTTTTTTACTCTAAACTAATATTTTGTATTCTTACCACGAGTTTATACTTTTCAAGAACTAGTTTATGGTCCAAAATAAGACCAAATGACTATGAAGATCCTATTATGTTGTTGGAAGATCGGGAAAAACTCTTAGAATAGGCTAAAAAATAAATAGCCTCACACCAGGGGTTGATTCCAAGACACCTCAAACAACTTCAGTGGTTACACTGGCAGACAAAGAAGAGCAAGTTATAATTATATAAGAGCCTAAGGTAGAGGAATAAAAGATAGATATGTCTAATCATGAGGAAGACGATGAGGATGTGATTGTTTCAGGTGATGAGCATACCATTTGGGAGAAAATAAAGGCATTGTCAGCGATAGCTCATTTGGTTCCTATTAGATGTCATGCACTCAATGTGGAAAGCTATAAAATTTATCTAGGTTTTATTGCATTGGTAAAGTTACAGACATTCCAAGGGCACAATGTTGAGGACCCAATGTAGCATACTAATAAAATTTTTGAGATTTAATATATGCTGACGTACACAAAATCCCATAATGGTGATCTATTTGAAATTATTTCCTTTCTCATTTATGGATAAGGAAAAGACTTGGATTCTTAGTCTACCTTTAGAATTCATAGGATATTGGGATGAGATGATTGACACTTTCTTTGAGTGGTACTTTTCTCCTCAAAAGACCAATGACCTAGTAGAAAAATTTCACAACTTCAAGAAGCATGTAAATGAATCATATTCAGAGGCTTGGGATTGTTATCAGAATATACTAAGGAAGGTACCACATCATGGTATTGATTTGCATGGTCATGTAGAGACTTTCTACTATGTCTTCTACAAGGAAGAGAGGACTACACTTGACATTGTAAGTGTAGGGTCGTTTCTAAATAATAAGGCATCAAGGTATCATAAAATTATGATGAGCATGACCAAGAATCAATCTTGGGGTGACGAGCATGAATATTCTACAATGGCCAAGAGTTTCATTTAGTCACATGAAATTATGGATATCAAGACACATATTTCATAGTTGACAAGACAACTGAAAAAATATATTTTCACCTCATCTAGAGGCGAGGAAGAAGAGTGCATGTACATACAACAATCTAACAATAGAAGAAATGAGTACTCATGGAGGAGCAATCCCAAATTCATATGGAAGGATCCCAATAATTTTCAGCAAGATCTGTCTCATGTGTGGTAGCCTCAAGTGCACAAATAGAATGTATCGCATCAAAATCATCAAGAAAGGGGTTCAAGAAGGCTTGATAATATAGAAGACATGTTTGGGAAATTTATGACTAAGAACGAGTTGTATCTTGACCAATCAAAGAGAGAGCAGTGGAACCAAGACGCCTAAATAAGAAGCCTGGAAACTCAAATCTTACAAATAGAAACAAACTTAGTATATTCTAAGAAGCTTACTCAACAAGGATTCCCAAGAAACACTAACATCTCGTAAAATAATCAGCAAGCCAAGGCAATGAGGTTACATAGTGAGAAAGTGATTGAAAAGGAAAATTTTGCATGGAAGAAGAGGTAGGGTGAGTCCAAAATAGACACTCATTAAGAACCAGTTGAAGGGAAGGAAGTAGTTCCAGTCCAGGTACCAGAAGAAGTGGTCGGTGAAGATTATGTTGTGATTCAAATACAAAGTGTCATTCAAGGGTTAGAAATCCTAGACGTGAACCTCTTTAGGTAGTGGACCTACAACTTTGGGAGTCGGCACCACTCTAAATTGCTAGCATTCATCTTGTTGATTCTTTTTATTCCTCCCTTTCTTTAATGTTAGCATTACTTATCATGGGATAATTGAAAATATAATAAAATTTGGTTTTAAGTTTTCAATAGCTCAATTTACCCCCCTTTTGAGAAAATAGATCCTACACTTGAAACTAAAAATGATTGTCTATCAAACAAAATAAGAGATAGTGTACTTCATTTGTAGAAATAGAACAAGCATATAAAAGTAGAAGACCTATACATTCAAGTTAATTGGCTTATTAAATCTTGATGGATGCATTTATGTTAGTGTTTATAACCCATGTGTTTTTTTTAGAAATATGAGTCTATTTCATTAAGTCCATACATGATAGCCATTTATAATGGTAAAAAAATGACTCCATTTAGAGTTAAACCTTACGATGTCTAACTTATATATAGGATGAAAAGCACGATATAACTATTAGTAGCTCTACTCCAAAGTGTGTGAACTCAGCAAGAATCATTTAAAAGATGGGTATTTGACTCATTGAAACACATGTGACGACACAAATCTATATAGATTCCTCTCTGTTGGATCAAATGATGTCTAACTTATATCTAGGATGAAAAGCACGATAGAATTATTGACAACTCCAAAGTTTGTGAACTCGGAAAGAATCATTTAAAACATGGGTATTTGACTCATTGAAATGCATTTTGATGACACAAATCTTAATAAATTCCTCTCTCTTGGATGAAATCATCATCAAGGATTATTACCCTAAATATTTTTAGCATAACCAAAATTCCCTTGGGGCCTTTTTACTTCTATAACCAATTAGCCAAATGAAGCGTCCCTCCAGCCTTGTGATGGAAGTCCCATGCTACTCGGAGAATAGATCTGGTGATGGCAGAAATGTTGAACATGTCTACGGTCTACCCAACATATTGTTTTGGAATTTTATTAAGAATCTAGTTAGTCCTTCCAAATATCATCAAATTTTCAAGTTGAACTAAAAAATTAAAAAGTAGATATTTTCCCATTAACACCTAGTCCATTGTATACATCTAATCTATTGACTTGTGGGCCCCATAGTGAAGTATGTGGATAGGATGTATCACACATTGTCTGGGCATAGAGGATTTTAACCTTGTATAAGGATAGGGACTTTTCAACATTATAGGAGAGAGAAAATCCTTGTGTTATCCATAGATCATCTAATAGTGAGATAAAAGCTCCATCACAAGTTGTAGTGAAGTTGTGTAACCTATTGATGGCAATGATCGGGGCCTATTGGCTGACCCATGCAATAGAGATTGGAGGGTTTAAGTTCAACTACCCCATCTGTGCCACAGATGACACCTGTCCAATTGGAACATGGATTTATGTGTTTAGGGTTGATGGGAGAAAAGAAAAAAAAGAAGGGGTTTACAACTAGAGGTAGTATGGTCAGAGGTGCATAATTGGAAATAGACAGAAGTGAGAGTCAGACTCAGGCAAGACCAGGGAAAAAAAGAAAGGAAAAAAGGTAACTAAAAATGGCAGAGACACTAGAAATGGAAAGGGGGTCGGAAACTTGAAATGTGAAGTTAAGTAGGTGTTTTGAGGATGACGATAAGGGAATAGAGGATGGCAACTTTATGTTTTGATTGAACTATACAAAGAAAATAGACCTTGGCATGCCATTGGTTATTGTTTACTGATGCCCAAATTGAAAAGAAAGTAAAGAGAAAGAAGAACTATGAAGGGCATGGTAGGGCTAAGACGATCACCGAAATGGAAATCAAAGCAATGAAGGATGCAATTGTTACAACCCTAATGTTGCATAGCAGCCATTTAGATAAAATTTGCACAAGAGAAATAAAAAGCAGATCGTAAAGATGTTTATGTCTTGCTGTAATCTTTGAATTGAAAAGAAAGGAACAAAAATCAACTTATAGTGTCGATGATTCACACAAAATATATCACAACAATATAGATCATTATTGTATAATGGGTTGTTTCAATAAGGGATAAAGAGAGTACATAGTTTCCTATATGAATAGGAGTTAGACCACTTAAGTAGGTTATAGGGCCCCACATAAGTGTGAGCATAAAACAAGAAAAAGAGTAGATACAAACATATTAAATATACTAACACGCCCCCTCAAGGTGAAAAGTAAACATGGTGAAGTCACAACTTGACATACATATATTTGAATAAAACAGGGGGAAGAGGTTTGGTAAGGATGACTACAACTTGATCACCTATTCTGCTGTGAGGAGTGATGTTCTGTTTGGATTTGACCAAACTCCGTGCAAAATGACAATCGACTTCAATGTGATTTGTGTGCTTGTGAAATACTAGATTACTAGCTATGTGTATAGCTGCTTGGTTGTTACAATATAAAGTAGAAAGTGTTTGGAAAAAGATTCCAAACTCATTCAAAATAGACTGGACCTACTGCAAAACACAACATACATGAACTTTTGCCCAACATTCTACCTCATTGCTGGAACAAACTGCCAGAAATTATGTTTGACTCCTCCAAGAAAGTGAGTAAGTTCCATTCATGACAAGATAGACAAAAGTGGAGCAAAGACCTTTAATATTGTTGGTATGTATGCCCTGAGTGCCAATCATGAGATGATTGGTGGGATACATTAAGATTGATTTGATAAACATCAAAGGCAAGCTTCCAATTCTTTCTGGTTCAGTCATATGAGACAGTGATAGAACAGATTGAATGTCTAGAGAATGATAATACTCAATGACGTATGCTTTCAGGTTAAGGACCTAAATGATGAGATCATATGGATGCTAAGAGTTTGTACATTCTTTTTATGTCCCTAGTCGGATGTCATTATGGAAGGTAGATAGACGACAATGACACACAAGACTAGATTGTGGTGTTGGTTGATGAAAGAATCTCATTAGTCATGATATAGAGATATAAAACCAAACACATAGGTACTTGTTAGAGAACAAGTGTACCAGACAAACCCACCGTGAGTTTGACACATGGAACCATGACATGGTACTCACAGTCAGTACTCACAGTGATAGTGGTGTGTGTGATTCTTTGACCTAAAATCACTACACTCAACACATGTCATTAGGCACACTTTGACATCATCAAACGCAGTCTTGAAACATGGGTTGTTATAAAGGTGATGATTGGATGGCTTTGACACATGGGGCTTTTGAGGGGTGAGTGATAGATATGGGATTTGTCCCTCCTGAGGGAGTTTGATATCCATGGCAACTTGATGAGTAGGATTGAGAAAGGTGTGCACGCATGTGTGAATCATTAAGTGATTTTAATGTCAGACATATCTCTTCCAATCTACTCTGAGATCAAGAAAGTGAATGAACGTTGACAGGATGACTGTTCCATGCCTCGAGTTCATTCGGGATATCAGTGACAAAGGAATTATACATTCATTATAACACCATTCACGGATTGTAGGATTGAAAGTTGTTCTCCAACCTTCTTTTTCACTTGGGTAGCACTGATGTGTGACTAGGCACCGCTCTTTGCTTGTGAAGTCATAAGTGTTATGGACTTTCACTGCCAATGTGAAATGGACTTGTAGGGTCACACACATAGGATTTAACCTGGAAGAGGAGTTTTGTCCACAAATAATGTTTAGATTGATTACTAAAGGAGATTAGTAGTTCAATTAAATACTCAATTAATTGATATCTCAATATCATAATGTTCAAGGTGTTGTACACATTTATTGGAGTATCAGATTGATTGAAACTGCAATTGACTGATTCTACACAATCTGCACTCCCAACCGGTCAGATCATCTGATGAACCGATCGGCTCATCTTGGTGAACCGATCGGCTCAGGTGGTGTGTCGATCGGCTCATGGATAGGGTGAAATGATTGCTTCAAGTATTGAAATGATCGGTTCAACTGGTGCAACCGAGCAAGTTGGGAAAGTACGATTGGTGAGAAATTTCCTTTCGTTTCACTTGCCCAATTTGATTGGAACAAGGATTGGTATTTGATACCAATTAGAAACAAAAGATGGAAAGTCAACCGAGAACTGACCAGGACCACGAACTGACTGGTTCAGAAGTGAACCGACCGGTTGAGGTGTCCCAACCGATCGGTTGAGTTGTCAACCGACCGGCTCAGGTCCCCAACCGACCATTTCAGTAATGAAACGATCAGTTCAGGTTGCGAGTTGGTTGTTTTTGTGGAAAATCTCAAACCATTCTACTCCTGCTCTTAGTCCTGCATTGCCCAGGATGGAGAACCCTGTCCCATGACCCTCCTATATAAATAGGGGTATTGGGGGCTTCTCGAAGAACAACTCAGTGCAAACCAGTTGCTCTGCAAAGTTTTCGTTCTCTCTAGTTTTGGTAACCGAGAGAGCCCGGGCAAGTGCTACCCGATAAGGGAGGCAGAGTAAGGGAAAGACAACTACAGAAAGCGACTGGTGGCAGGAGAATGTGTTGGCGACTAGTACACTGACATGAGGGTGCGAATCCTTCCAAATCCTTGTGGGACAAGGAGATTGGAGTTCTAGGTGGTCCGTATGGACTACTTCAGAGGCGGGAGGTTTCTGCCGCTCGGAGGACCGCTGTCAATTCGGACAGTTCCGGTGAGAGCAGGAGTCGTCAGTCCCGGTGCGACCAGGAACTGCACAGACACCATCCAAGACCGGAGGCGAAGACCGCACAAGCCGTGAGGTATTATCTCCAAGCAAGCCTCGGGACAAGGTATGATTCCACAAACCATCCTTTCCTATTGTATAGACGTTAACGCGTTTCCTTGTTCTGGGTTTGGGGGAGAAATATTTTTTTTTGTTTCCGCTGCCTTCTCTGTCTCCCCTAAAACCCAACAGTGGTATCAGAGCCACGTCAACTGCTCTATACTTTAGGATTATCGATATGACTGATTTTGGTTTGTCACCTTTATTTATTGCATACGATGTGAATAAAATTGGCTTTATGCATGTCTAATCCTAAATCCACAAATCCCAAATTACATATATGATATGTATTATTAATGCACTCGATATGCGTCGCCCTTAAACAAGTTTTGTGGTGGATGTATAGCGTGGTTATGGCCAATAAACCCTATCTGTGTATGGTTGTATGTGGTTGCTTGCATCTCAATCTGCGCACCGATCTTCCTTCTCCTATTCCTGATGTAACTCAAAATAATTCGAGATTTCTTTCCTACCATTGCTCCCCTCGAATGTAACTCGAGGTTTCTCTTTTTACAATGTAAAATAGGATAGAACTTTATTTCCTATTATGTCGAAGAACGACGAACATCCTGACGACAGCTGAGATGATCGGTTCAAGGCATGAACCGATCAGTTGTCATTCCAGACGATCGGTTCAAGGAGTGAGCCGATCGGTTGATGAACGGTTCGAGGAGTGAGACGAGAAGGTGGTATCCATGATGAGATGCACGATGACCAGGAGAACCGATCGGTTGGAGGAGCCAACCGATCGGCTGGTGGCACAGAACCGACCAGTCTGATGGCGAGCCGATCATTCATGTGATGAGTTGATCAAATCCAAAAAGGCAAAGCACAAAGTTCATCTTGTACAGGTTGCATGTGATGTAGACCTAGATGACATTGATTCCTCTTGGCTCGAGGAATCACATTTGGATGTCCATAATCATCGCTTTTATAGTTTTGCATGTTTTCTGTGGGATATAGAATGTATATGATACATACTATGTATTGTGGTGATTAGATATGTATATGTATATAAAAACCAAATCCCTCATTAAATATTAAGTTTTAAATGCCTTCCAAATGCGACACACGTGAAAAACTTGATCGACCAAGTGTGGGCACACCCAAGCGTGGTGCACCGTCTATCTCGTGGAAGCGTGAAGGATATATATGTGGGTCTGCCCAAGCAGGGTGCATATTCATCGTGTTGGCTTTGGGTCAGACTTAACAAGGTGACCTAGATAGGATCTAGCACCTTGAGGCATGGAGATGATCATGGCGAGGAGTTGCATATGGCATCTTATCAAGAGTTGCATATGATGCAATTGGCAAGAATTGCCTACCTAAGAGATCTAAGTTGTGGGTGACAACCCTAGCTGGTCCATGACTTAGAGGATTTCAGGATCTTGCCCACTAGAAAGTTGTACGCTACAATCTTCTAAATTGATGGTGAGGGCTATAAATTTGAACTAAAATAGTGGGAGTGATAATTAATTAAAGGCCTAATTATATCGTCAACTTTTCAAATCAATCAAATAAGTCAAAAATGAGTTTTTGGACTAAAATTGCATATTTCCTTTTGTAGTACAAATGACAACAAACAACAATCACTTTTCTTTGTGATCGGTCCTTGAAAAGGACAAGCTAAATGGGACAAACTTCCATGACTGGTATAGGACATTGAGAATTGTTCTCACTCAAGAGCAAAAGCTCTATGTCCTGGATACTCCAATTCCAGAGGAACCTTCTTCTAATGCACCAAGGACAGAAAGGGATGCTTACAAGAAGCATTCTGATGATGCCATTGATGCAAAGTGCTTGATGTTGTGCTCTATGAACCACGAGTTGCAGAGACAACATCAGAACATGGGTGTCATTGAGATGATTCTACATCTCAGGAACATGTATGAAGATCAAGCACGACAAGAGAGATATAATGTCTCAAGGGCACTGTTCAAGTGTGTCATGACATAATGAGATCCAGTTGGTCCTCACACACTCAAGATGATTGGGTATGTGGAGAACCTTACAAGATTGGGATTTCCACTGAGCCAAGAGTTGGCTACTGACGTGATACTGCAATCGTTGCCAGAATCATACAGTCAGTTTGTGATGAACTACAACATGAACAACTTTGATAGGCCACTCTCAGAGTTGTTGGGCATGTTGAGGACAGTCGAGATACAGATGAAGAAGGACAAGCCTAAGTCTGTGATGGTGATCACGAGCAAGAAAGGCAAGTCCAAGCGCAAGGGCAAGGGCAAAGCTAAGAAAGGTTCTGATGCTAGCCAAGAGTCCAAGTTGTCTTCATCTCTCAAGGCCAAGGGAGGTGTGAACAAGAAAGGCAATTGCCACCATTGTTAAAATCCAGGAAATTGGAAAAGGAATTGTCCTCTCTATCTGGAAGAACAAAAGAAGAAAGAGGCGACATATGTCTCTACTTAAAGGTGTCATGAAAATAAACTTGTAGCACTTTTTGAGGTATATGATACCAAGATGTAAAGTGTAAATCACTCAATAAATGGGGCAAGTGTTGCCGCCATAGATAGGAGTACTTTAGTTTATTTTCAGCCTAAAAGGCATGTAATATAGTTATGAACTGCTATTTCATATTTGCCAATAGATAGAAACACTTTATTTTTGCATATTGTATGACAATGATGGCAATCAATAAAGAGATGTTTCAATTTATAAAGATATGATCTTTGTGGCAATGCCTTATTTATCTTGTGGTATTTGATATGCATACGATAAAATGATACCTAAAAGTTATAGATAACTCAAACAATCAAATTAGCGTCAATCATGAGAAATTCATTTCTAGTTTCCATATGATGGATAAATCTAGACTCTTTTGGTTAGAGAACCAGTAAGAGACATGAATATCTTGGACATGATTAATCAATCTTCACTAATGGTAGTGGGAGAATGATTATCCTATTAGGTATAATACATGTGATGTATTTACATACCTATTGGAACAAATGCTAATACTTCATACAGTGTTTAGAGAAATACCAATATGAATATCTTGAAGTGTTCAAGATTATCATAGATGAAGTGCAAATTTGGTAAAGTGTTAATTCTTGATGAAATCAAAGAATGAAATACTTGGACCAAATGTTTGAGATCCTTATGAGTGATTATGATAGTGTATCATAGTTAACTAATGATTAAGGCATGGTGATGTCTACATCGAGAAGGAATCATACTCTAAGGAGTTAGAGAATGATTATCAAATAACTGAATTCTTCTTAATAAAAGAATACCCCACACTAATAAAGGACATTAAGAATCACAAGGAGTTGTGAGTTCTTATATCCTTGACGGATACACCTCGTTTATCTATGTGATGAGTTGTTCATGTGATGAGTCAACTATCTAGATGAATACGAGGAACCGAATTTTGAGTTATGATTTATGACCATTACATCCTAAATGACATATATGTGAGCCATAAGGTATGACCTTGATGGTAGCACCCATTGGATAAAATCCATAAGTGCAAATGAATCTTAAGTGTTAAGATACATGGATAACATTTTGAGAAGGATGATGCTTGTTGATTGCAACTTAATAACTAAGACATTTGGCATATGGATACTAAAACTGCATTCCTATAAGGAATAAAACAAGGATGTGTAAGTGACACAACCTATAAGGTTTATGAATCCACTAATGCAAATGAAGTCTATAAGTTACAATGGACTAATCAATGTGATTTATTGAGTGCAAGCAACTCAGAATTGGATCTTTACTTTGATTACAAAGTCAAAGGGTTTGACTGATATGTCAAAGATAAAGAAGGGATCTGTGATTTAGTAGGAGCGTGTTCACATTCCACATGTTGATGTGAAATGGAAATGTTCTAGAATGGAAATCCAAAAGTGGAAATTATCTTTAAGGAAGATAGAGATGTTTCCTATGTGATAGGAATAGAGATCTATAGAGATAGTTCTCGAAAACCTCTTGACCTGAAAAGAGAAAGCATACATTGGCAATCTATACTGAAGGGTTCAGTATGCACACATTCAGTGGGAGAAAACCTGTCCATGTTACATGGAGTTAGTATCCCAAGGCCAAGTGTCCAATTCTTATGAAGAATGGGAACACTAAGAATAGATATGGATAAATCATGTATGTAATCATCCCATTATCTTGTATGTATCGACATGGCAAGAACAAAATGCATTCATAATCTTGTATGTGGGGCATGACAATATGATGTGCTCATCCTAATAACTCGTATGTGGGACATGACGAGTGGATGTATGTCTGTTTCCAGTAAGGGTTATTGGAATACCATGAGAACTTGATAAGTACTTGAGAAGTACTAGTTCTATGGAGATAAGGAAGAGTTCAATGTAAAGAGTTCCATTGATGTGAACTTCTGAAAGGACAGAAAATTAATTGCAAAATATATATAGGATATATAAATGTGAAAGTTTTTTGATAATTGGAAGTGTTCCAATAATACCATTTAAAAGGAAATGCCGAGTATCTATGTGTTGGAGAACAACAATGGATACTATATGGATCTGGAAGTTCATGAGATGAACTTATAAATATTCCGGTCATTGATGACAAGTATGGAATCCTTGATCATGCAATGTGGCTAAACATTAGCAAAGGAATACTAGATCGCATATTACGACAACTCCATCTCATATGTGTGATGTACACTGAAGAGATGAGAGACATGCAATTTATACCGACTTTGGCAAGGTGTTGCCATTACTCACTATTTTCGCACTAGAGCAGAGTAACATGTGGGACATGTTTGAGGATCACCATGAATATGATTCAAGGGTGATTGGCTCACAGTGCAAGTGGGAGTCTATTGGTATGTATGCCCTGAGAGCCAATCATGGAATGATTGGTGGGATACATTAAGATTGATTTGATAAACATCAAAGGCAAGCTTCTAATTCTTTCTGGTTCAGTCATATGAGATAGTGATAGAACATATTGAATGTCTAGAGAATGACAATACTCAATGACGTATGATTTCAGGTTAAGGACCTGAACGATGAGATCATACGGATGCTAAGAGTTTGTATATTCTTGTTATGTCCCTAGTCGGATGTCATTGTGGAAGGTAGATAGACAACAATGACACACAAGACTAGATTGTGGTGTTGGTTGATGATAGAATCTCATTAGTCATGATATATAGATATCAAACCAAACACATAGGTACTTGTTAGAGAACAAGTGTACCGGACAGACCCACCATGAGTTTGACACATGGAACCATGAGATGGTAGTCATAGTCAATACTCACAGTGATGGTGGTGAGTGTGATTCTTTGACCTAAAATCACTACACTCAACACATGTCTTTGGGCACACTTTGACATCATCAAACACAATTCTGGAACATGGGTTGTTATAAAGGTGATGATAGGTGGCTTTGACACATGGGGCTTTTGAGGGGTGAGTGATAGATATGGGATTTGTCCCTCCTGAGGGAGTTTGATATCCATGGCCACTTGATGAGTAGGATTGAGAAAGGCGTGCACACATGTGTGAATCAGTATGTGATATTGATGTCATACATATCTCTTCCAATCTACTCTGAGATCAAGAAAGTGAATGAACATTGATAGGATGACTGTTCCATGCCTCGAGTTCATTCGGGATATCAGTGACAAAGGAATTATACAATCACTGTAATACCATTCACGGATTGTAGGATTGAAAGTTGTTCTCCAACTTTCTTTTTCACTTGGGTAGCATTGATGTGTGACTAGGCACCGCTCTTTGCTTGTGAAATCATAAGTGTTATGGACTTTCACTGCCAATGTGAAATGGACATGCAGGGTCACACACATAGGATTTAACCTGGAAGAGGAGTTGTGTCCACAAACAAATTTTAGATTGATTACTAAAGGAGTTTAGTAGTTCAATTAAACACTCAATTAATTGATAGCTCAATATCATAATGTTCAAGGTGTTGGACACATTGATTGGAGTATCAGATTGATTGAAACTGCAATTGACAGATTTTGCACAATCTGCACTCCCAACCGATCGGCTCACGTGATGAACCGATCGGCTCAGCTTGGTGAACCGATCAGCTCAGGTGGTGAGTTGATCGACTCATTGACAGTGTGAAACGATTGCTTCAAGTGTTGAAATGATCGGTTCAACTGGTGCAACCGAGCAAGTTGGGAAAGTAGGATTGGTGAGAAATCTCCTTTCGTTTCACTTGCCCAATTTGATTGGAACAAGGATTGGTATTTGATACCAATTAAAAACAAAAGATGGAAAGTCAATCGGGAACTGACCAGGACCACAAATCGACCGGTTCAGAAGTGAACCGACCGGCTGAGGTGTCCCAACCGATCGGTTGAGTTGTCAACCGACCGGCTCAGGTCCCCAACCGACCGTTTCAGTCATGAAACGATCGGTTCAGGTTGCGAGTTGGTTGTTTTTATGGAAAAACTCGAACCCTTCTACTCCTGCTTTTAGTCCCGCATTTCCCGGGATGGATAACCCTGTCCCATGACCCTCCTATATATAGGGGTATTGGGGGCTTCTCAAAGAACACTCAGTGCAAACCAATTGCTCTGCAAATTTGTCATTCTCTCTGGTTTTGGTAACCTAGAGAGCCCGAGCAAGTGCTACCCGATAAGGGAGGCACAACAAGGGAAAGACAACTGCAGAAAGCGACTGGTGGAAGGAGAGTGTGTTGGCGACTAGTACGTTGACAAGAGGGTGTGACTCCTTCCAATTCCTTGTGGGACAAGGAGATTGGAGTTCCAGGTGGTCCATGTGGACTACTTCAGAGGTGGGAGGTTTCTGCCGCTCGGAGGACCGCTATAATCCTGATAGTCCCAGTGAGAGCAGGAGTCGTCAGTCCCGGTGCAACCAGGAGCTGCACAGACACCGTCCAAGACCAGAGGTGAAGACTGCACAAGCCGTGAGGTATTTCCGCTGAGCAAGCCTCGGGACAAGGTATGATTCCACAAACCATCCTTTCCTATTGTATAGACGTTGACGCGTTTCCTTGTTCTGGGTTTGGGGGAGAATTTTTTTTTGCTTCCGCTGCCTTCTCTATCTCCCCTAAAACCCAACAAATATCACTTGTCACTACTACAGAAGTGCCTTTTAGTGTCGGTTGTTTAACCCCCTTTGGCGTCGGTTTCTGAACGACGCCTATGTGGGCGCCGCTAAAAGGTTGGACACTTCAGCTTCGGTTAAATAACCGACGCCTATTTAACATAAAGGCGTCGGTTTATTATAAAACACCGACGCCAAAAGGGTTCGCGCCACAGAAAACGGCGTCATCTAGGACGCTTTCTGCGTCGGTTATATACTAAAGGACCGACGCAGAAAAGTGTCCTAGATGACTCCCATTTCCTGTAGCGCAAACACTTTTGGCGTCGGTGTTCAACAAAAAACCGACGCTGTAAGTCTGTGCTGACGGTTATCGGTAAATAACCGACGCCTATATCTATTTTTTTTTTATAAATCTGTTTGCAGGCCTGCTGTGGCTGGTCAGCAGGATGAGAACCTGCAGTTCAGTTTTCTGAACTGCAGGTTTACGACATCCATTGATATCAGCCTACAAACAGGCCACAAACCTGCAAAATTAACATAAAAAGATTCACACAAGTAGATACATTCAGACATCAATTCAATTGTCACGTTCACACATATAGAATCATTCAAATACATGTTTTAACATTCAGAAACATTCATTTACAAAGTATCATTCATCATCACTATCAACATCCCAATTATATCTTACAGTTGCCACTGTTTGTACAACTATTGCCCATTCTTCTCTTACTTCATCTAATGCTTCCCTCGTATATGGAGCATGTACATTTTTTAAGTGTTTGCCTATAGTGTGGTCAGTTTTAAACACCTGCAAAGAGAATGATGTATATAAGTAATAATATAAAAATAAGATTGATATATTTTATACTAACTAATGAGACTATATATAATACCTCATGTATGGTATCGATGTCTTTCTTCGCCTGTGTATGGTATAGAACTCTCCTCCAGTATCTCCCTCACAGACTCCTGTGCGGAGAGGGACATTCCAACTCGAGATATCATCTTCCGTTGCCTCCTCCGCAGCAATATCCTTATCTCTGAACGTTTCTCGTAGGATTCTGAACCCCTCCTTCCCTCTACTACATCGAAGCCATGCCACAGTTGAACCCTTTCACCGAGCCCTACCCGGCCAAACAGACGTCGCCTGAAGTACCACCGTCGTCGTCGTCTCCACCTCCATCGCAACTTGCTGTGCTAGTCCTGGCAGTTTATCACCCCACATGCTTTCCTCACCAGTTCCTGCCGCTAGAGGACCACACAATGGAATCCAAGAGGATATGCAGGCGTTCGCCACAGACTATAGGATGAGTATACTCAGCTTATAGTCTTTGGCGAACTCCTGCATATCCTCTTGGATCCATTGTGTGGTCGTCTAGCGGCAGGAACTGGGGAGGAAGGCATGTGGGGTGATAAACTGCCAGGACTAGCACAGCAAGTTGCGATGGAGGTGGAGACGACGACGACAGTGGTGCTTCAGGCGACGCCTACTTGGCCGGGTAGGGCTCGGCGAAAGGGTTCAACTGCAGCATGGCTTCGATGCAGTAGAGGGAAGGAAGGGGTTCAGAATCCTACGAGAAACGTTTAGAGATGAGGATATTACTGCGGAGGAGGAGGAAACGGTAGACGATATCTTGAGTTGGAATGTCCCTCTCCGCACATCAAGTTGCTCCAGTGCTTCAGTGGGTACATGTGCATCATCAACCTAAAATTTGACAAAAATAAACACACTAAATTAGCATTTGTATTAAAAAAGCAAACATTACTCTAAACGTTTGTATTTTACCATTTTTGCAGCCGCCTCCGCGCATCTGAAAATGTCATTAAAAAGGCAAACATTTAGCATTTGTATTAACTAGAAAAAGGAAAACATTTAGCATTTGTATAAACTAGAAAAAGGAAAACATTTACCATTTGTATAAACATACATGTCTCTAAAATTGTGATCTTTTATCAATTAACAATCCTTCATTGTGATCTCCGCGCACATATAAGTCATCATTAGCTTCAATATTTTGTGGAGTTGGCAACCCAACTGAGAATGGACTGGAGTCATCATACTTATCATAGTACTCTTCTTCATCTATAGGATCTTCAATGAACTGTCTTTTACCATGAAGAACAACCGACCATTTATCATTTGCAGGATCATCGATATAGAATATTTGTTTTGCCTGTGATGCCAATATGAATGGTTCAGCCTTCTCGCCAATCATTTCAAAGTTCACCAAAGTGAAACCCAATTCATCCACTATAACTCCTTTGGTGTTATCAACCCAATTACATTTAAAGAGCGGAATATTGAAATCTATGTAGTCAAACTCCCAAATGTCTTCAATGACACCGTAATATGACATTTTAGCTTCACGTGGACTCTTATCCTTTGCACTTGCAAAGTACATAGTTGACGCTTGAAGAGTGACCCCACTATTTTGGACGACACTCTTATCATCTTGGCGCTTTGTGTAATATGTGAATCCATTAATGTCAAACCCTTCATAAGACATAACATTCGGTTTTGGTTTAAAGGCGAGACATTTGATAGTTTCTGTAATATCATTTGGTGTTTGAGATAGTTGATGTAAGACTTTATCTTCAAACCACTTAGTAAAAGTCTTATTATGCTCTCTAGCAAGCCACATTGAACTTGCTCGAGGATGTTGTCTCTTTATGAAATTGGTATGTTCCTCGATATAAACACTCACTTCGTCCATATTATGTAAAATATACAAGTGAGCTTGTTCCAACTGCTCACGGCTGATTACTTTCACCCGTGATCCCAAAATTCCTTTGCCCTCCACAATATTCGTGTCATTATCAGGAGTGTCATTACCACTGAAAAAGTCATTGCAGAAATCCATAACCTCTCTCGCCACATAACCTTCAATAATACTCCCTTCAGGACGATAACGGTTTCGAACATCACCTTTAAAAACGCTCATGTATCGTTCAAAGGGATACATCCAATGCAAGAAAACCGGTCCCAAGATTTTCACTTCCCTAGTCAAGTGGACAACAAGATGTACCATGATATCATAGAACGAAGGAGGGAAATACATCTCAAGCTGACATAGGGTAACAACCACTTCTCTTTGCAAATTATCGAGAGTATCAGGGTCAATAACTTTGCTGCATAGACTGTTGAAAAAGAAACAAAGTCTGGTAATTGCAAACCTTACATGCTTCGGCAATATAGATCGAATTGCCACGGGCAATATTTGTTGCATTAGAGTGTGACAATCATGAGATTTAAGACCTATCAACTTCAGATCTTTCATTGATACCAATCTACGGATGTTGGATGAGTAACCATGTGGCACCTTAACATTTACCAAGCATTCACAAAAAGTTTTCTTCTCCTTTCTAGACAACGTGTAACAAGCGGGAGGTAAGTATGTTCTTTTATTACCCATTTCACGTAATTCTGTTAATTCTGACCTTATTCCCATTTCACGTAGGTCCAGTCTGGATTTTATCCCATCTTTAGTCTTACCTGGTATATTTAATAGAGTACCAATGATGCTATCACAGACATTTTTCTCAACGTGCATTACATCGATACAATGCCTGACTGACAAATAACTCCAATAAGGAAGATCCCAAAATATTGACTTCTTTTTGAATGAAGAATTGTCACTCCGTGTGGCCATACTACATTGTGATTTCTTACCAAATTCATTGACAATGTCTTTTACTCTTTCATAAACAACATCCCCTGGTATAGGTTTAGGTGCACTCCGTTCATCATTCCATCCATTGAATGCTTTGCGCTTCCTACGATACGGATGGAATTTTGAAAGAAACCTTCGATGACCAAGATATACAGTCTTGCCGCCATATTTTAGTCTTATTGAATCAGTGTTTTCTTCACATATAGGACACGCTTTAGCTCCTTTGACACTATATCCAGACAAATTCCCATATGCCGGAAAGTCATTAATAGTGCAAAACAACATAGCATGCAAACGAAATGTCTCTCTTGCAGAAGCATCATAGGTCATCACACCTTCAGCCCAAAGTTTCTTTAAGTCATCAATCAAAGGTTCAAGATAAACATCGATATCATTTCCGGGTTGTTTAGGGCCCGATATCAACAATGACAACATAACGTACTTATTTTTCATACACAGCCAGGGAGGAAGATTGTATATAACAAGCATGACTGGCCAAGTGCTATGTTGGCTGCTCAATGTCCCGTACGGATTCATCCCGTTTGTACAAAGCCCAAGTCTTAGATTCCTGACTTCTTCACCAAATTCAGGGAACAATACATCAATCTTCTTCCACTGTGGGGAATCAGACGCATGTCGTAGGATCCCATCATTATTTTTCTTAACATCTGCATGCCACCTCAAATTCTTCGCATCTTTCGGATTTGCAAACAAGCGTTGAAACCGTGATGTTATAGGTAGATACCACAACACCTTGGCAGGAGAACCAATTTTGGACTCCCCCGAAGTTGTCAATTTATATCGTGACACACCACATTTTGGACAATCTTTCAAATCTACATAGTCCTTTTGAAATAATACACAATCATTCGGGCATGCGTGTATCTTTTTGGCCTCCATTCCCATTGGGCACAACATTTTCTTTACCTGGTATGTTGAGATTGGCAGCTCGTTTCCTTCAGGAAGAATTTCTTTCAACAAAGTCAACAATTCAGTGAAGCTTTTGTCGCTCCATCTATTGTTAGCTTTCAACTTATACAATCTCAGCACAGCACTAAGCTTCGTAAACTTAGCACAGCCTGTGTATAACGGTATCTCAGCATCATGCACAATGTTTGTAAAGATAGGAGGTGGATCAGTGTGCTCTACCCTACAACTATCCAACATCGCATCAACAATGTCTGCTGGAACTGGTTCGTTCACATTTACGTCATCGGAGGCAATTTCTTCTTCCACCCAAGCACTGCTATTGACATCTACTGGATTCGATTTTGAAATCTCTCCATGCCAGTGCCATTCTGTATAGCCTTGTACAATCCCATTACACATGACATGACTTTTGATTTCCTCACCAGTGTTGAGTTTCAAGTTGTTACCGCAATGCCTACATGGATAGTAGAACCTATCTGTAGGTTTTTTCCTATGTTCCTCGGCAAATCTAATAAACTGATCAAGACCAGATATAAACTCTGGGGTGCAACGATTACGAATGGACATCCATGATCTATCCATTCTATGATCAGAGAAAGCAAGTATATATTAGGAAAGCAAGTATATATTAGGAAACAAGTATATAAGCAAGTATGTCGTATTACAGTTCATCATTAAGAAAGATATAAGCAAGTATGTCGTATTAAAATAGACTAAACAATAAAAGAATTTTTTTTTGAGGCAAGACAATATGAGAAAATAGTAGTGTAATCATGTAAATGGGAACATTCATGGGAACACACACTTCAGTTATAAGCATTCATGTAGCAACTTACAGTTCCATTCATGGGAACACACACTTTAGTTATAACAATAACTAAACAAAGGGGTTGGTGTACCCCTAAACATGCTCATAATTAAAAAAACTATTACTACAGACAAGTCTAGATAGATAGACAACTAAATACTACACCAACATGGTCCCGCATGCATCAGTAACTTCTTTTTGATGATGAAGCTGTGTCACGAAGCTCCTCACTGTATTTAGACGAATCTGAACTGATAGGGGCCTCAGATTCAGATTTGTCTGAGCTGATATGCGACGCCGTGCGCTCATACCGCAGAAGATGATCGGGGGTCTCGCAGTTGTTGTTGGTTATCCAAACTTCGATGGAATTATCGCCAACTGGACGGAGAAAAAGCCTATTCCAACGGACCACATGCAGCTCTCCAATCCAATCACGCCAACCGGATTTTGATACAAGATTTCCCGCCAAATCATACTCAACCTCGATTACATGTGAATAATTTCCAAAAGTTAGGGTCACTTTACCAGGCATGTAGTGTCTTCCTTTTAGAAAATGCCAATGTTTGGGTATGACCAATTGGTTTAAGGAACGATCATCTAGGATGATGTCCAATTGTTCTTCAATAGGGAACGTTAACATTGACATAGAGGCCCAATTCATAGTCATTGTTATGGGAAGACAGAGACTGCACAATATTAGTATTAACAAAGTGTAAGTACATATAACGATGTTATATATTTTCAGAAAAAGTTGTATAACATCAGTTAACCTTTTAAACAAGTATATATTAGGAAACAAGTATATATTAGTCAATCTTGGACGGGTTTCTAGGCCAACAAACACATTTGATGTCAATCTTATATATAATAAATGTGTACCACCTATCCCATCCTTGAACACCTAATCTCACTTAGGATGTAAGTGTATAATGTGTATTTGGTTTTCAAGAAAATTTCGGCAGCATTTCCCCGTTGTTCTCTAAGTACATATGTACTTAGAGAACAAACGGGGAAATGCTGCCGAAATTTTCTCGAAAACCCAATACACATTATACACTTACATCCTAAGTGAGATTAGGTGTTCAAGAACAGTCCCAAACTGGGGACTATCCAAGATTTACTCCTACTGAGTAAATCTTGGACGGGTTTCTAGGCCAACAAATACATGTGTTGTCATTCTTATATAAACCCTATAATTCATGAAATCATTCTAATTCAATTTAATATGTTGGGATCACATAATTATATAATGACATCAGAATATATAGAAGAATCATAATTAACATGATTAACAACATGCTCATCAAACTAGGGTTTTCTTGAATATCATCTAATAAATCAAGAATTTCATAGTTTCAAACATGCAATAATTCACAATGCAATGTTATAAACTATAGGCAACATGGATAGATGAAATAAATAAACATCCAGCATCTATCACTTATTCAATCTTCAAGAAACCTTGACAAACATCCAACATCTATCACTTATATAATTTGCATGTATATACACCCTAAAGTGCCACAAATCATATAATAAAACTATCATGTTATGATATTAGGACCACTTAAAGCAGATTAGGCACATTAAGCAAGCAGAGTAGGGAGCCAATTTCGTGCAAGCAGATTAGGCAACAGATTAGGTCAGCACATAAAGAACCAATTTCGCGCCTGGGTAGGTCTGCAGGTACCTGGGCAAGAAGAGTAGGGTGAGGTCGAGCTGGTTGAGTACGTGGGTGGCGGCCGACGAGCTCCAGAACCAGCGGCAGTGACTCCGACGAGCAGGAGCGTCAGCCGCAGCAGGCAGGCAGGCGGCCAGGCGGCGGCAGGCAGGCAGCGGCCAGGCGGAGGAGAAGGAGAAGGGGGTACGGCGGCGCCGGTTCTCAGGCGTGGCAGGCAGGTGGGCACCAGGCGTTGCGGCGGCGCCGGTTCTCAGGCGTGCGGCGGCGCAGGCGGTTGGAGCAGGGGCGCCGGTTGTCAGGCGTGGTGGCGGCGCAGGGGTGCCAGAGAAGAAACGCGTCGGAGAGGGGCGCCGGAGAGGGGACGCCGGAGATGGGGCACCGGAGAGAAGCGCCGGAGAAAAACTAGTACCAGCAGCAGAGAAATCGCCGGAGAAATCGCCGCAATAGGGAAATAGGGTAGCAATGAGGGGAAGAGTCGGGCGATCGAAGGTTATGAAGTTCCCCAATAGCGTTGGTTGTTTACAACAACCGACGCCTAAACATATTTACCGTCGGTCGTTCGCAACATCCGACGTCCATTTGGACGATATTTTCGTGAAAATGTTTGGCGGGAACCACATTCAGCGTCGGTTATTAAAGGATGACCGACGCGGAAAAGGACACTTTTCGCGCAAATTTCCATCGCACATAAGCGTCGGTGTTTTAACTACAGACTCGACGCCGAAAGTGACATTATTTTTTTCGCTCAAAAATTGGATGAAATAATGCGTCGGTTTTGTATAAGCAACCGACGCTGTATACAAAGCGGTACCCGTGTTTGGCTGGTTTTTGAATATAGACGTCGGTTCTTCTAAATAACTGACGCCTTTAATATAAGGCGTCCGTGTTCCTTAAAAACCGACGCCCAGAAAAGCGACACTGAATGCTATTTCTGTAGTAGTGTGTCCAATTTGCATATGCATATCCAGCGATAGAGATTACCTTGAACTTAGGATTTTTGTAGAGTAGTCTTTGTTGGAGCACTCTTCAGGTAGCAGAGAATGTTTTGAACATTGGACCAATGGGCTTTGAGTGGTGCACTCATGTATTAGCTTACTATCCCAACATCATAGGTAATATCTGATCAAGTAATAGTTAAGTAAATCACCTTCCAGACTATACATCAATGTTTCTCTAGATCAACAAAGAGTTCTCCTTCACTTATATGCTTCAAATGATAGTCCATTATAGTAGAGACCATTTTCGCTTCATTCATTCAGGTCTCTTATTGAAGGTCCAAAACATAGCATCACTACAAGAAGTTGGTCCCTGAGGCTGGGTGGAGGACTTAGAAATCAAGGAAGAACCATAGAGTTCCCAATTCCTTTTTGTGGAAATGTGCGCAAAGGGATTGGTTCAACTAAGATATCCCCATCGTATCATCACTAGTGAAGACGATGTCAGCAACATAGACAACAAAAGGAATGTAGCCTTTGAAGGACTTGCATAAGAATAAGGAATGGTTAGTGGTTGATCTTCAAAAGTTAAGCTACATAAGGACATCACTTAACTTGTTGAACCAACAAGCCCTTGGAGACTGCTTGAGGTTGTAGAGTGACCGCCAGAGATGACACACTCCCTCACCAAGTAAACCAACTGGTTACTGCATATGAATTTCCTCCAGGAGATCTTTATGAAGAAAGACATTCTTAATGTCGAGTTGATAGAGAGGCCAGATGAGGTGAGCTGTAAAGGAGATAAGGATGCAAATGCAGGAAATTTTATCTCTGGAGAGAATGTCACAAATTAATTCACATGAAAACTTTAGGTGCATCCTTTGAAAACTAGACACGCTTTGAATCGTTCAACAATGCCATCTGACTTGTGCTTGACAGAGAAAATCCATCAGCAACCTATAATATTTTTACATGCAGGTGCTGTCCCGAGATCTCATCTCTTGTTGTAGTGGAGAGCTTTTATTTCTTCCTATTGGATTTGAGGGGAGACAGAGAAGGCAGCGAAAACAAAACAATTTCTTCTCACAAACCCAGAATAAAGGAATCACGTCAACGTCTATACAATAGGAAGGATATTTTGTAGAATCGTACCTTGTCCCAAGTCTTGCCCGGCAACGTTACCTCGCGGCTTGTGCGGTCTTCACCACTGGTCTTGGACGGTGTCTGTACAGCTCCTGGTCTCACCGAGACTGTCAGGATTGACAGTTGTCCTCTGAGTGGCAGAAGTCTCCCACCTCTACAGTCGTCCACACGGACTGCCTGGAACTTCGATCTCCTTGTCCTATAAGGAATCAGAAGGATTCGTACCCTCCTGTCGGCGTACTAGTCACCGACACACTCTCCTACAACCAGTTGTTTTTCTGCAATGATCTTTCCCTTGTTGTGCCTCCCTTATCGGGTAGCACTTGTTCGGGCTCTCCTGGTTACCACAACTAGAGAGAACAACAACTTTGCAGAGCAACTGATGTTCTGAGTTGTACTTTGAGAAGCCCCCAATTCCCCTATATATAGGAGGGTCATGGGACATGGTTCTCTACCCCGGGAAATTTGGGATTAAAGCAAGAGTAGAAGGGTTCAAGATTCTCCACAAAACAACCAATTGTGCCAGTTGAACCGATCTTTTCAAGCATGAACCGATCATTTGGGGACCTGAGCTGATCGTTTCACACCTGAACCGATAAGTTGGGAAACCTGAGCCGATCGGTTCAAGCATGAGTCGATCAGTTCGTGGTCCTGGTCCAACTCGAATTGACTTTCATGTTTGTTTCTAACTAATCAAATATTATTCCTTGTTCAAATCAAATTTGTACAAGTGAAACAAATATGTTTTTGTAAAAAGAGTCTTTTGACTTTCCAAACGATCTCGGTTGGTCACACGAATTGACCGGTTCAACAATTGAGCCGATCATTTCATTGACACATGAGTCGATCGACTCACCACTTGAGCCGATCAGTTCACCAACCTGAGCCGATTGGTTCATCACATGAGCCAATGGGTTGGAAGTGCAAACTGTGAAAAATCATTCAATTGCAGTTTCAATCAATCTGATACTCTAATCAATTGGTCCAATACCTTAAACACTATGATTTTGAGCTATCAATCAACTGAGTGTTTAATTGAACTACTAAACTCCTTTAGTAATCAATCTAAACATCATTTGTGGATAAACTCCTCTTCCAGGTTAAATCCTATGTGTGTGACCCTGCAGGTTCATTTCACATTGGCAGTCAAAGTCCATAACACTTATGACTTTACAAGCAAAGAACGGTGCCTAGTCACACATAAGTGCTACCCAAGTGAAATAGAAAGTTGGAGAACAACTTTCAATCCTACAATCCGTGAATGGTGTTACAGTGAATGTATAATTCCTTTGTCACTAATGTCCTGAATGAACTCAAGGCATGGTACAGTCATCCTTTCAACATTCATCCATTTCCTTGATCTCAGAGCAGACTATGTGAGATGTGTGAGACATTAATATCACATATTGATTCACACATGCATGCACATGCCTTTCTCAATCCTACTCATCAAGTGGCCATGGACATCAAACTCCCTTAGGAGGGACAAATCCCATATCTATCACTCACCCCTCAAAAGCCCCATGTGTCAAAGTCACCCAATCATCACCTTTATAACAACCCATGTTTCATGACTGCATTTGATGATGTCAAAGTGCACATAACGACATGTATTGAGTGTAGTGATTTCAAGTCAAAGAATCACACTCACCACCATCACTGTGAGAGCTGACTGTGACTACCAAATCATGGTTCCTTGTGTCACTCTCACGGTGGGTGTGTCTGGTACACTTATTCTCTATCAAGTACCTATTTGCTTTGTTTGATATCACTGTATCATGACTAATGAGATTCTATCATCAACCAACACACAATCTAGTCTTTATTGTTATTGATGTCTATGGTTATTTCCACAATAACAACCGACTAGGAACTAAAAAAGAATGTATACTCTTAACATCCATATGATCTCATCGTTTAGGTACTTAACCTAAAAGCATACGTCATCAAGTGAAACAATTCTTTAGACATCTATCATGTTACACTGTCATCTCAGAAACAGTTAAAACATATAGATCGTAAATTGCCTTTATTATTATTCAAATCATTTACAAAGTATCCCGTTACAATCATCACATGACTTGCTCTATGGGCATACATACCAATAGACTACCACTTGCACTTAGAGCAGTCACCTAGGAACCTCAGTCCTTGTGACCTAGCATGACCATCATGCTTCTGCTGAGAAAGGGCCTTAGTCAGTGGATCAACTATGTTGTCTTCAGTTGGTACTTTGCAAATCTTCACATCTCCTTGCTGTACGATCTCTAATATGAGATGGAAGCGTCGCAGTATGTGCTTGGACTGCTAATGTGATCTAGGATCCTTAGCTTGAGCAATAGCTTCATTATTGTCATAATAAAGCTCAATTGCATCACAGCTACTCGGAACTACACTAAGTTCAGTGATGAACTTCCTGATCCACACAACCTCCTTTGTTGCATGTGAAGCAACAATATACTCGGCCTCTGTAGTAGAATCGGCAACTGTTTCTTACTTGGAATTCTTCCAACTCACAGCTCCATTGTTTAGGCAAAATACAAATCCTAATTGCGATCTGTAATCATCTTTGTCAGTTTGGAAGCTTGGATCGGTGTAACATCTTACAACCAGTTCTTCCTCACTGTAGTATACAAGGAAGTGATCCATAGTCCTTCGCAAGTACTTGAGGATGTTCTTTATGGCTGGCCAGTGAGCATCCCTGGGATCTGACTGGTACCTTCTCATCATGCTAAGGGCATACGAGATATCTAGGTGTGTGCACAACATAGCGTACATGATGGATCTGATGGTTGATGCATATGGGATCCCATTCATACGCTCCCTCTCTTCATAAGATTGGGGACATTGAGCTCTAGAGACGATGACTCCATGTAGCATGGGGATGTTGCCTCTCTTTGAGTTCTCCATGCTGAACCACTTCAGCACTTTGTCAATGTACATGCTTTGACTTAGTCTGAGAAGCCTTTTAGATCTATCTCTATATATCTTAATACCTAGAATGTAGGACGCTTCTCCTAAGTCCTTCATTGAGAAAGTATTCCCAAGCGAAGTCTTTACCTTCTCTAAGGCTGAGACATCATTCCCCATCAATAGTATGTCATTCACATACAATATGAGGAATGTGGTCATGCTCCCACTAACCTTCTTGTACACACAAGGTTCATATTCATTTTTAATAAAGCCAAACACTTTGACTTCCTCATCAAATCGAAGATTCCAACTTCGAGATGCTTGCTTCAATCCATAGATTGAACTTTGTAGCTTACAAACGTTATTGGCATTCTTTGGATCTATAAAACCTTCAGGTTGTGTCATGTACACATTCTCATTTATATTCCCATTAAGGAATGAGGTTTTAACATCCATTTGCCAACTCTCATAGTCATAGTAAGCCGCAATAGCAAGCATGATCCTGATGGACTTAATCATGGCAACTGGAGAAAAAGTTTTGTCATAGTCAACACCTTGAACTTGTCGGAAACCCTTTGCAACCAATCTACCTTTATAAGTTTTCACATTGCCATCCATGTTGGTCTTATTCTTGAAGACCCACTTGCACCCTATGGGTTTTACCCCTTCAGGTGGTTCCACCAAAGTCCATACTTTTTTGGAGTACATGGATTCAATCTTGGATTTGATGGCCTCAAGCCATTACTCAGAATCTGGTCCCTCCATAGACTCTAGATAGGTAGTTGGATCATCATCCATGATCAACTCACCACCTTCCTAAGTCATAAGGTATCCAAACCTCTCAGGTTCAAGGCATGTCCTACTAGATCTATGAGGTCCTTGTGTTACTTGAGGAGACTGAGATTCCACAACACCTTGTGAATCTCTATGTTCCTCTTGTACATATAGTGGTTCATTGTTTTCTTGTTGGGCTTGAACCTCTTCAAGCTCTATTTTCCTCCCACTGCTTCCTTTAGAAATAAATTCCTTTACTAGGAACACAACATCCTTGGCAACAAACACTTTGTTGTCAGTTGGGTGGTATAAGTAATATTCGTTGGTCTCCTTAGGATATCCAACAAAATAACATTTATCAGATCTAGGGCCTAGCTTGTCAGGAAACATTTTCTTGACATATGCCTCACACCCCCAAATCCTCATAAAAGACATATTGGGATGCTTCCCAATCCATATCCCATATGGTGTCTTTTAAACCGATTTAGATGGTACTCGGTTAAGTGTAAACGCGACGGTTTCAAGAGCATGACCCCAGAAGGAAATCGGAAGATCAACAAAACTCATCATTGATCACACCATATCCAATAAAGTGTGATTCCTTCTTTTAGACACACTGTTATGTTGTGGTGTTCCAGGCGGAGTCCATTGTGATACAATACCACAGGCTCACAGAAGGTCCTCAAACTCCTGGCTTAAGTATTCTCCACCTCGATCGGATCGAAGTGCTTTAATACTTTTACCAAGTTGGTTCTATACTTCATTCATGAAATCCTTGAACCTTTCAAGTGTTTCTGACTTATGTTTCATCAGGTACACATAGCCATACCTACTGAAGTCATCAGTGAAGGTAATAAAGTATTGATACCCATTTCTGGCATTAATTCTAAAAGGCCCACATACATCAGTATGTATGAGTCCTGATAGATCACTAGCTCTCTCACCTTTACATGAAAAGGGAGTCTTGGTCATCTTGCCCAACAAACAAGATTCATATGTCTCTATTGATTCATAATCAAAAGAGTCTAGATAACCATCTTTATGGAGTCTAGAAATGCACTTCTCATTTATGTGCCCTAGACGACAATGCCAAAGATACGTTTTGTTTGAGTTGGTGAGTTTTTGCCTTTTGGTGTTTACATTGTATATATTTGTCTCTAGATCTATCATGTATAGACCATAAGACAATATGGCACTGCCATAAAAGATCCCAACTTTTGAAATGGAGCACTTTCCATTCTTAATAAGAAACTCAAAACCATCCTTGTCTAAACAAGAAACGAAAATGATATTCCTATTTATGGCAGGTACATAATAGTAGTTCTTCAACTCTATTATTATCCCACTAGGTAGAGTTAACTCATAGGTTCCTACGGCACTGGCGACAACTCTTGTACCATTGGTAACACGTAGTTCAACCTCACCTTTCCCCAAAGGCATACTTCTCTCAAGATCCTTCACATTTGAACAAATGTGAGATCCACATCCGTTATCAAGTATCCATGACAAAGAAGTAGTAAAGTTACTCTCTATCACGTATACACTAGAAGTAGAGATCTCTATCTCCCGCTTCTTCTTCCACCGTTCCTTCCATCCTCTCCATGTTTTGGGCGTAGAAGATTCTGACATTGGTTTGGCGAGAGAACCCTTCTCTCCCTCACCTTTGTCCTTAGAATTTGTTCCATTGATCTCCATCAATGAACTATCCTTCTTCTTAAGCACATATAGAGTGGATTCAAAGGCTACCGGTATTTCTGGATTGTGCATAACACTTCTCACAATCCCTAACCAGTTATGGAATTTATTCTCAATTAATTTTCCCATTATTATTTTTCCATTCTACAAGAGAAAATTGCACTTCTCAAAACTCTTTTTGATTTGATTTGATTTGAATAAAATTTTGTTGGGTTTTAGGGGAGGCAGAGAAGGCAGTGGAAAAAAAAATTTCTCCCCCAAACCCAGACCGAGGAAACACATCAACGTCTATATAATAGGAAAGGATGGTTTGTGGAATCGGATTTTGTCCCGAGGCTTGCTCGGCGACAATACCTCGCGGCTTGCGCGGTCTTCACCTCCGGTCTTGGATGGTGTCTGTGCAGCTCCTGGTCGCACCAGGACTGACGACTCCTCCTCCTACCGGACTGTCGGATGACAGTTGTTCTCCTGAGCGGCAGAAACCTCCCGCCTCTGAAGTAGTCCACACGGACCACCTAGAACTCCACACTCCTTATCCCATAAGGAAGTGGAAGAAGTCACACCCTCCTGTTGATGTACTAGTCACCAACACACTCTCCTGCCTCCTGTTGCAACTGCAGTTGTCCTTCCCTTGTTGCACCTCCCTTTTTTGGGAAGCACTTGCTCGGGCTCTCTCTCGGTTACCAAAACCACAGAGAATGACAACTTTGCAGAGCAACTGGTTGCACTGAGTTGTACTTTGAGAAGCCCCCAATACCCCTATATATAGGCGGGTCATGGGACAGGGTTCTCTGTCCCCGACAATGGGACTAAAAGCAGGAGTAGAAGGGTTCGAGATTTTCCATAAAAGCAACCAACTCGCAACCTGAACCGATCGGTTCACAAGTGAACCTGTCGGTTGGGGACCTGAACCGGTCGGTTGGAGCACCAACCGATCGGTTGGGACCCATGAGCCGATCGGTTCACTTATGAACCGATCGGTTCGTGGTCCTGATCAGTTCCCAATTGACTTTCCTTCTTTTGTTTCTAATTGGTATCGAATACCAATCCTTGTTCCAATCAAATTGGGCAAGTGAAACGCAAGGAAAATTCTCATCGACCTGACTTTCCCAACTTGCTCGGTTGCACCAGTTGAACCGATCGTTTCAACACTTGATCCGATCGTTTCACTCTGACCATGAGCCGATCGGTTCAACATTTGAGCCGACCGGTTCAGCAACCTCAGCCAACCAGTTCAACACTTGAACCGATCAGTTGGGAGTACAGGTTGTGCATAATCAGTCAAATGTGATTTCAATCAATCTGATACTCCAATCAATATGTCCAACACCTTGAACAATATGATATTGAGCTATCAATTGATTGAGTGTTTAATTGAACTACTAAATTCTATTAGCAATCAATCTAAACATTTCTTGTGGACAAAAATCCTCTTCCAGGTTAAATCCTATGTGTGTGACCCTGCAGGTCCATTTCACATTGGCAGTGAGAGTCCATAACATTTATGACTTCACAAGCAAAGAGCGGTGTCTAGTCACACATCATTGCTACCCAAGTGAAAGTAGAAAGTTGGAGAACAACTTTCATCCTACAATCCGTGAATGGTGTTACAGCGAATGTATAATTCCTTTGTCACTGATATCCCGAATGAACTCGAGGCATGGAACAGTCATCCTGTCAACGTTCATTCACTTTCTTGATCTCAGAGTAGATTGAAGGAGATATGTTTGACATCAATATCACATACTGATTCACACATGCGTGCGCACGCCTATCTCAATCCTACTCATCAAGTGGCCATGGATATCAAACTCCCTCAGGAGGGACAAATCCCATATCTATCACTCACCCCTCAAAAGCCCCATGTGTCAAAGCCACCCAATCATCACCTTTATAACAACCCATGTTTCAGGACTGCGTTTGATGATGTCAAAGTGTGCCTAACGACATGTGTTGAGTGCAGTGATTTTAGGTCTAAGAATCACACTCACCACCATCACAATGAGTACTGACTGTGACTACCATGTCATGGTTCCATGTGTCAAACTCACGGTGGGTCTTTCCGGTACACTTGTTCTCTAACAAGTACCTATGTGTTTGGTTTGATATCTCTATATCATGACTAATGAGATTCTATCATCAACCAACACCACAATCTAGTCTTGTGTGTCATTTCTATCTATCTACCTTCCATAATGACATCTGACTAGGGACATAACAAGAATGTACAAACTCTTAGCATCTGTATGATCTCATCATTCAGGTCCTTGACCTGAAAGCATACGTCATTGAGTACTGTCATTCTCTAGACATTCAATTTGTTCTATCACTATCTCATATGACTGAACTAGAAAGAATTGGAAGCTTGCCTTTGATGTTTATCAAATCAATCTTAATGTATCCCACCAATCATCCCATGATTGGCTCTCAAGGCATACACACCAAAAGACTCCCACTTGCACTGTGAGCCAATCACCCTTGAATCATATTCACAGTGATCTTCAAACATGTCCCACATGTTACTGTGCTCTAGTGCCAACATAGTGAGTAATGGCAACACCTTGCCAAAGTCAGTTTTAATTGCATGTCCCTCATCTCTTCACTGTACGTCATACGTATGAGATGGAGTTGCTGTAATATGTGATCTAGTATTCCTTTGCTAACCTTTAGCCACATTGCATGATCAAGGATTCTAGACATGTCATCAATGAGCGGAATATCTATAAGTTCATCTCATGAACTTCCAGATCCATATAGTATCCAATGTTGTTCTCTAACACATAGATACTCGACATTTCCTTTTAAATGGTTTTATTGGAACACTTACAATTATCAACAAACTTTCACTTTTATACATCCTATGTATATTTTGCGATTAATTTTTTGTCTTTTTAGATTTTGCATCAATGTAACTCTTTACATCGAACTCTTCCTTATCTCCATAGGACTAGTACTTCCCAAGTACTTATCAAGTTCTCATGGTATTCCAGTAACCCTTACTGGAAGCAGACATACATCCACTCGTCGTGTCCCACATACGAGTTAACATGATGAGCACATCAAATTGTCATGTCATACATACAATATGATGAATGCATTTTATTCTTGCCATGTCTATACATGCAAGATAATGGGATGATTACATACATGATAGATCCATATCTATTCTTAGTGTTCCCATTCTTCATGAGAATTGGACACTTGGCCTTGGGATACTAATATCCATATAACATGGACAAGTTTTCTCCCACGGAATTTGTGCATACTGAACACTTCAGTACAGATTTCCAATGTATGCTTTCTCTTTTCAGGTCAAGAGGTTTTTCGAGAACTATCTCTATAGATGTCTATTCCTATCACATAGGAAACATCTCTATCTTCCTTAAAGATAATTTCCACTTTTGGATTTCTATTCTAGAACATTTCCATTTCACATCAATATGTGGAATATGAACACGCTCCCACTAAATCACAGATCCCTTCTTTATCTTTGACATATCAGTAAAACCCTTTGACTATATCATCAAAGTAAAGATCCAATTCTGAGTTGCTTGTACTCAATCAATCACATTGATTAGTCCATTGTGACTTATAGACTTCATTTGCATTAGTGGATTCATAAACCTTATAGGTTGTGTCACGTAAACATCCTTGTTTTATTCCTCATAGGAATGTGGTTTTAGTATCCATATGCCAAATGCCTTAGTCCTTAAGTTACAATCAATAAGCATCATCCTTCTCAAAATGTTATCCATGTGTCTTAACACTTAAGACTCATTTGCACTTATGGATTTCATCTAATGAGTGCTACCATCAAGGTCATACCTTATAGTTGACATGGATGTCATTTAGGATGTAATGGTCATATACCATAGCTCAAAATTTGGTTCCCCATATTCATCTAGATAGTTGACTCATCACATGAACAACTCATCACATAGATATTTGAGGTGTATCTGTTAAGGATATAAGAACTCACAACCCTTGTGATTCTTAATTTCCTTTATTAGTGTGGGGTATTCTTTTATTAAGAAGAATTCAATTATTTGATAATCATTCTCTAACTCCTTAGAGTATGATTCCTTCTTGATTTAGACATCACAATGCCTTAATCATGAGTTCACTATGATACACTATCATAATAACTTAAAAGGATCTCAAACATTTGGTCCAAGTGTTTCATTCATTGATCTCATCAAGAATTAACACTTTACCAAATCCATACTTCATTTATGATAATCTTTAACACTTCAAGATATTCATATTGGTATTTCTCTAAACACCATTAGAAGTATTAGCATTTGTTCCAATAGGTATGTAAATACATCACCTATATTATACCTAATAGGATAATCATTCTCCCACTACCATTAGTGAAGATTGATTAATCATGTCCATGATATTCATGTCTCTTATTGGTTCTCTAACCAAAAGAGTCTAGATTTATTCATCACATGGAAACTAGAAATGAATTTCTCATGATTGATGCTAATTTGATTGTTTGAGTTATCTAATAACTTTCATGTATCATTTTATCTTATGCATATCAAATACCACAAGATAAATAAGGCATTTCCACAAAGATCATATCTTTATAAATTGAAACATCTCTTTATTAATTGCCATCATTGTCATGCAATATGCAAAAATAAAGTGTTTCTATCTATTGACAAATATGAAATAGCAGTTCTCAACTCTATTTCGTGCCCTTTAGGCTGAAATAAACTGAAAGATACTCCTACCTATGGCCGCAAAACTTGCTCCAATGATGGGTACTTCTTTCTTGGTCCTTTCACAAAGTCCATCACTTCTTTGCGGATCTTGCATATCATATATGATAGATCCATATCTTGGTATCACATACCTCAGATAAAGAAGTGGTTCATTTCATGATACCTTAGGTGGAGATCTCCATCCCCTCCTTCATCTTATTTTGTTCTTCTAGATATAGAGGGAAATTCCCTCATACACCCTTCCCCATGTTCCTTGAGGTTGAAGATGGCTTGGATTGCTAGCTAGCATCAGAACACTTCTCAGCTTTGCCCTTGCCCTTGCCCTTAAGACTTACCTTTTCTTTGATCACATCAAAGATTATGGTTTGTCTTTTTATCATCTTTGCCTCTACTATCCTCAACATGTCCAACAACTTTGTCAACGCTTGTCAAAGTCATTCATGTTGTAGTTTATCATGAACTGTATGATTTTGCAACACTTGCAGTATCATACCAATAGCCAACTCTTGGCTCAAAGAGAATCCTTCTTAGTCAGGTTTTCCACATTCCCAATCACATTGAGTGTGTGAATACCTTACTGGATCTCCTTCTGTCATGACACACTAGGACAGTGTCTTGGAGACATCACATGTCTCATGTTGTCTCTGCAACTCATAGTTCAGAAAACACAACATCAAGCACTCCTCATCAATGTCATCCTCGGTATACTTCCATAAGCATACTTTCAACCATTGATGTGGTGGGATCGAGTTCATCTGGTTCTGGTATAACTAGGACTTAGAGCTTTCTCTCTTTGAGAACACTTCTCTTCATCCTAACCAGTCGTGGAATTATTCCCATTTAATTTTTTGGTCTCAAAGACGGATCGCAAATAAAGTGATTTGTTGATTAACCATTCAAAAAGGAAATATATGCAATTTTAGTCCAAAAACTCATTTTTGACTTATTTGATTGATTTGAAAAGTTGACGATAAAATTAGGCCTCTAATTAATTATCGCTCCCACTATTTTACTTCAAATTGATAGCCCTCACCATCAATTCGGAAGATTGCAACGTACAACCTTCTAGTGGGCAAGATCCTGAAATCCTCTAAGTCATGAGTCAGCTTTGGCTGATCGCCCACAACTTAGATCTCTCAGGTAGGCAACCCTTGCCAATTGCATCATATGCAACTCTTGTTGAATGAACATGCACAACACCTTTGCATGAACATTCCTTGCCTCTGGGCTTAGACGCTCTAAGAATCACCAGTTAAGTCTAAACCAAAAGCCGACACGGTAGAACAAGCACCCTGCTTTGGCATAACCTACATGTCTACCCTTCACACTTCCACAAGATAGACGGCGCACCACGCTTTGGCGTAACCTACGCTTGGTCGATCGAGTTTTTCATGTGTGCTGCTAATGGAAGGCATATAAGACTTAATATTTTAATGAGGGATTTGGTTTTTCATATACATATACATATCCAATCACCACAATACATAGTACGTATCATATACATGCTATATCCAACAGAAAACATGCACAAATGATAAAAGCGATGATTATGGCCATCCTAATGTGATTCCTTGAGCCAAGAGGAATCACGGTCATCTAGGTCAACATCACATGCAACCTGTACAAGATGAACATCTGTGCCTTGCCATCTGAGTTGATCAACTCATCACATGAATGATCTGTACTCTCCAGCCAGTCATCTGGGTGCCACCAGCCGATTGGTTGGCTCCTCCAACCAATCGGTTCGCCTGGTCGTCGTGCATCTCGTCATGTCCGCCACCCGCTCGTCTCGCGCCTTGATCGGTCATCAATCGATCGGTTCACTCCTTGAACTGACCATCTGGAACGTCAACCGATCGGTTCACGCCTTCAACCGATCGTTTCAGCTGTCGTCTTGATGTCCGCCAGTCTTCGACATAACAAGAAATAAAAATCTATCCTAATATTACATTGCTTAAAAGGGAAACCCCGAGTTACATTCGGGGGGAGCAAAGGTAGGAAAGAATCTCGAATTATTTCGAGTTACATCAGGAATAAGAGAGGGAAGATCGATGCGCAGACCGAGATGCAAGAAACAACAAACAACCACACACAGATAGGGGTTTATAGGCCATAATCATGCTACACACATCCACCAAAAAACTCATTTAAGGGTGACGTGTATCGAGTGCATTAATAATACATATCATATATGTAATTTGGGATTTGTGGATTTCGGATTGGACATGCATAAAGCCGATAATTTTCACATTGTATGCAATAAATAAAGGCGACAAACCAAAATCGATCATATCGATATTCCTAAAATATAGAGTAGTTGACATGGCTCTGATACCACTGTTGGGTTTTAGGGGAGGCAGAGAAGGCAGCAAAAACAAAAATTTCTCCCCCAAACCCAGACCGAGGAAACGCGTCAATGTCTATATAATAGGAAAGGATGGTTTGTGGAATCATACCTTGTCCCGAGGCTTGCTCGGCGATAATACCTCGCGGCTTGCGCGGTCTTCACCTCCGGTCTTGGACGGTGTCTGTGCAGCTCCTGGTCGCACCGGGACTGACGACTCCTCCTCCTATCGGACTATCGGATGATAGTTGTTCTCCTGAGTGGCAGAAACATCCCGCCTGTGAAGTAGTCCGCACGGACCACCTAGAACTCTACAGTCCTTGTCCCACAAGGAAGTGGAAGGAGTTGCACCCTCCTATTGAAGTACTAGTCGCCAACACACTCTTCTGCCTCCTGTTGCAACTGCAGTTGTCCTTCCCTTGATGCACCTCCCTTTTTCGGGAAGCACTTTCTCGGGCTCTCTCTTGGTTACCAAAACCAGAGAGAACGACCACTTTGCAGAGCAACTGGTTGCACTGAGTTGTACTTTGAGAAGCCCCCAATACCCCTATATATAGGCGGGTCATGGGATAGGGTTCTCTGTCCCCGGAAATATGGGACTAAAAGCAGGAGTAGAAGGGTTCAAGATTTTCCACAAAAGCAACCAACTCACAACCTGAACCGATCGGTTCACAAGTGAACCGGTCGGTTGGGGACCTGAACCAGTCAGTTGGAGCACCAACCGATCGGTTGGGACCCATGAGCCGATCGATTCACTTCTGAACCGGTCGGTTCGTGGTCTTGATCAGTTCCCAATTGACTTTCCTTCTTTTGTTTCTAATTGGTATCAAATACCACTCCTTATTCCAATCAAATTGGGCAAGTGAAATGCAAGGAAAATTCTCACCGACCTGACTTTCCCAACTTGCTCGGTTGCACCAGTTGAACCGATCGTTTCAACACTTGAACCGATCATTTCACTCTGACCATGAGCCGATCGGTTCAACATTTGAGCCGACCGGTTCAACAACCTCAGCCGACCGGTTCAACACTTGAACCGATCGGTTAGGAGTACAGGTTGTGCAGAATCAGTCAAATGTGATTTCAATCAGTCTGATACTCCAATCAATATGTCCAACACCTTGAACAATATGATATTGAGCTATCAATTGATTGAGTGTTTAATTAAACTACTAAACTCCTTTAGTAATCAATCTAAACATTGCTTGTGGACAAAACTCCTCTTCCAGGTTAAATCCTATGTGTGTGACCCTGCAGGTCCATTTCACGTTGGCAGTGAGAGTCCATAACATTTATGACTTCACAACCAAAGAGCGGTGTCTAGTCACACATCATTGCTACCCAAGTGAAAGTAGAAAGTTGGAGAACAACTTTCATCCTACAATCCGTGAATGGTGTTACAGCGAATGTATAATTCCTTTGTCACTGATATCCCGAATGAACTCGAGGCATGGAACAGTCATCCTGTCATCGTTCATTCACTTTCTTGATCTCAGAGTAGATTGAAGGAGATATGTATGACATCAATATCACATACTGATTCACACATGTGTACGCACACCTATATCAATCCTACTCATCAAGTGGCCATGGATATCAAACTCCCTCAGTAGGGACAAATCCCATATCTATCACTCACCCCTCAAAAGCCCCATGTGTCAAAGCCACCCAATCATCACCTTTATAACAACCCATGTTTCAGGACTGCGTTTGATGATGTCAAAGTGTGCCCAACGACATGTGTTGAGTGCAGTGATTTTAGGTCTAAGAATCACACTCACCACCATCACAGTGAGTACTGACTGTGACTACCATGTCATGGTTCCATGTGTCAAACTCACGGTGGGTCTGTCAGGTACACTTGTTCTCTAACAAGTACCTATGTGTTTGGTTTGATATCTCTATATCATGACTAATGAGATTCTGTCATCAACCAACACCACAATCTAGTCTTGTGTGTCAGTGTTGTCTATCTACCTTCCACAATGACATCCGACTAGGGACATAACAAGAATGTACAAACTCTTAGCATTCGTATGATCTCATCGTTCAGGTCCTTAACCTGAAAGCATACGTCATTGAGTATTGTCATTCTCTAGACATTCAATCTGTTCTATCACTATCTCATATGACTGAACAAGAAAGAATTGGAAGCTTGCCTTTGATGTTTATCAAATCAATCTTAATGTATCTCACCAATCATCCCATGATTGGCTCTCAGGGCACACACACCAACAAATTTGACAGTAGTTAATTAGGCCTTTAATTAATTACCGCTCCCACTATTTTGATTCAAATTGACATCCCTCACCATCAATTCGGAAGATTACAGCGTACAATCTTCTAGTGGGTCAAGATTTGTATTTCATCAAGTCATGAGTGGGCTTTGGCTGATCGCCCACAACTTGACTATTTAGGTAGGCCATCATGCCAATTGCATCATATGCAACTCTTGATGAATGAACACATGCAACACCTTGCCATGAACATTCCCTGCCTCTGGGCTTAGATGCTCTAAGAATCACCAGTTAAGTCTATCCCAAAAGCGGACACAGTAAACATGCACCCTACTTTGGCAGAACTTACATGTTTACCCTTCACACTTCCGCGAGATAGACGAGGCACCACACTTTGGCGTAACCTAAGCTTAGTAGATCAGGTTTTTCATGTGTGTCGCTAATAGAAGGCGTGAAAGACTTAATATTTAGATGAGGGATTTGGTTTTTATAGGTACATATACATATCCAATCACTACAATATAGTAAGTATCATATACATGCTATATCCCACAGAAAACATGTGAAACGATAAAAGCAATGATTATGGCCATCCTAATGAGATTCCTGGAGCTAAGAGGAATAACGGTCATCTAGGTCCACATCACATGCAACCTACAAGATGAACTATTTTCTTCACCATTTTGGGTTTGATCAACTCAACTCCATGATTGATCGACTCTCCATGAGCCAGTCGGTTGGGTTCCACCAGTCGATTGACTGGCACCTCCAGCCAATCAGTTCACTAGTCGTCGAGCATCTCCTCAGGCCGCCACCCACTCATCTTGCTCCTTGAACCGGATGTCAAAATATCCACCATTCTTTGACATAATAGAAAAAAAATCTATCCTATTTTACATTTGAAAAAGGAAACCCCGAGTTACATTCGGGGGGAGCAAAGGTAGGAAAGAAATCTCGAGTTATCTCAAGTTACATAAGGAATAGGAGATAGGCAATTGATGCACTGACTGAGATGCAAGCAGCCACATTCAACCAAGCACACATGCATAGGGTTTATTGGCCATAACCATGATATACATCCACCACAAAACTCGTGTAAGGGCAATGCACATTGAGTGTATTTATATTACATATCATATATGTATATTGGGATTTGTGGATTTAGGATTGGACATGTATAAAGCCAATTTTATTCACATCATATGCAATAAATAAAGGCGACAAACCAAAATCGATCACATCGATAATCCTAAAGTATAAAGCAGTTGATGTGGCTATGATACCACTGTTGAGTTTTAGGGGAGACAGAGAAGGCAGCAGAAACAAAAAAAATTCTTCTCCCAAACCTAGAATAAAGAAATCATGTCAACGTCTATACAGAAGGAAGGATGGTTTGTAGAGGCGTACCTTGTCCTGAGGCTTGCTCGACAACATTACCTCGCGGCATGCGCGGTCTTCACCTCCGGTCTTGGATGGTGTCTGTGCAGCTCCTGGTCTCACCGGGACTGTCAGGATTGACACATGTCCTCTAAGCTGCAGAAGTCTCCCGCCTCTACAGTTGTCCACACAGACTGCCTAGAACTCCGATCTCCTTGTCCCACAAGGAATCGGAAGGAGTCACACCCTCCTGTCAGTATACTAGTCACTGACACACTCTCCTGCAACCAGTTGCTTTACTACAATTGTCTTTCCCTTGTTGTGCCTCCTTTATCGGGTTGCACTTGCTCAGGCTCTCTTGGTTACCACAAACAGAGAGAATGACAACTTTGCAGAGCAACTAGTGTTCTGAGTTGTACTTTGAGAAGCCCCCAATACCCCTATATATAGGAGGGTCATGGGATAGGGTTCTCTACCCCGGGCAATGCGGGATTAAAGCAGGAGTAGAAGGGTTTGAGATTCTCCACGATACAACTAACTGCGCCAGCTGAACTGATCGTTTCAAGCATGAACCGATTGGTTGTGGACCCGATTCGATCGTTTCACACATAAACCAATCAGTTGGGACACCTGAGCTGATCGGTTCAAGCATGAGCCGATTGGTTCGTGGTCCTGGTCCAACTCAAATTGGCTTTCATGTTTGTTTTCGACTAATCAAATATTAGTCCTTGTTCAAATCAAATTTGTACAAGTGAAACAAATATGTTTTTGTAAAAAGAGTCTTCTGACTTTCCAAACGATCTCGGTTGGTCACACGGATTGACTGATTCAACAATTGAGCCGATCATTTCATTGACACAGGAGCCGATTGACTCACCACTTGATCCAGTAGGTTCACCAACCTGAGCAGATGGGTTCATCACATGAGTCGATCAGTCGGAAGTGCAGACTGTGCAAAATCAGTCCATTGCAGTTTCAATCAATCTGATACTCTAATCAATTGGTTCAACACCTTGAACACTAAGATTTTGAGCTATCAATCAACTGAGTGTTTAATTGAACTACTAAACTCCTTTAGTAATCAATCTACACATCATTTGTGGATAAACTCCTCTTCCAGGTTAAATCCTATGTGTGTGACCGACCATGTCCATTTCACATTGGCAGTGAAAGTCCATAACACTTATGACTTTACAAGCGAAGAGCGGTGCCTAGTCGCACATCAGTGCTACCCAAGTGAAATAGAAAGTTGGAGAACAACTTTCAATCCTACAATCTGTGAATGGTGTTATAGTGAATGTATAATTCCTTTGTCACTAATGTCCTGAATGAACTCAAGGCATCGTACAATCATCCTTTCAACGTTCATCCATTTCCTTGAACTCAGATCAGACTGGGTGAGATGTATGTGACATCATTATCACATATTGATTCACACATGCATGTACATGCCTTTCTCAATCCTACTCATCAAGTGTCCATGGACATCAAACTCCCTTAGGAGGGACAAATCCCAAATCTATCACTCACCCCTCAAAATCCCCATGTGTCAAAGTCACCCAATCATCACCTTTATAACAACCCATGTTTCAGGACGTCATTTGATGATGTCAAAGTGCACCCAATGACATGTGTTGAGTGTAGTGATTTTAGGTCAAAGAATCACACTCACCACCATCAATGTGAGAGCTGACTATGACTACCAAATCATGGTTGCATGTGTCACTCTCATGGTGGGTGTGTCTGGTACACTTGTTCTCTAATAGGTACCAATGTGCTTGGTTTGATATCACTGTATCATGACTAATGAGATTCTATCATCAACCAACACACAATCTAGTCTTTCGTGTTATTGATGTCTATGGTTATTACCACAATAACAACCGACTAGGGACTAAACAAGAATGTATACTCTTAACATCTATATGATCTTATCATTTAGGTCCCACTACTGCAAAATTTCCCATTAGTGGCATTTATTCTAGTGTCATTTATAAAAAAAGCCACTATCTATATAATGTACATACATTTTTAATTAAAATGCCCCTAAATCACTTATTATAGAGTTTATAAAAAAGACTTAACATTAAAGGCATTCTTATATTTAATTAGTGGCAATTTTAAATTGCCAAACCAAATAACGCATGCTAAGTATTATCTATCGGAAATTTTCATTTCACTTCTCCAACTTTTCCTTCGCACTCCCACATACATAATAGCTAGTATCACGGTGACTGTGGTGATTGATCTCCCCAATCCTCATCGATATTCTTTCAAAACTGACAATGCGTGGAGGAGATATAGCCTCCTGGTCGATCATCGCTCGCCCTAACAGTGTTTTGGAGGATCAAGTGCATCGATTGACTGGTGGCGGCGCATTGATCGCAGCATGGAGGATCACTTTCGACTACTGGCCGGTGAAGTGCCACATTGTCAGCACTGAGGAAGCTAGGAATCTACTTTGCCGACGCCGAGGAAGCCAGTTTAGCCGCGTTTTCTACATTGGTGCCAAGTGATTACAAATAGATTCTCTTCCCCAACCATTATCACCATCACAATCGACTGCTCTGTAATGATTCACACTAGTAGAGGAAGAACCGTCTCTGTAAGATATATTCCTACCTCTATGATTTTCTTGCCCCTCCCTTAATTTTTCTATATTGTTGCTTTATTTTTTATTGATTTCAGTTTTGAGCAAGATCTGGGCTGAAGTTAGAGTTCCTGGTTTACTCATTATTCCTAATTCCATGACTGACTTGGTTAATTTCTCTAGCAAGGAGAATCACTGTTTGGCAATGTGCATCATGTACTGGTTATGGAGGGAGAGGAATAATAGAGTTCATGAGAATGTCAAGATGCAATCATGGGTTTGGTGATGGGTATCTAAACACCACTTCCTTTAGTGGTCTAACTCTTACTAACAGACTATCCATGAATGTATATTTTGATATCAAGGAGGAAACAAAAAACAAGATAAGGTCAGAAATAACTCAAGAATTGTAGCCAGCACCAACTTCAATAGTTATAAACATAAGATAGAAAAGTATCCAAATAATCAAATATCATTACTTCCATTAATTTAGGGGACTAAGACTTAAAGAAGTATAGGATAATGGAAATTTGATTGTGGGCATTACAACTGAGTCGATGTTTCAGTTGCAACCAGCACACCTGTAACACCCAGGCCCACTTCCCAAGGCTCTAGTAGAGTTTTAGGAATGACGACTGGCCCCACAGATCACCACTAGCCTTAACTGTGTGCTTTTTCCTCATGCACGTGCAAGATGGGGTCAACTTCCCGACTGGTCACCCATCCTAGTACTACTCCAAGCTGAGCACGCTTAACTATGGAGTTCTTTAGGGATGGGCTCCCGGAAAAGGAGGTGCACCTTGGTGATATGGGTAGTCCAATCATTCCTTTTAAGATCAACTTATCCAAGGCCTCAAATCCTGGGATGTTACAATCTCCCCCACTTTGACTCTTGACGTCCTCGTCAAGGCTCAACTATAAGGCCTCATAATCTCTTCCCCATTTCAGTGAAGACCCACAATGACCCATGGACACCCAACTCTCGATCACGGAATACCAGTGCAAGGGTGGCTACGTCAACCATGGACAACCCTTTCCTACATTCCTGGACCGCATGGCTTAAGACTGGCATGCCATGCCCATGTGGGCCCCACCTACTAGAGGGGAATTAGCTCTAATACCATTTGTAACGCTCGCGCCCACTGCCCAAGGCTCTAGTAGAGTTTCAAGAATGATGACTGGCCCCACAGACCACCACTAGCCTTAAATGCATGCTTTGTCCTCATGCACGTGCAAGCTGGGGTCAACTTTCTGACTGGTCACCCATCCTAGTACTACTCCAAGCTGAGCACGCTTAACTATGGAGTTCTTTAGGGATGGGCTCCCGGAAAAGGAGGTGCACCTTGGTGATATGGGTAGTCCAATCATTACTTTTAAGATCAACTTATCCAAGGCCTCAAATCCTGGGATGTTACAACACCTCTAAGACACATGGATTTTAATGAGGCCAAGAATCACTAAGATTTATGCATAACAACTTCCTACGAAGTACAAATTAAAATTTTATAATCTTTGGAATGGTTTTGAGACAAGGAACCTCCTAGATATTAGACCTGGTATGCCATCCTGATTCCAATGTTCTAATTAGAAGCTAATTTTAAGGAAGTGTAATTATTCATGGTTATGTTATGTACATGAAATTAGGTTTGATTAGGCTTAGCTATTTTTATTATACATTGTGATATGTCATTACCCACACCAATTTTCTTCTATGTTTTTATATTAGTGTATATAAATAGGTTACGAAACAATGCCATTTTATTGCAATATGTTTCCCTTTAATATAAGTGATAAATCTAATATATTCTCAAAAGCACAAAGGCCAATAATGATTAAGCATCTCATCTTCATCACAGTTGAGTTCTATACCAAAATACATGGGTTGATCCACTTATATAGTAGAAACTATACTTCAAACGAAATTTCTAAAAAGTAGGGGCTTACTGAGCACCACTGACTTCTAAAGGGGGGGGGGGGCTAGTATGAAGACGATACAACTAAGAAATAGAAAAGAAAAATACACCATTTCCCTTCACCATGAATTGGTTACATGTGAGCACAATTATATTCTGTTCATTCGATTCCCCTTGTCAAAGAGGGTGTGGTTGCTCTTCATGTCATATTCTGTTCATTTTGATTCTGGAATTTTGGATGATATGCTTCTATTCTTATGCTTGGTCAAGGTTCAGTACTTTTCTCCCATCTCTTGTCAGGCTCTGCTGGTTGAAGCTTCTATTGGTTTGGATTGGAAAGTCTTGTATGCTATTTTCTTTTGAATCCTTTTTTCTGATGTGGTTTTGAGTGATGTTCTACGTTTTTCTTCTGTTGGTTATCGTTGGCTGAAGGATATGTGATTTGTCCTTGCGTTGGTTTGTCTTTTCCCTGTTTGATGTCATCCAAGGATGGGATTCTATGCTGGCTCTTGCCTATGGAAATGCTTGAAATGGCTTTGTATGGTTCTCCTTTTTTAAGGCTATTTTGGGATTCTTTGAAATGATATTCCTATCCTTTGAAACAGGAGTTTTGGCCAACCAAAAAAGGAATATAGCCATGATTGAGTACCATGTTATGAAGAACATACACCTTGGTGTTCAGCTTCATATCAGGGATTGTATCTTTGGTATTTGTTTCTATAGATTCCTACTTTCTGGTTGTATATGTTCTAAAGGTTTCCAGTAGGTGAGCTTGTAGAAGCTAAGGTTGTAGGTTTGGAAACCATGTTGGTGGTTTTGAGGTTTACGAATTCACCTTTGATACTGGCGGATAGGACCCAGGCTCCTCTTCATTTTTTGATTCAGTTCAAAATGATTAGAATGTGCTTGGGTCCTTATTATAAGTATGTTCTTTTGTCCTTTTAAAAAGTATTTCAAACATAGTGTCATGTACTCATAAAACTAAAGTGGCAGGAATCTATCCCATTTATATATAGGTCAGAGAATAATAACCTCACATAACTCATTTAGAAAATTTACAATTTTTAGATGAATCCTTCTTGTAACTCATTTAGAAAATTTACAATTTTTAGATGAATCCTTCTTATAACTCATTTAGAAAATTTACAATTTTAGATGAATCCTTCTTGTCATAAAATTTGTGGTACTATCAAAATAATAAGATGATAAGATATCTTGCAGTAGTGTTTTGATAAACACAAAAGTATAAGACTATAGTAAAATTTTGGAAAGACACCAGTAACCTCTTTAAATAGATCTCACACCTTCTATAGTAGTTCATCAATACTCCAAATTAAATAGGTCTCACACCTGTACAAAATAAGCCAGACACCATTAACCTCTTTGATAATCTAAAATATGAGTGTTGATTCAACAAATAGATAATAAGTGTCACCTCATTGTATGAAATACCAAGATACATCAAATTATAGAAAATACTAGTTAGTTCATTGAAATTCTCAAAGAAGGATTAGTAAGCATTGGACCAATTGCAAAGATATAGCCTCTATATAGGACATGATCTCCACTATTAGATTTCTTTTCAAGCTACCATGTCTACCACAATATGGTTGGTTATGACAAGAAGTAAAAGGTTAACTGATGTTATAAAACTTTTTCTAAAAATATATAACATCATTATATGTACTTACACTTTGTTAATACTAATATTTTGCAGTCTCTGTCCACCCACAACAGTCACTATGAACTGGGCCTCTATGCCAATGTTAACATTCCCTATTGAAGAACAATTGGACATCATCCTAGATGATCATTCCTTAAACCAACTAGCCATACCCAAACGTTGGCGTTTTCTAAAAGGAAGACACTACAGGCGTGGTGAAGTGACCCTAAAATTTGGCAATTATTCACATGTTATCGAGGTTGAGTATGATTTGGCAGGAAATCTTGTATCAAAATCCAGTTGGCGTGATTGGATTAGAAAGATGCTAGTGGGCCGTAGTGATAGGATTTTTCTCTGTCCAGTTGGCCATAATACCATCAAAGTTTGGATAACCAACATCAACTGCGAGACCTGAGCGCATGATGGAGGATATCAGCTCAGACGAATATGATAATGAGGCCATGTCAGTTCAGATTTGTCTAAATACAGTGAGGAGCTCCATGACACAACATAATCATTAAAAAGGCCACAGTAGGTCCAATTAACAAATATAATTGTCAAGAAAAAAAATTTGTGTTTATACTTTTTGTCTGAAAGCAATCAATCCTCATAGTTGCTTTCTTTTCTGAACTTCAAGAGAAGATCGCCACAATGATAAGTCCTCGAAGTTACTGATGTGGGACCATGTTGGTGTGGTATTTAGTTGTCTATCTATCTAGACTTGTCTGTATTAATAGTTATTTTAATTATGCACATGTTTAGGGGTACACCAACCCCTTTGTTTAATAATTGTTTAGGGGTACACCCCTGTGTGTGGATGTAAACAGAGATTAATGAATGAAACTGAAAGTTGCTACATGAATGCTTATAACTGAAGTGTGTGTTCCCATGAATGTTCCAAATTCACAAATCCATCCTATCTAACGATACATTCAAAACCAAGCAACAAAAATAAATATGCATATCCTATTATGTTACAAATTACTAATAAATTTCATTATAAATGTTCTTTATAGAATGGATAAGTCTTGGATAGCAGAGGATGACTGAACGAGCAGTAGATACTTATATGGAGTATCAAATTTTTTGGATTTTGCTTTGAAACATTTATTAATTGGAGACAAGATTGTATGCCCATGTAGAAAGTGTGTTAATGTATATCAGGTCACCAGAAAGACTGCATTGAGCCATCTACTGTGGCATGGCTTCTTACCAAGCTATATTTCTTGGGCTTTTCATGGTGAAGATGCCGATGTTCAAATGGGTGCTCCTACTAATAAGGGAGATTTCCTTAATGCTGAAAATTTACAAGATATGTTACATAATACTTCTCCGAGTTTCAGTGAAGATGGAAATATTGAAAGAGTGGTGCCATCTATTGATCAACATTTCAATACTGAAAAATTTTATATCTTGTTAAAGGATTCTGAGATTGAATTATATCCAAGGTGTAAGAAATATAGCAAACTTGCTTGCATCCTAGAATTCTATCACCTGATTTGTCTTAATGGCTTGAGTAAGAAAGCATCATCTATGTTTCTTACATTCTTTAAGAAGATGCTACCAGAAAGAGAACATTTACCTAATTCATTTTATGAGCTAAAAACGATGATTACGGGGTTGGGATTAGATTATGTGAAGATTCATGTTTGTCCAAATGGTTGCATGTTGTTTTAGAAGGATTCTGTTGATAAAGACGTATGTGATACATGTGGAGAATCAAGATGGAAACCGATTACAATCCCAGATGATGATGATGAGCTTGCAAAAAAAAACCAAGAGAATACCTATCAAAGTGCTCAGACATTTTCCACTTATACCCTGCCTAATGTAGTTATTCATGTCATCAAAAACCTCATCCTTAATGAGGTGGCATGCAGAAGAATATGAAAAACATGACAAGTTAAGACACCCGGTTGATTCACCTGCATGGAAAACATTTGATGTGATGCATCCAGAATTTGTTGCAGATGCTAAAAACATTCGATATAGACTTGCAACTAATGGATTTAATCCTTTTGGGACAATGAGTACTTCTTACAGTAAATGGCCTGTTGTGATTATTCCATATAATTTACCTCCTTGGTTGTGCATGAAGCAACCATATTTTATGTTGTCCCTACTCATTCCTGGACCAACTTCACCTAAAAATATAGATGTGTACTTGCATCCATTGATTGATGAGTTGAAAGAACTATGGGATATTGGTGTACATACATATGACGCTGGAACCAAGGAATTCTTTCTGATGCGTGCTTCTTTATTATTGACTATTATTGATTTTCTAGGATACGCACATCTATCTGGTTGGAGTACTAAAGGCTACAAAGCATGTCCCTATTGTAATAAAGATACTTTCTCACATTAGTTGCCACATAGCCATAAAGTTTGCTACAGAGGACATCATAGGTTTTTTCCAACTAGCCATAGATTCTGAAAAGAAGCAAAGGCAATTGATGGTGAGCAAGAATTTAGGTGTCCACCTAAACCTCCTTATGGAGCTCAAATCTGGTCATAATTGGAGGATGGAAGAACTGTAATTGGTAAGAAAAGGCCAAGAGGTAAGGATTCAACACACAATTGGGAAAGCAAAAGCATATTTTTTGAGCTACCATATTGGAAAACCAACATTGTAAGGCACAATCTCGATGTCATGCACATTGATAAGAATATATGTGAGAGTATTGTTGGAACATTGCTAGGTTTGAAGGATAAAAGTAAGGACAACTTGAATGCAAGGAAGGATTTGGAGGATATGGGAATCAGATTTCCACTTCATCCAAAAATTGTTGGAAAATATACCATCCTACCTCCAGCTTGCTATACAATGAAAAAAGATGAAAAAATATTATTTTGCAACCTCCTAAAATCTGTCAAAGTTCCAGACGGGTATGCGTCTAATATATCTAGATGTGCACGGCCGAAGGATCAGAAGATGCTACCAATGAAAAATCATGATTATCACGTGATGATGCAACAACTTTTGCCATTAACTATCATTGCGTCCTTGTCCAGTAAGAATGCTAAGTCATGTGTTATTAATCTTTGTCGCTATTTTCAAAGGTTGTGCACTAAATTCATAGATCCAAATGATTTTTCTGCATTGGAAAATGCAATAGCTGTTACACTTTGTGAGATGGAGAAGATATTCCCTCCATGTTTTTTTGACATAATGGTGCATCTATCAGTCCATCTCTCTTATGAAGCTAAGATAGCCGGCCCTGTTCAGTATCATTGGATATATCCAATTGAAAGGTAACATTTCACACGTCGTGATGACTTTACCTATTGGAATGTAATTTGTCATAATATTTTCCTCAACTTTGTTATCAGGTATCTGAGACCCTAAAAGGATATGTTCATAATAAAAGATATCCAGAAGGATCAATAGTAGAAGGATATAAGCTGAAGAGTGTCTAACTTTTTGTTCAAGATACTTGGCTGGAGTTGAAACAAAATTAAATCGGCCAAATAGAAATGATAATAACAAAGCAAATTTGGAAAATGAGCCAACACTTGACAGTGATGATTGGTCTATTTTCACGATAGTAGGTCGTGGTATTGGTTAAATGGTAACATGTGTCTTGGACGAACATACATTAAAACAAGCCCATAAGTATGTATTATTCAATTATGAAGAAATTGAACCCTACATTAAGTTAGTGTCAACTGTCTTCTATTAATAAAATGCTATAACATATTCCAATAACATATTGCACATATTTTGTATTCAGGATGCACTATGATGTCATTAGGCCAAAACATCCTCAGAAGTCCTTAAAGGAGGTTCAGAGAATACATAGTAACTCATTTGATGGATGGTATAAGGAACATGTAAGTTTAGTTGTGGTAATTAAATTAGTTATGCTTCATGACTAAAGTCTAATAAACTTTTATTTTGTTAGATTGAGACACTCCTAAGAACAGATATGGTGGATGATAAAGTCAAGTTTCTTTCTCAAGGTCCACATCAACTGGCCATTAAGTACAAGGGCTATGTTGTCAATGGTCACAGATTTCATACCAAGGAAAAAGATGCAAATCGAACAACACAAAATAGTGGAGTCTTTTTGGTAGCTAAGACTGATTGTTATTCTAAAACCACTGACCGCAATCCAATTACTAGAGATGTAACCTACTATGGTGTTTTGAAGGATGTCATTGTGCTCAATTATTATGAAGACTTTAAGGTGACATTATTTAAGTGTGACTGGGTGGACATCTACTCAACGAGGGGAATCAAGAATGATGAACATGGGTTGACACTTGTTAATTTGAGACACCTTTAAACTACAGGAGAACCGTTTGTAGTGGCATCTCAAGTTGGACAAGTATTTTATGTAGAAGATGTCACTGCAAAAGGGTGGCTTTTTGTTGTAAAGATTGCCCCATTGGATATGTTCAACATGGAAGAACAATCTTGTATTGAGAATGTCGAAGCTTATGTGCAAGGTGAAACTCGAGATGGGCCATCAATGACATCAGAGGATGAAGATACTGCTTGTGACATAGTTAGATTGGATATGGAAGGAATTACTGTTGCTAGTTCAACAACTGAAAAAGACCAATCCCGAATTCAGCAGGATGATGAAAGTGTATCTCAAAGTGATGATGATGACTATTTTAAATGAGAAGATTACAAAATAGCAGCCAATGTTTCTTTTTGTTTGTCATTAATATTTGACTTAAATAAGCCTTTTTTGGCTCAATGTATCTCTTTAATTTTTTGTCTCACATTGTGCTCTAACTAGGTGTATCAATTTTTCATGTCTGACATTATTCTTATTCATATTTATCCTTGTCTCTACTATTGTTTATAATTATATTTTATTAAATATCTGTGTTTCATTTTTAAATATTATTAATAAAATTGTTATTCTGTTGTTCAATATTTTTTGAAATGTCTTCATTTTTATGTGACTTGATATACTCAGGATGAGAGAACAGTACACTGACAACTGCCATAACATGACAGCCACAAGCAATGATAAGAACAACAACAATGACTTCTATACGGTGACTCATTTACCTAGCATTACTCGACATGGTTGTTGGCAATCTTTGAACATTTCATCCTCAAATCGCTCCAAAAAAATTTTAGATTCCCTTCCAACTGAAATTCGTAATGATAGAGCAAACAAATTCAGTAAAACTACTACTAGCTCTGCAAAAAATGCCCAATCAACCACGTCTCCCCAAGACTCTAATATGGTTGGTGGTTCAAAATCCTCTCAAACATGCACAACTGAAAAGGAGATGGGAACAAGGTTCTAAAATCAGAAAAACAAATAAAGTGGTGATAAAGTTATAAAATCAAGAATTTCACAGCAACCCTGTGTGCCTAATGTCAATGCTTCTGTGTCTATTCATTCAAGAATTGTAGATAATAGAGCTGCCAGTAACCAAAATAGCAATGTATTTCCTGATAACATGGACCAAAATGACATCTCTGATCACCATGTTGAGTCATTGAATGTTACAACAACACCTTCTGATGGGCTAGGTAATTATGTCATTCATATCATTGTATTTATAGTGTTTCATTTAATCATATATAATTTTGCATATATATATTTTATCCTTAATGAATGAATGCTTAGGTCAAAAACATCGAGCAAACAAATTCAATAAAACTATTACTAGCTCTACAAAAAATGCCCAATCAGCCACGTCTCCCCAAGACTCTAATATTGTTGGTGGTCAACATCCTCTCAAACATGCACAACTAAAAAGGAGATGGGAACAAGGTTCCAAAATCAATACAACAATGAAAGTGGTGATAAAGTTACAAGATCAATAATTTCACAGCTACCCCGTGTGCCTAATTTCAATGCTTTCGTGTCTATTCATTCAAGAATTGTAGAGAATAGAGATGCCAGTAACCAAAATAGCAATGTATTTCCTGATAACATGGACCAAAATGACATCTCTGATCACCATATTGAGTCATTAAATGTTACAACAACACCTTCTGATGGGCTAGGTAATCATTTCATTCATATCATTGTATTTATGGTGCTGCATTTAATCATATATAATTATGCATATATATATTTTATCCTTTATGAATGAATTCTTAGGTCAAAAACATCGAGCACGTGGCCGAACACAATGTTTGAAAGTTTGGAAAAGAAAGCCCGACGATCCAATTCCCATTGAGAAAAGTCAATTTGGACAAACAATAGGTGAAAACCAATGTCACTTATCAAGTTTTTTGACAACCATTGCAAGAGATCCCAATCTTTGTCCACTAAACTATGAGGACTGGAGACAATTTCCAGAAAATAAAAAAGATTCTATATGGAATTTTGTGATGGTGTATTATTAAATTTTATTTTAAAATGGTTAAATGAAGCATCTAATTGATATCCTTTATGTCGGTAGAGTAAATTCACAATGGATTCAGATCTGAAGGAGTAGATAAGTAAGAGACTAGGAAAGAAATAGAAGGACCACAAGTGCGAGTTAAGGAGACTATACTTCGAAGAAGATAGTCCATACAAACAACAGCTTGAACAAGTTGTTCCCCACGTGGAAAAGTCGCATTGCAAATTTCTTGTCGATTATTGGAGGAGTAATAAAGGAAATATAATATTATTTTTTTCTATTTGTTGATAATTACAGTACTGCATAGATAATTACTATGCACAATACTGCAATGTTTTCCATAGAGGAAGTCTATAACTAACAAGACAAGTAGAAAATTTCAAAAGGTTAGCCACACAACAGGAACCAAGTCATTTGCATGTCTGAAATATGATATAATTTAGTAATTTTTGTGATCCATTTAGACAATTTGATGGCATATGTTAATTTGATGTTTACAATAACCTTCTTTGAATGATAAAGATGGAGAAGGAAATAGGCGGAGAAGTGGATCCCATAATGTTTTTTGTGAAAACTCATCGTAAAAAAGATGGGAGCATAGTTGATGTTGAATCCGCCAAAATTTTGGTACAACACATAATATCCTATAGTATTATGTTACATATACTAATTTCATAGAGGTATATACTTGGTATAAATTGCATCTCGTATTATTTGTTGTATGTAGGAAAAAATTTCTGAGGTAGGAGAAGATCTGCGAAGAAAACAACCTGATGTTACTTCTGATGAAATTTATAGGCATGTTATGGGAGAAGAGAGACCAGGATATGTTCATGGTTATGGACTTGGACCATCGCCTTCTGATATTTGGGGCAAGAACCGTAAATCTCGAGAAGCTGAAGAAGTACAAAGGAAGCATTTCTAGGATGAGCTGCAAAACTTCAAGAACAAAAGGATGAATTCAACCAAAAACTAGAGGAGTTAAGTGCCTTAACTAGAGGAGGAAACAGTCAAGAATAACATGTTGGCACTGGCCATGTATATTTGGTATAAATTGCATCTCGTATGATTTATTGTATGTAGGAAAAAAATTCTGAGGTGGGAGAAGATCTGCGAAGAAAACAACCTGATGTTACTTCAGATGAAATTTATAGGCATGTTATGGGAGAAGAGAGACCATGATATGTTCATGGTTATGGACTTGGACCATCTCCTTTCTGATATCTGGGGCAAGAACTGTAAATCCCGAGAAGCTGAAGAAGTACAAAGGAAGCATTTCCAGGATGAGCTTGAAGAACAACAGTTGGAATTTGATGCCAAACTTCAAGAACAAAAGGATGAATCAACCAAAAACTAGAGGAGTTACTTGCCTTAACTCGAGCTGGAAACAGTCAAGCACAGCATGTTGGCACTGGCCAAGTATGAGTACATTTTATACAAGATGTGTGGTATCAATTATTTTCCATGTTGGCTTTTATGGACTTATGACAAAAATAAAATAATTGTGTAGACAAACTTATCAATGCAAACTCCACTCCATATAAGACATGCATCATTTAAGAAGGGACAAGTATGTTTGTATTACTGTGAATTGCACTTCATTTTACGTTTATATAAATTTGTTATGTAAACTGTATTTTGTTTCTAGGATGTGTATCTGCTGAGTTTTACAAATCTGGATGCTAGAATTGCATTCAGTCGAGTCTCTGAGGTTGACCCCATGAAAATGGTGGGAGGTGCAATTTTAGGCTCATCATTTGTTGCTATTTTTGTAGAGGTTGCTTTGTTGGGAAACGATCCTCTAGTTAGACCTTATGATCAATATCAATCTTTTGATGATGTTGTTGACAACGTCATAGCATGGCCAAAAACACATACGTTGCCAAGGTGAGCATAAAGTATTGCTTATATTGTTACATAATTGAAAACAAAAGTAGTATCTAAAGTTGTTTCCATTTGTTGCAGGACATGAAGTTTAAATTTAATCTTGGACACTATCTAAAGAGAGACGAGAAATAGTTGTTTTTATTTAATCCAATTTGTTATTTGTACATGCTGATCCAAAGTAATGGTGTTTCATGTCCATTGTCGTGGACAATGTTGCCAAATAACAATCTTATTTTGTTTTGTCCTACTTTTAATTTTTTATGGAGAATCTTAGTATTATGGATGATACACGCATTATGATTGGTATGTGGTTTTTATCTATGAGCAGTTTTTTAGCTTCTTATTTGTGGGTACAGATGAAAAATTTAGTTGAAAATGATTTATGATTATTTGATCCATTTCTTTCCATTTTGTAATTACTCAGCTAGTAAATGGATTATTATGGTTTGGATATTCAAAATTTATAACTAATGTGGATGGGTGATGTGGACTGAATAATTCTTTTTTAATGTTAAAACTACTGCAGTAAAAGGGTAATTGTCCCTTTTGTATGGCAGCCACACATTGTATACCATGATTTTCTATTTCCCAACCTATGCAGGTTTGATTCTGTTTGATAATATCTTGGAATGCAATTGCTTATATAAGCAGGAATGCATATTGCACGTGCTTCATATTTTGGGCTTCATATCCAACTTGCATCATGTCAGATCATGATATATTTCTTATGGCATATTAATTTTTCTTTCTTTACTTGATCACATGATGTAGGATATCTTAACACTATAGGGATCAAGATTCTAGCAACCACACTACAATCTTCAAGCTCCACCCAACATTTTGAAGAATCCTTGACTAGTTGTTGCAACATTTTAAATGAGACTATTCATATATTTATTGGTTCTTTTTAGGGCAATTTGTTATGCAGTAATACTTTTTTGAAATCTTTACTTTGTAGGCAAGGGTATTTTTTATATGTACATGGTTTTTGGGAATAATATGATACGTCCACCCATTTCCTGAAAGCATAGATCTGCCATGCATAAATATTTTTTATATTTCCAAGGAAATTTGTTCCTAGTTTCTTATATATATGTGCCCTCACATAGATATAGGTGACATTGATGTTTATCTTGAGGTATCACATCACTTGAGGTCTCAGATCTTACCTTCTGGATAATTCATTTAAGTTGTTAGAATGAAACAAGTAATATCCTGACACTACTTGTCTCTGATTATTTCAGAAAATCATCAGATAGAGCTCAAGTATTTAGACCCTCTGCCTTGACATACCCTCTGCCTTGCCTTAATGTAGGGAGGCCCAAGCGACCCACTTATGTACCTATTGAGGTGCGTTACTTCTACGAGTGATGTTCTATTTTCTCACTGCGTTGTTTTTGAATGTTTTGTTTTTGGTACTAAGTATAATATAGCTTGGTGTTTTGTTCTGCCAGTTTAGTTAATAAATTATTTGTTTGTTTTTTGCCACTAACTAACATAACTTGGTGTTTTTCCTTTAGCATGGGCACACTAAGTCATTGTCAAAATTTCAGAGGTCTGCTCTGGTTGAGAAGTCTAGGTAGAAGCCTCAAGAAAGAATGGGTGTTCTTAGTAATGTGGGTTCCTCCCTGTTCCCTTAATTGTTAAAACAACATTTGTATATTTGTCTTTTTTCCTTTACCCCCTCCATCTAAAATAATACCCTTTCTGTAACATGTGCTTGTGATGCAGGCCCTAAAAGCCAATAACTATGGTAATGATCCTCTACTAACTGTAGCTCTGAGTTGGAGATTAAAGGCCAATCTCGAGAGATGACAACCTAAGACATAAGCAGAGCAACATAGAACACCCCAGATAAGAAAAATGAACAAAATGACATATAGATTTGAGCCCAACAAAAATAATGGGATGAAAAACTCATATATATGATAAGGAGTCAAAATTCAAAACTTACAACAACTATTGATGCCTTGTCTGACTGCCTAGGGCTCCCATGGGACACATCCATTCCTAGTATAATAGTTGGCACTTGGGAGATCTTTGGCATGGATGGAGGATGCTCATGGTTGTGGTGAACTTCTCTGCGCAATGTGACACCTGTAGGCATATTCAGGATCTCATTCTCTGTGGAAACATGAAGGGCATTGTAAATAAAATCTTTTAATGTATTTCATTTATATTAGTTAAACGAAATACATAAAAAGATTTTACTGACAACGCACTTCATGTTTCCACAACGAATGAGATCCAAAATAATCCTGCGGGTGTCACAGCGTGCATAGAAGTTCACCACAACTGAGCATCCTCCATCCATGCTAAAGATCTCCCAAGAGCCAACTATTATACTATGAATGTATGTGTCCCATGGCAGCCCTGGGCAGTCGGATAAGCCATCAATAGCTGATGTAAGATTTGAATTTTGACTCCTTAGCATATGTATGGGTTTTTCGTCCCATTATTTTTGCTGGGCTCAAATCTATATGTCGATGTGTTCATTTTTCTTATCTGGGGTATTCTATGTTGCTCTTCTTGTGTCTTAGGTGTGGTTGTAGAAGGTGTGGAGAGTGGTTGTACAAATGCATAAAAACTATAGTTCACCAATTATTGGACTGTGGTTGTACAAGGTGTGGTTGTACAAATGCAGAGGATTGAAATATGGATATGGATCAAATGAAGCATAAACTTCCAGTGCTCATTTTACTGTATACATGACATATATTCTACCTTGAAGAAAATAATGAAGGTGAATGAGATTATCCATCAAGATCAATTATTTTTCTCCTACTTCAAGTTCATAAAATTGTTTGATATGGTACCATTAAAGATTGAAACTCTTCTAAACTCACTGCATCATGAATTTTATGAGATATGAAGTTAACCATTTTATCAAATGTGGTAATATTCTCCATATATCATGAGTGCTACCAATCCATTATGGACATATTACATATTAGTAACCATTGTATCAAATGTGGTAATATTCTCCCTAATTTTTTGTGTCTTTATTCTCCAGGGTTCAAGAAATACAAAGATTATTCAGCAATGATCTTTGAAGTGATATTCACCTCCACAGCTTTCCCAAGTTCCTGGATCATTGCTCAAGTTGAACTTCAAGCTATGCTCAGTACCATCTGAAATGTAGTGTCCTTCAGATTCCAAAATGCGATATTTAGATAAGATGCATTCAATTATGGAAATTGGATTAAATTTTTTTGAGGACTTTGTGCCCCTCATTTTTAAAGTATTATACCATGCTTGCAAAGGTGCAAGGCTTGCAACATGCACATCATTCAACAAAATTCGATCATGTATGTTCTTCCATTCTTTCTCAAGACCTTAAAGTCCTACATAACACGATTTACTAGTTACTTACATCTTGGAAGACATCAAACAACATATGCACATGCCCCATATTTATTGCCTAATTCACTGATGTCAGTACATATTTGACAAACTAATTGTTATATATTGCAGGAACTACAATAATATACTTAGACATTTCAGTTAAGGTGTCTATTTCACACATGTTTTTCTTTAAACTTCCAGGAGGCTACATCTATTTATCCTACCCTCTAGTTTAAGGTTTTTAAACCTATTTTCTTATTGTGAGTAGAGTCTATTCAGAGTTGTGATGGTGTTTCTAAATGTGGTAGTTTGTCACCTCATATTTGCCATGACCCAATTGCAAAATTGATGGGCAATTCGACAATCGGACTCATGAGAACCACTAGGATTGGAAAAATAATATAGAAAAATGATGTGATTGGCTGTCAAATTCCTTACACCTTCATATATAGGTTGTTGTTTTAATTCCTATTCTAATATAGTTGTTTGATTGCTAATGCAGTGTATATAAATCTTAATGGTGTGCTTATTATCGACCTTGTTATATTGTTCACTTATACATTGGATAATGAACCAATGACAAAAGAATTATGTGCTACACGCTAGGAACATGCCAACCAACCATCCACTCTACACATATGAGTTGTATAGATAGGTAAATCTCTGTTCTGTTATGTCTAGCTTTGATGGTTCATATATTATAGATGGAATGTAACATGAGCATTTCTTTGATAGAGATGGAATGTAAATTTCTTTTTAATTTGATGAACCAATGTACGGTCATGCTAACTGTAATCATGTACTAGTGAGATTTTTTGATGAACATTGCACTTCTATTGCTGCAACTTGCAAGAGGAATTAACAATTCCTGAAAGTTTGTTTTGGTAAAGGTTTTTTTCTAATTTCAGAGCTGAAACCTAAGAAGAGCATGAAATTGCATTAGACCGTTGGAGGAAGCTATTAAAGGAAAATGAAATTGCAAAGCAAGAAAGAAAGGTTTGCTTGGCCATTTGTCAGTTAGTCTGTTGGTGGATTCGACATGGATGTTGCAGCTGCTCTGTATTAGGCCACTTGTTGCACCAGAGGTTTATAATCTATACCTCTTCCAGTTGTGTATCTATCATCTCTGCCTAGTAGATGAAATTGGAAATCCCACATGTTGTCTTTTTGGGACTGCTTCATATGTATTGACTATGGATATGTTTGGACCTATTGTTGATAATGCAGGTGGCATTGTTGAGATGAGTCACCAGGTAAATTATTTTCCCTTATTATTTGCTGATTTACACTAAACAAGCCTTATTATTTGCTTCTTTACACTAAACAAGAACCTTCATCATGGTTTTTTTTGTTTAACCATCTAGAACAAGGATACATGTATTTTTTTTTAACTTTTTTCTTTGGACTTAGGTTGAGGCTTTGGACTTAGCTATCACCTTGCTGCTATGATTCCTAAACACAGCAACCAACTACACCTTACTACATGTATTTTCTAAGGCTACTTTCAAGCCTTTCAATTGTCGCACCCACCCTGCTTCCTGCATCACTCACCAGAATCAGACGCCAACGGAACTACACTCTGCTTAGCTTCCTTCTCTACAAGTTTCAAATGGGCCCATCTGAGTAGAAAGCAAAAGGATGCTCCAAGCATAGAACCAAGGAGCATATTCCACACTCGCCATCTCAAGGAACCAGGCAATATGAGACCAGATACAGTAGCAGTTGCTGAGCCAACTCCATCAATGTTGAAGACATCATGTATGCCACGTTGTTCAGCAAGAAGATTTTGTAAACCATAAAATGCAGCAGTAAACATTGGTGTTGTATTCAATATAAGGAGCAAGGTAAAATGTCCTCCCCATGTAATTCAATATAAGGGGCAAGGTAAAATGTTGAATGAAAGTATATCATTGGTGTTGTATTCAATATAAGGGGTAAGGTAAAATGTCCTCCCCATGTAATTCTCAATTGATTATGAATAAAAAATATTCATACTTTCAAAAAAGTGAGTTCATCTACAATTGACATTCATTTAGAAATAATGATAATGAATTGAAAATTGAATGACTAAAAGCCATGAAAATGTAGTAATACAAAACTAGTAGTCATTAGCGGCTTTTTTATACGCCATTAAACTCAATAAGAACATTTTAATACACCAACATAATACTAAAGAGTGGCATTTGTATAAAAGCCAATTGATGGATAGTGGCTTTTTTATAAATGCCAAATGATGGTTTAGTGGCCTTTATGTGGCATTTATTCGAAGACACTAAAGACAAACCTTTAGTGGCTTTTACAACGTAAGCCACTATCTTCCTAGTGGCATTGGCACTAGAGGCATTTTTTTAAATGTCAACAAATGTCATTAAACATGTTTACTGACTTTTTTGTGGCATTTCTGAAAGGCCGCTAATGAGTATGTTTGCTATAGTGTCCTTAACCTAAAAGCATACATCATTGAGTAAAACAATTCTTTAGACATCTATCATGTTACACTATCATCTCAGAAATAGTTAAAACATATAGATCAGAAATTGCCCTTATTATTATTCAAATCATTTACAAAGTATCCCATTACAACCATCACATGGCTTACTCTATGGGAATACATACCAACACTTCCATCATGGCTGGTTTCCATTAAAGATGACACATGGCCTCTACTAGACACTTAAGAACATATGTTGTGTACATGGTTATAGTAGAAGATGAGATAGAAGAAGAACGACATTCTACATAGCAAGTGTGAGAAGTGGAATGTTTGGTAGTGTAGGATCATACACCTTTGTGTAGTTCCACCAGTAGATTGTATTGATCTAAAACGAATGATGATGATGATGCATGTGGAGCTGGTGACTTATCGTCCATGCACTAGTTTGGGAATGATTGTGGTGGTGGGGATAGTGTTGATGGAATAAATTGATCAGGCATTGTGACCATAGTACCAATATTATCTGTGGGGATGAGGATGATGGAAAGAACATGTTATCCTCATGAATGGTGACATCCACAGAGATATAGACTCTATTAGAGCTAGGGTCAGGACACTTGTAACCTTTTGAGAAAAAGAATAACCATGAAACACCATTTGAATAGCTCAAAATCAATGCTCGTCAACCTTGGGATCAAAATTATGAATGAAGGTGGCACAACCAAAAATTTGAGGCGGTAGCTAAAATGGTGTGGATTGAGAGTAAACATTGCAAAAATGAGTGTGCTTCCTAAAAATAGAGGAAGGTTGGAGATTGATAATTAAGCAAGTAGTGAGGACCACATCAGACCAAAACTTCTTAGGCGAGTTTGCATGAGTGAGAAGAGAATGTGTAATGTCAAGTAGATGTTGACTTTCACTACAACAAACATACTCATTAGCGGCCTTTCAGAAATGCCACTACAATAAAAAAGCCAGTAAATAGGTTTAGCGACATTTGTTGACATTTAAAAAAATGCCTCTAGCGTCAATGCCACTAGGAAGATAGTGGCTTAAGTTGTAAAAGCCACTAAAGGTTTGTCTTTAGTGGCTTCGAATAAATGCCACATAAAGGCCACTAAACCATCATTTGGCTTTTATAAAAAAGCCACTATCCATCAATTGGCTTTATACAAATGCCACTATTTTGTATTATGTTGGTGTATGAAAATGTTCTTGTTGAGTTTAATGGCATATAAAAAAAGCCACTAATGACTACTAGTTCTATATTACTATATTTTCATGGCTTTTAGTCATTCAGTTTTCAATTCATTATCATTATTTCTAAATGAATGTCAATTGTAGACGAACTCAATTTTCTGAAAGTATGAATATTTTTTATTTATAATCAATTGAGAATTACATGGGGAGGACATTTTACCTTTCCCCTTATATTGAATACAATACCAATGATATACTTTCATTCAACATTTTACCTTGCCACTTATATTGAATTACATGGGGAGGACGTTTTACCTTGCCCCTTATATTGAATACAATACCAATGTTTACTGCTGCATTTTATGGTTTGCAAAATCTTCTTGTTGAACAATGTAGCATACATGATGTCTTCAACATTGATGGAGCTGGCTCAGCAACTGCTGTTGTATCTGGTCTCATATTGCCTGGTTTTTTGAGATGGTGAGTGTGGAATATGCTCCTCAGTTCTGCACTTGGAGCTGCCTTTTGCTTTCCACTCAGATGGGACCATCTGAAACTTGTAGAGAAGGCAGCTGAGTGGAGTGTAGTTCCGTTGGCGTCTGATTCTGGAGAGTGATGCAGGAAGCAAGGTGGGTGCAACAATTGAAAGGCTTGAAAGTAGCCTCAGAAAATACATGTAGCAAGGTGCAGTTGGTTGTTGTTTTTAGGAATCATAGTAGCAAGGTGATAGCTAAGTCTAAAGCCTCAACCTAAGTCCAAAGAAAAAAGTTAAACAAAAAATACATGTATCCTTGTTCTAGATGGTTAAACAAAAAAAACCATGCTGAAGGTGATTGTTTAGTGTAAAGCAACAAATAATAAGGGCTTGTTTAGTGTAAAGCAACAAATAATAAGGGCAAATAATTTACCTGCTGACTCATCTCAACAATGCCACCTGCATTATCAACAATAGCTCCAAACATATCCATAGTCAATGCATATGCAGCAGTACTCAACATCCCCATGGTTGCAACGACAGTCCCAAAAAGACCACATGTGGTATTTCTAATTTCATTTACTAGGAAGAGATGATAGATACACTGATCTCCAGAATTGGAAGAGCTATAGATTCTAAACCTCTGGTGCAACAAGTGGCCTAATACAGAGCAGCTGCAACATCCATGTCGAATCTACCAACAGACTAACTAACAAATGGCCAAGAAAACCTTTCTTTCTTGATTTTCAATTTCATTTTCCTTTGATAGCTTCCTCCAAGGGCTTAATGCAATTTCATGCTCTTCTCAGGCTGTAGCTCTGAAATTAGAAAAAACCATTACCAAAACAAACTTTTAGGAATTGTTAATTCCTCTTGCAAGTTGCAGCAATAGAAGTGCAATGTTCATCAAAAAATCTCACTAGTACATGATTACAGTTAGCATGACAGTACATTGGTTCATCAAATTAAAAAGAAATTTACATTCCATCTCTATCAAAGTATTGTTCATGTTACATTCCAACTCTAGTATATGAACCATCAAAGCTAGACATAGAAGAACACATATTTACCTATCTATACAACTCATATGTGTAGAGTGGATGGTTGGTTGGGAAGTTCCTAGCTTGTAGCACATTATTCTTTTGTCATTGGTGCATTATTCAATGTATAAGTGAACAATATAGCAAGGTCGATAATAAGCACACCATTCAGATTTATATACACTGCATTAGCAATCAAACAAATAGTTTAGAATAGGAATTAAAACAACAACCTATGTATGAAGGTGTAAGGAATTTGACAGCCAATCACATCATTTTTCTATATTATTTTTCCCAATCCTAGTGGTTCTCAGGAGTCTGATTGATGAATTGCCCACCAGTTTTGCAATTGGGTCATGGCAGATATGAGGTGAGGAACTACCATGTTTAGAAACACCATCGCAACTCTGAATAGACTCTACTCACAATAAGAAAATAGGTTTAAAAACCTTAAACTAGAGGGTTGGATAAATAGATGTAGCCTCCTGGAAGTTTAAAGAAAAACATGTGTGAAATAGACACCTTAACTGAAATGTCTAAGTATATTATTGTAGTTCTTGCAATATACAACAATTAGTTTGTAAAATATGTACTGGCATCAGTGAATTAGGCAATAAATATGGGGCATGTGCATATGTTGTTTGATATGTCTTCCAAGATGTAAGTAACTAGTAAATCGTGTTATGTGTGACTTTAAGGTGTTGAGAAAGAATGGAAGAACATACCTGCTCAAATTCCGTTGAATGATGTGCATGTTCCAAGCCATTCACCTTTGCAAGCATGGTATAATACTTTTAAAATGAGGGGCACAAAGTCCTCAAAACAAATTTAATCCAATTTCCAGAATTGAATGCATCCAATCTAAATATCACATTTTGGAATCTGAAGGACACTACATTTCATATGGTACTGAGCATAGCTTGAAGTTCAGCTTGAGCAATGATCCAAGAACTTGGGAAATCTGTGGAAGTGAATATCACTTCAAAGATCATTTCTGAATAATATTTGTATTTCCTAAACCCTGGAGAGTAAAAACACAAACAATTAGGGAGAATATTACCACATTTGATACAATGGTTACTAATATGTAATTCCTCCATAATGGAATGGAAGCACTCATGATATAGGGAGAATATTACCACATTTGATAAAATGGTTAACTTCATATCTCATAAAATTCATAATGCAATGAGTTTATAAGAGTTTCAATCTTTAATGGTACCATATCAAACAATTTTATGAACTTTAAGTAGGAGAAAAATAATTGATCTTGATGGAGAATCTCATTCATCTTCATTATTTTCTTCAAGGTAGAATATATGGCATGTATGCATTTAAATGAGCACTGGAAGTTTGTGCTTCATTTGATCCATATCCATATTTCAATCCTCTGCATTTGTACAACCACACCTTGTACAACAACAGTCCAATAACTGGTGAACTATAGTTTTTATGCATTTGTACAACCACTCTCCACACCTTGTACAACCACACCTAAGACACAAGACGAGCAACATAGAACACCCCAGTTAAGAAAAATGAACACAATGAAATATAGATTTGAGCCCAACAAAAATAATGGGACAAAAAACCCATACATATGCTAAGGAGTCAAAATTCAAATCTTATAGTAGCTATTGATGGCTTGTCCGACTGCCCAGGGCTCCCATGGGACACATCCATTCCTAGTGTAATAGTTGGCTCTTGGGAGATCTTTGGCATGGGTGGAGGATTCTCAGTTGTGGTGAACTTCTCTGCACGCTATGACACTCGTAGGCTTATTCAGGATCTCATTCGTTGTGGAAACATGAAGTCTATTGTCAGTAAAATCTTTTTATGTATTTCATTTAACTAATTTAAATGAAATACATTAAAATATTTTACTTACAACACCCTTTATGTTTACACAGTGAATGAGATCCTGAATATGCGTACGGGTGTCACATTGCGCAGAGAAGTTCACCACAACCATGAGCATCCTCCATCCATGCCAAAGATCTCCCAAGTGCCAACTATTATACTAGGAATGGATGTGTCCCATGGGAGCCCTGGGCAGTTGGACAAGGCATCAATAGCTGCTGTAAGTTTTGAATTTTGACTCCTTAGCATATATATGGGGTTTTTGTCCCATTATTTTTGTTGGGCTCATATCTATATGTCGTTGTGTTGATTTTTCTTATCTGGGGTGTTCTATGTTGCTATGCTTGTGTCTTAGGTTGTCAGCTCTCGAGATTGGCCTTTAATCTCCAAGTACAAAGCTGCGGTTAGTAGAGGATCATTACCATAGTTATTGGCTTTTAGGGCCTGCATCACAACCACATGTTACAGAAAGGGTATTATTTTAGATGGAGGGGGTAAAGGAAAAAAGACAAATATACAAATGTTGTTTTAACAATTAAGGGAACAAGGAGGAACCCACATTACTAAAAACACCCATTCTTTCTTGAGGCTTCTGCCTAGACTTCTCAACCAGAGCAGACCTCTGAAATGTTGACAATGACTTAGTGTGCCTCTGCAAAAGGATAAACACCAAGTTATGTTAGTTAGTGGCCAAAAACAAACAATTAATTTATTAACTAAACTGGCAGAACAAAACACCGGGCTATATTATACTTAGTACCAAAAACAAAACATTCAAAAACAACACAGTGAGAAAATAGAACAACACTCGTAGAAGTAACACACCTCAATAGGTACATAAGTGGGTCGCTTGGGCCTCCCTACATTAAGGCAAGGCAGAGGGTATGCCAAGGCAGAGGGTATGAATACTTGAGCTCTATCTGATGATGTTTTCTGAAATAATCAGAGACAAGTACTATCAGGATATTACTTGTTTCATTCAAACAACTCAAATGAATTATCCAGAACGTAAGATCTGAGACCTCAAGTGATGTGAAACCTCTAGATAAACATCGATGTCGCCTATATCTATGTGAGGGCACATATCTATAAGAAACTTGGAACAAATTTCCTTGGAAATACAAAAAATATTTATGCATGGCAGATCTATGCTTTCAGGAAATGGGTGGACGTATCACATTATTCCTAAAAACCATGTAAATATAAAAAATACCCTTGCCTACAAAGTAAAGATTTCAAAAAAGTATTACTACATAACAAATTGCCCTAAAAAGAACCAATAAATATATGAATAGTCTCATTTAAAATGTTGCAACAACTAGTCTAGGATTCATCAAAATGATGGGTGGAGCTTGAAGATTGTAGTGTGTTTGCTTGAATCTTGATCCCTATAGTGTTAAGATATCATACAACATGTGATCAAGTAATGAAAGAAAAATTAATATGCCATAAGAAATAAATCATGACCTGACATGATGCAAGTTGTATATGAAGCCCACAAATATGAAGCACCCACAATATGCATTCCTTGTTATATAAGAAATTGCATTCCAAGATATTATCAAATAGAATCAAACCTGTATAGGTTGGGAAATAGAAAATCATGGTATACGATGTGTGGATGCCATACAAAAGGGATAATTACCCTTTTGCTGTAGTAGTTTTTACATTAAAAAAGAATTATTCAGTCCACATCACCCATCCACATTAGTTGTAAATTTTGAATATCCGAACCATAATAATCCATTTACTAGCAGAGTAATTATAAAATGGAAAGAAATGGATCAAATAATCGTAACTCATTTTCAACTAAATTTTTCATCTGTACCCACAAACAAAAAGCTAAAACACTGCTCATCGCTAAAACCACAAACCAATCATAATGTGTGTATCATCCATAATAATAAGATTCTCCATAACAAAATTAAAAGTAGGACAAAACAAAATAGGATTGTTATTTGGCAACATTGTCTATGACAATGGACATGAAACACCATTACATTGGATCAGCATGTACAAATAACAAATTGGATTAAATAAAAACAACTATAGCTCGCCTCTCTTTAGATAGTATCCAAAAATGCAATTAAATTTAAACTTCATATCCTGCAACAAATGGAAACGACTTTAGATACTACTTTTGTTTTCAACAAATGGAATCGACTTTAGATACTACTTTTGTTTTCAATTATGCAACAATATAAGCAATACTTTATGCTCACCTTAGCAACATATGTGTTTTTGTCCATGCTATGACGTTGCCAACAACATCATCAACAGTTTGATATTGATCATAAGGTCTAACTAGAGGATCATTGCCCAACAAAGCAACCTCCACAAAAACAAAAACAAATGATGAGCCTAAAATTGCACCTCCCACCCTTTTCATGGGGTCAACCTCAGAGACTCGACCGAATGCAATTCTAGCATCTGGATCTGTAAAACTCAGCAGATACACATCCTAGAAACAAAATACAGTTTACATAACAAATTTATATAAACATAAAATGATGTACAATTCACAGTAATACAAACATACTTGTCCCTTCTTAAATGATGGATGTCTTATATGGAGTGGAGTTTGCATTGATAAGTTTGTCTGCACAATTATTTTATTTTTGTCATAATTCCATAAAAGTAAACATGGAAAATAATTGATACCACACATCTTGTATAAAATGTATTCATACTTGGCCAGTGCCAACATGTTGTTCTTGACTGTTTCCTGCTCTAGTTAAGGCAAGTAACTCCTCTAATTTTTGGTTGAATTCATCCTTTTGTTCTTGAAGTTTTGCATCAAATTCCAACCGTTGTTCTTCAAGCTTATCCTGGATATGCTTCCTTTGTGCTTCTTCAGCTTCTCGGGATTTATTGTTTTTCCCCAGATATCAGAAGGTGATGGTCCAAGTCCATAACCACAAACATATCCTGGTCTCTCTTCTCCCATAACATGCTTATAAATTTCATCTGAAGTAACATCAGGCTGTTTTCTTCGCAGATCTTCTCCTACCTCAGAAATGTTTTCCTACATACAACAAATCATACGAGATGCAATTTATACCAAATATATACCTCTATGAAATTAGTATATGTAACATAATACTATAGGATATTATGTGTTGTACCAAAATTTTGGCGGATTCAACATCAACTATGCTCCCATCTTTTTTACGATGAGTTTTCTCAAAAAAACATTATGGGATCCACTTCTCCACCTATTTCCTTCTCCATCTTTATCATTCAAACAAGGTTATTGTAAACATCAAAGTTATGGATGCCGTGAAATTGTCTAAATAGATCAAAAAAATTACTAACTTGTATCATATTTCAGACATGCAAATGACTTGGTTCCTATTATGTGGCTAACCTTTTGAAATTTTCTGCTTGTCTTGTTAGTTATAGACTTCCTCTATGGAAAACATTGTAGTATTGTGCATAGTAATTATCTGTGCAATATTGTAAGTATCAATGAATAGAAAAAATAATATTACCTTCCCTTTATTACTCGTCCAATAATCGACAAGAAATTTCTAATGTGACTTGTCCACACGGGGAACAACTTGTTCAAGTTGTTGTTCGTATGGACTATCTTCTACGAAGTATAGTATCCTTAACTCGCACTTGTGCTCCTTCCATTTCTTTCCTAGTCTCTTCATTGTCCACTCCTTTAGATCTGAATCCATTGTGAATTTACTCTACCGACATAAAGGATATCAATTAGATGCTTCATTTAACCATTTAAAAATAAAATTTAATAATATAACTTCACAAAATTCCATATAGAATCTTTTTTATTTGCTGGAAATTGTCTCCAGTACTCATAGTTTAGTGGACAATGATTGGGATCTCTTGCAATGGTTGTCAGAAAACTTGATAAGTGACATTGGTTTTCACCTACTGGTTGTCCAAATTGATTTTTCTCAATGGGAATTGGATCGTTGGGCTTTCTTTTCTAAACTTTCAAACCTTGTATTCGGACACGTGCTCGATGTTTTTGACCTAAGCATTCATTCATAAAGGATAAAATATATATATGCATAAGTATATATTATTAAATGAAGCACTATAAATACAATGATATGAATGAAATGATTACCTAGCCCATCAGAAGGTGTTGTTGTAACATTCAATGACTCAACATGGTGATCAGAGATGTCATTTTGGTCCATGTTATCAAGAAATACATTGCTATTTTGGTTACTAGCAGCTCTATTCTATACAATTCTTGAATGAATAGACACGAAAGCACTGAAATTAGGCACACGGGGTAGCTGTGAAATTCTTGATCTTGTAACTTTATTACCACTTTCTTTGTTGAGAGGATTTTGGAACCTTGTTCCCATCTCCTTTTCAATTGTGCATATTTGAGAGGGTTTCAAACCACCAACCATATTAGAGTCTTGGGGAGACTTTTCTGATTGGGCATTTTTTGCAGAGCTAGCAACAATTTTATTGAATTTGTTTGCTTGATGTTTTTGACCAAAGCATTCATTCATAAAGGATAAAATATATATGTGCAAAATTATATATGATTAAATGCAGCACTATAAATACAATGATATGAATGAAATGATTACCTAGCCCATCAGAAGGTGTTGTTTTAACATTCAATGACTCATCATGGTGATAAGAGATGTCATTTTGGTCCATGTTATTAGGAAATACATTGCTATTTTGGTTACTGGAAGTTCTATTCTCTACAATTCTTGAATGAATACACACAAAAGCATTGACATTAGGCACACGGGGTAGCTGTGAAATTCTTGATCTTGTAACTTTATCACCACTTTCTTTGTTTTGCTAATTTTGGAACCTTGTTCCCATCTCCTTTTCAGTTGTGCATGTTTGAGATGATTTTGAACCACCAACCATATTAGAGTCTTGGGGAGACGTAGTTGATTTGGTATTTTTTGCAGAGCTAGCATCAATTTTATTGAATTTGTTTGCTCAATCATTGTGAATTTTAGTTGGAAGGGAAGCTAAAATTTTTTTGGAGCGATTTGAGGATGACATGTTCAAAGATTGCCAACAACCATGTCGAGTAATACTAGGTAAATGAGTCACCATACATGAGTCATTGTTGTTGTTCTTATCATTTCTTGCGGCTGTCATGTTATGGCAGTTGTCACTGTATTGTTCTCTCATCCTGAGTATATCAAGTCACATAAAAATGAAGACATTTAGAAAAATATTGAACAACATAATAACAATTTTATTGATAATATTTAAAAATGTAACACAAATATTTAATCAAATATAATTATAAATAATAGTAGAGACAAGGATAAATACAAATAAGAATAATGTCAGACATGCAAAATTGATACACCTAGCTAGAGCACAATGTGAGACAAAAAATTAAAGAGATACATTGAGCCAAAAAAGGCTTATTTAAGTCAAATATTAATGACAAAAAAAATAAACATTGGCTACTATTTTGTAATCTTCTCATTCAAAACAGTCATCATCATCACTTTGAGGTACACTTTCATCATCCTGCTGAATATGGTCTTTTTCAGTTGTTGAACTAGCAACAGTAATTCCTTCCATATCCAATCTAACTATGTCACAATCAGTATCTTCATCCTCTGATGTCATTGATGGCCCATCTCGAGTTTCACCTTGCACATAAGCTTCGACATTCTCAATACAAGATTGTTCTTCCATGTTGAACATATCCCGTGGGGCAATCTTTACAGCAAAATGCCACCCTTTTGCAGTGACATCTTCTACATAAAATGCTTGTCCAACTTGAGATGCCACTACAAACAGTTCTCCTGTAGTTTGAAGGCATCTCAAATTAACAAGAGTCAACCCATGTTCATCATGCTTGATTCCCCTCATTGAGTAGATGTCCACCCAATCACACTTAAATAATGTCACCTTAAAGTGTTTATAATAATTTAGCACAATAACATCCTTCAAAACACCATTGTAGGTTACATCTCTAGTAATTGGATTGCGGTCAGTGGTTTTAGAATAACAATCAATATTAGCTACCAGAAAGACTCCACTATTTTGTGTTGTTCGATTTGCATCTTTTGCCTTGGTATGAAATATGTGACCATTGACAACATAGCCCTTCTACTTAATGACCAGTTGATGTGGACCTTGAGAAAGAAACTTGATTTTATTAGCCACGATATATGTTCTTAGGAGTGTCTCAATCTAACAAAAGAAAAGTTTGTTAGACTTTATTCCTGAAGCATAACTAATTTAATTACCACAACTAAACTTACATGTTCCTTTAACCATCCATCAAATGAGTTACTATGTATTCTCTGAACCTCCTTTAAGGACTTCTGAGGATGCTTTTGCCTAATGATATCATAGTGCATCCTGAATACAAAATATGTGCAATATGTTATTGGAATATGTTATAACATTTTATTATTAGAAGACAGTTGACACTAACTTACTTAATGTAGGGTTCAATTGCTTCACAATTGAATAATACATACTTATGGGCTTGTTTCAATGTATGTTTGTCCAAGACACATGTTTCCATTTTACCAATACCACGACCTACTGTCGAGAAAATAGACCAATCATCATTGTCAAGTGTTGGCTCATTTTCCAAATTTGCTTCGTCATTATCGTTTCTATTTGGCCGATTTAATTTTGTCTCAACTCCATCCAAGTATCTTGAAAAAAAAGTTAGACAATCTTTAGCTATATATCCTTCTGCTATTGATCCTTCTGGATATCTTTTAATACGAACATATCCTTTTATGGTCATCAGATACCTGATAACAAAGTTGAGGAAAATATTATGAAAAATTACATTCCAATAAGGTAAAGTCATCACGACGTGTGAAATGTTACCTTTCAATTGGATACATACAACGATACTGAACATGGTCGGCTATCTTAGCTTCATAAGAGAGATGGACTGATAGATGCACCATTATGTCAAAAAAACATGGAGGGAATATCTTCTCCATCTCACAAAGTGTAACGGCTATTGCATTTTCCAATGGAGAAAAATCATTTCGATCTATGACTTTAGTGCACAACCTTTGAAAATAACGACAAAGATTAATAATACATGACTTAGCATTCTTACTGGGAAAGGACACAGTGACAGCTAATGGAAAAAGTTGTTGCATCAGCATGTGATGATCGTGATTTTTCATTGGTAGCATCTTCTGATCCATCGGCCATGCACATCTAGATATATTAGACGCATACCCGTCTGGAACTTTGACAGATTTTAGGAGGTTGCAAAATAATATTTTTTCATCTTTTTTCATTGTATAGCAAGCTGGAGGTAGGATGGTATATTTACCAATAGTTTTTGGATGAAGCGAAAATTTGATTCCCATATCCTCGAAATCCTTCCTTGCATTCAAGTTGTCCTTACTTTTATCCTTCAAACCTAGCAATGTTCCAACAATACTCTCACATATATTCTTCTCAATGTGCATGACATCAAGATTGTGCCTTACAATGTTAGTTTTCCAATATGGTAGCTCAAAAATATGCTTTTCCTTTCCCAATTGTGTGTTGAATCCTTACCTCTTGGCCTTTTCTTACCATATACAGTTCTTCCGTCCTCCAATTGTGACAAGATTTGAGCTCCAGAAGGAGGTTTAGGTGGACACCTAAATTCTTTCTCACCATCAAATGCCTTTGCTTCTTTTCAGAATCTGTGGCTAGTTGGCAAAAACCTATGATGTCCTCAGTAGCAAACTTTACGGCTATGTGGCAACCAATGTGAGACAATATCTTCATTACAATAGGGACATGCTTTGTAGCCTTTTGTACTCTAACCAGATAGATGTGCATATCCTGGAAAATCACTAATAGTCCATAATAAAAGAAGCACACATCAGAAAGAATTCCTTGGTTCCAATGTCATATGTATGTACACCAGTATCCCATAGTTCTTTCAACTTGTCAATCAATGGACGCAAGTACACATCTATATTATCGGGTGAATCTGGTCCAGGAATGAGTAGGGACATCATAAAATATGGTTGCTTCATGCACAACCAATAAGGTAAATTATATGGAATAATCACAATAGGCCATGTACTGTAAGAAGTACTCATTGTCCCAAAAAGATTAAATCTGTCAGTTGCAAGTCCCAATCGAATGTTTCTAGCATCTGCAGTAAATTCTGGATGCATGACATCAAATGTTTTCCATGCAGGTGAATCAACCAGGTGTCTTAACTTGTCATCTTTTTCATATTCTTCTGCATTCCACCTCATTAAGGATGAGGTTTTTTATGACATGAATAACCGCATTAAGCGGGGTATAAGTGGAAAGTGTCTGAGCACTTTGATAGGTAATCTATTGGGCTTTTTTGTAAGCTCGTCATCATCATCTGGGATTGTAATCGGTTTCCATCTTGATGTTCCACATGTATCACAGATGTCTTTATCAGCAAAATCCTTCCAAAACAACATGTAACCATTTGGACAAACATGAATCTTCACATAATCTAAGCCAAACCCCGTAATCGTCTTTTTTAGCTCATAAAATGAATTAGGTAATTGTTCTCCTTCTGGTAGCATCTTCTTAAAGAACGTAAGAAACATAGATGATGCTTTCTTACTCAAGCCATTAAGACAAACCAGGTGATAGAATTCTAGGATGCAAGCAAGTTTGCTATATTTCTTACACCCTGGATATAATTCTGTCTCAGAATCCTTTAACAAGATATACAATTTTTCAATATTGAAATGTTGATCACTAGATGGCTCCACTCCTTCTGTATTTCCATCTTCACTGAAACTCAGAAAAGTATCATGCAACATATCTTTTAAATTTTCAGCATTAAGGAAACCTCCCTGATAAGTAGGAGCATCCATTTGAACATTAGCATCTTCACCATGAAAAGCCCAAGAAATACAGCTTGGTAAGAAGCCATGCCACAGTAGATGGCTCAATGCAGTCTTTTTGGTGACCTAGTATACATTAGCACACTTTCTACATGGGCATACAATCTTGTCTCCAATCGATGAATGTTCAAAAGCAAAATCCAAAACTTTTGATACTCCACATAAGTATTTACTTCTCGTTCGGTCATCCTCTGCTATCCAAGACTTATCCATTCTATAAGGAACATTTATAATGAAATTTATCAGTAATTTGTAACATAATAGGATATGCATATTTCTTTTTTGTTGTTTGGTTTTGAATGTGTCATTAGATAGGATGGATTTGTGAATTTGGAACATTCATGGGAACACACACTTCACTTATAAGCATTCATGTAACAACTTTCAGTTCCATTCATTAATCTCTTTTTACATCCACACACAGGGGTGTACCCCTAAACTGTAACTAAACAAAGGGGTTGGTGTACCCCTAAACACGCGCATAATTAAAATAACTATTAATACAAACAATTCTAGATAGATAGACAACTAAATACTACACCAACATGGTCCCACATCAGTAGCTTCGAGGACTTATCATTGTGGCGATCTTCTCCTGAAGTTCAGAAAAAAAAAGCAGCTATGACGAATGATTGCTTTCAGAAAAAAAGTGTAAACACAATTTTTTGTCTTGATAATTATATTTGTTAATTGCACCTACCATGGCCTTTTTGATGATTATGATGTGTCGTAGAGCTCCTCACTATATTTATACAAATCTGAACTGACAAGGGCCTCATCATCAGATTTGTCTGAGCTGATATCCACCATCATTCGCTCATACCACCATAGATGATCGGGGGTCTCGCAGTTGATGTTGGTTATCCAAACTTTGATGGTATTATGGCCAACCGGACGGAGAAAAATCCTATCGCTACGACCCACTAGCATCTTTCTAATCCAATCACGCTAACCGTATTTTGATACAAGATTTCCTGCCAAATCATACTCAACCTCAATAACATGTGAATAATTGCCAAAATTTAGGGTCACTTCACCAGGCATGCAGTGTCTTCCTTTTAGAAAACGCCAATGTTTGGGTATGGCTAGTTGGTTTAAGGAATGATCATCTAGGATGATGTCCAATTGTTCTTCAATAGGGAACGTTAACATTGGCACAGAGGCCTAGTTCATAGTGACTATTGTGGGTGGACAGAGACTTCATAATATTAGTATTAACAAAGTGTAAGTACATATAACGATGTTATATATTTTTAGAAAAAGTTGTATAGCATCAGTTAACCTTTTATTGCTTGTCTTAACCAACTTTATTGTGGTAGACATGATATCTTGAAAAGAAGTCTAATAGAGGAGATCATGTCCTATATAGAGGCTATATCTTTGCAATTGGTCCAATGCTCACTAATCCTTCTTTGAGAATTTCAATGAAGTAACTAGTACTTTCTATAATTTGATGTATCTTGGTATTTCATACAATGAGGTGACACTTATTATCTATTTGTTGAATAAACACTGATATTTTAGATTATCAAAGAGGTTAATGGTGTCTGGCTTATTTTGTACATGTGTGAGACCTATTTTATTTGGAGTATCGATGCACTACTATAGAAGGTGTGAGACCTATTTAAAGAGGTTACTTGTGTCTTTCCAAAATTTTACTATAGTCTTGTACTTCTGTGTTTATCAAAACACTACTACAAGATATCTTATCATCTTATTATTTTGATAGTACCACAAATTTTATGACAAGAAGGATTCATCTAAAAATTGTAAATTTTTTAAATGGGTTACAAGAAGGATTCATCTAAAATTTGTAAATTTTCTAAATGAGTAACATGAGGTTATTATTCTCTGACATATATGTAAATGGGATAGATTCCTGCCCCTTTAGTTTTATGAGTACATGACACTATGTTTGAAATACTTTTTAAAAGGATAAAAGAACATACTTATAATAAGGACCCATGCAAATTCTAATCATTTTGAACTGAATCAGAAAATGAATAGGAGCTTGGATCCTATCCACCAGTATCAAAGGAGAATTCGTAAACCTCAAAACCACCAACATGGTTTCCAAACCTACAACCTCAGCTTCTACAAGCTCACCTACTAGAAACCTTTAGAACATATACAACCATAAAGTAGGAATCTATACAAACAAATACGAAAGATACAATCCCTGATATGAAGCTGAACACCAAGGTGTATGCTCTTCATAACATGGTACACAATCATGGCTATATTCCTTTTTTTGTTGGCCAAAACTCCTATTTCAAAGGATAGGAATATCATTTCAAATAATCCCAAAAGAGCCTTAAAAAAGGAGAACCATATGAAGCCATTTCAAGCACTTCCATAGGCAAGAGCCAGCATAGAATCCCATCCTTGGATGACATCAAACAGGGAAAAGACAAACCAACCCAAGGACAAATAACAGATCCTTCAGCCAATGATAACCAACAGAAGAAAAAAGTAGAACATCACTCAAAACCACATCAAAAAAAGGATTCAAAAGAAAACAGCATACAAGACCTTCCAATTAAAACCAACAGAAGCTTCAACCAGCAGAGCCTGATAAGAGGTGGGAGAAAAGTATTGAACCTTGACCAAGCATAAGAATAGAAGCATAGCATCCAAAAGTCCTGAATCATAATGAATAGAATATGATAAGAGGAGCAACCGCACCCCCTTTGAGAAGGGGAATCAAATGAACAGAATATAATTTTGCTCACATGTAACCAATTCATGGTGAAGGGAAATGGTGTATTTTTCTTTTCTATTTCTTAGTTGTATCATCTTCAGACTACCCCCCCCTTTAGAAGTCAATGATGCTCAGTAAGCCCCTACTTTTTAGAAATTTCATTTGAAGTATAGTTTCTACTATATAAGTGGATCAACCCATGTATTTTGGTATAGAAATTAACTGTAATGAAGATGAGATGCTTAATCATTCTTGGCCTCTGTGCTTTTGAGAATATATTAGTTTTCTCACTTATATTAAAGGGAAACATATAACAATAAAATGGCATTGTTTCGTAACCTATTTATATACACTAATATAAAAACATAGAAGAAAATTGGTGTGGGTAATGACATATCACAATGTATACTAAAAATATCTAAGCCTAATAAAACCTAATTTCATGTATATACCATAACCATGAATAACTACACTTCATTAAAATTAGCTTCTAATTAGATCATGGGAATCAGGATGGCATACCATGTCTAATATCAGGGAGGTTCCTTATCTCAAAACCATTCCAAAGATTATAAATCTTAATTAGTACTTCGTTGGAAGTTGTTATGCACAAATATTAGGGATTCTTGGCCTCATTAAAATCCATGTGTCTTAGAGGTGTGTTGGTTGCAACTGAAACATTGACTCAGTTGTAATGCCCACGATCAAATTTCCATTATCCTATACTTCTTTAAGTCTTAGTCCCCTAAATTAATGGAAGTAATGAAATTTGATAATTTGGATACTTTTCTATCTTATGTTTATAACTATTGAAGTTGGTGTTGGCTACAATTCTTGAGTTATTTCTGACCTTATCTTGTTTTCATTTCCTCCTTGATATCAAAATCTACATTGATGGACAATCTGTTAGTAAGAGTTAGACCACTAAAGAAAGTGGTGTTTAGATACCCATCACCAAACCCATGATTGCATCTCCACACTAAAGAAAGTGGTGTTTAGATACCCATCACTAAACCCATGATTGCATCTCCACATTCTCATGAATTATATTATTCCTCTCCCTCCATAACCAATACATGATGCACATTTCCAAACAATGATTTTCCTTGCTAGTGCAATTAACCAAGTCAGTCATGGAATTAGGATTAACGAGTAAACTAGGAACTCTAACTTCATACCAGATCTTGCTCGAAACTGAAATCAATCTAAAATAAAGCAAGAATATAGCAAAATTAAGGGAGGGACAAGAAAATCGTATAGGTAGGTATATATCTTACAGAGACAATTCTTCCTCTACTAGTGTGAATCAATACAGAGCAGTTGATTGTGATGGTGATAATGGTTGGGGAAGAGAATCTATTTGTAATCACCTGGCGCCAATGTAGCAAATGTGGCTGAACTGGCTTCCTCGGCACCGGCAAAGAAGACTCATGGCTTCCTCGGTGCTGGCAATGTGGCACTTCACCGGCCAGTAGTCGAATGCAATCCTCCACACTGCGATCAACACGCCACCACCAGTCAGTCGATGTGCTTGATCCTCCAAGATGTTGTTAGGGCGAGCGACGATCGACCAGGAGGCTATATCTCCTCCACGCGTTGGCAGTTTTGAAAGAATATTGACGAGGATTGGGGAGATTAATCGCCACAGTCACCGCGATACTAGCTATTATGTACGTGGGAGCGCGAAGGAAAAGGGGGAGAAGTGAAATGCAATTTTCTGATAGGTAATACTTCTAGTGCATCTTTTGGTTTGGCAATTTAAAATTGCCACTAATTAAATATAAGAATGCCTTTAATGTTAAGTCTTTTTTATAAACTCTGTAATAAGTGGTTTAGTGGCATTTTAGTTAAAAATGCATGTACATTACATAGATAGTGGCATTTTTTATAAATGCCACTAGAATAAATGCCACTAATGGGCAATTTTGTTGTAGTGTTTTATGATGAGTGATGTCATTTTTCTGTGGAGAATATGTTTATAAGACTTGATGAATCATCCCTACGTCACGACCGAAAGAGGCAAAAACCTTTTTGATATTCTTGAGGGCATTGTTGGTTCAAAGAATCTTAATAGATGTAAAAAAATAAACTAAAACAACTTGGTAAACTCAATAATTAATGTATAAATTCATCATGAGTTCAAAATAAATAAAGTCATCTCAATCTAGAGAAATCATCCACAAACGTAAGAAAATATCTATAGCCATCATAGTTACTAGTCCTGAATGGACTAAAAATATCACTGTGGACCAAGTAAAACATATGAAACAATTGTTTACATATACATAATTGAAAGGACTTCCTATCTGATAAACATTACAAGAAATAGAAGACCAGGAAGATAAACAATTATATAATAGTTTAATCTTTTCTAAAGGTAGATGGCCATGACATAGATGCAACTGAAGTGGCATGCATGCAAGAAGTGCATCTGGTGGGATTGAAGGTTAGGTGGAGAGTAGTAGAGATCACCAAAGCATAGGGTAGGGAGAGGAGAGGAGAGAGGAGGGTTAGGGTTTTTATCTAATACCATGTAGAATAGGTTGCTTTAAGTAAGTAAAAAGGAGGGTATATAGCCTCTTATGGATATAGGATTCAGACCAATTAAGTGGGTTATAGGAGCCTCACTTAAGTGTGAATACAAGACCTACGCCCCAACAACCGAATTCCAGGACACTTGGTGCAAAAAAACCCCTACTAATTAGGAACGCAAATTCACAACCCAATACTATCACCAACCATCACCAATAGATGACATAGAACAATTGTGTCTCTATAAATATTCTCCACAACTAAAATTTTCTTGACTCTCACCCTATTTTTACAATATTTATGTTCGATCTCTCACATGAAATTCACAATAGAACTGCAAGTACGGCGGTCATGTAACAAGGAGACCATTGCCTTCTACCTCAAAAATCTATAATGAACACTCACTTAGTGATTTTGATCTCAACCCTATTCCCCATCTTGGGTTCATCCCATTCCACATGTAGGTGTATTGTCTCTTTTACATTCAAAGTACTCATTCTCTTTGTAGTTGGAATATTAGGAGGGGGTAGAAAGAAGAGAGAGTGAGAGTATGAGGAAGGAAAGAGAGAAAAATATGAATAGGGAGTATGCAGAGATATAACATGAAAGAGATAATATGTATTGGTCTAAGATATTCTGATCTTCATGAAGCTTCTTATTATTACTCAAATCCATCTTCTAATGTCTTTGTGGCACCTCATTTGCATTACTACATCGCATCCTTGATGTATCTCTTTTTCAGTGACGCTGTGGGACTTCATGTTCATTTCATTTTATGCATGTGGGAGGTCATTTGTGCTTATTCTAGATATCCACCACAATGATACAACATTGAAGGATCTCGGTTACAACATTGATACTTTTGAGTACAACTTACTATGCTTATTCCAACCACTTGTACCATCTGATTTAATTCTATGGTAATGTTGTTGCAATATCATGAGATCGATGGTTTGTTTTCATGCTTTTCAGAATCTCACCCATATATACATCACAAATATTTCACCTACTAGGTTGATGTTTGTCTAGATTTTATCTTCAGTAAGATATTTTATTCATATCTTCTTCAAAGTTGAATCTAGTTGTTTCTCATGTATTACTAAGGTGTTTTAGTGGCCTACTTGGGTTTTCCTTGATTGTATCTTTCATTCCTATTAATCCCCCAAGAATGACATTCATATTTATGTATCCAACATGAAAATCATCATCGCCTCATTGTTTTTGTGTCAAGTTTGTGTTATGCATGTCCCTGGTCTTCTTTACTTATGTTAGTTGGCCAATCTCAAAAAATTTGAATATATCTATACTAATACAATATGGGATATGTTTAATGTGCTTATTATAATCATACATTTCGTTTCCCTAAAAAATGGTGTAATAGTTGTGTTTTGATTGTTGACTCCATATTGATTGTGATGAGTTTCTAATATATCATTTGGATTCCATATACTAGATGTTCTTCATTCCATATTAACTAAGGAAGATTTTCAAATAAGCTCTAGTATTTATTTTCCTACAAAACATAACTCCAAAGGAGGCATCATTAGATGTTCTTTTATTAGTTAGTGTCATGTTTGAGGGGGAGCAAAATTCTTGTATTGGGAGTGACACTTTTATTTTCTTTTTTTCATATCACTAAGTATAAGGTGTCCACGAAGGATACTATGATGCATTTCCATATTGGGGGGGGGGGGCATAAGATGTTAGAAATTACTATTAGTTAATAGTTTCATTTATGACATGGGCCTAATTTAGGGTTATGTCCACTTGCTTCTACATGTCTCATCTCCTATATATAGGTGGGAATATTTCTATCTATCAATGAGAAATACAAAATATATCCTTTTTTCAACTAAATGGTTTATTGAAGATTGGAAATTATTCCCATGTTTCATAATGTAGTGTCATATCCAATAGTAAGACCATTTATAGAACATAACTAGATGATGGATTGCATTAGATATCTAATATGCACCCATTCTACATCTAAGGTTTGTCATGAGTTGGTGACATCATAAAAAATTTGGAGCATGTCATCTTGGAACCAATTTGCTACATGATATCCAATATTTAATACCATTTATAGAAAATAGCTAAATGGTGTTGTGCCTCAGATATTTACCATGTAACCATTTGATTTGAGGATTTATCATGAGTTGGTGACATCTCAAAAAGCTGCCATCTTAGAACCAATATACTACATGACAGATGATTGGCCACTTCCTTTATGGCTTACAAATGTCTTCCCATGAAACAATGTAGAAGTTATTTTTATCTTCATTGTTTGCCCATAAGAAACCTCTCATTTTTTTCAACCTTGTTTATTACTCTTTGCACACCTTCTGTTTATAGATGATAGGCTGGTAGAGTAGATAGGAAAATTCCAAAATTCCTTTCCATCTAGAGTAAGCTATGTTCCTTAAGATCTAATTTGGGTTTTAGTTTTATCATTAATGGGAAAGAATGAACTTATTATCATCTAACCTAAAAATAAAGGGAGGCACAATTAATTCTCTATAAGTGAAGTTGGTAGAACTTCAGTGATATTGGAAAAGTCTTATTAACTTTAGTGGTAAGGAAGAGATGAGTCTTAGATATATTTTGGCAAGAGACATCATTCAAAGGCATGAACGAGACTCTTAAATATTGATCAATGTAGCATTATATCAATAAAAAATCATATGGATGAGAAGGTCTAGAAAGAAGATCGTGTAATGACTAGGATTTGAGAGGGAATCCAGTCTTTACTCAAGGAATAAGACCACAAATAGTACTAACAGACCACATATTAGGTATGATGTAGTAGAAGTATTTTTATTTATAAAATATGATATATCACTTTCATTTATTAAAGTTTGACATTTCAATCAAGTCATATTATAACAACTGACAAAAAACTATAAAATTATCTCATTTACAACTTTGTTACTTACACATAAGGGTGGCATATCATAAGAAAAAGGTAAAACCAACTTATAAAGGGATAGATGTAGAGGGAAAACTTCTAATATCAAGATATCCTTAATGCCTACTACCATGGAGCAAGTTCCTCCTAAAGAATATTCTCTAGGTCACCAACATTTGATTGTTTTAGGAACAACTCCCAAGAAAGGAAAAAAATAGTGTCATTATAAAGATTTATATGTGTAATAGTAGTCATAAATGTGTAAGTTTAGGTGAAAAGAAAGTCATTCCCATTCAAAAATAGAAAGAGTATGCTAGTAAGCAATAAAGGGACATTTACTTATCAACAAAATGTGGCAGTTATGCATCAATCTAGTTTACAAATAAGATCTATTGCCTTCAATATCCACAATAATAAGTAGTATTTGAAGGTGTGTAGATGTACATAATGTTGGTATGTATGCCCAGAGATCCAATCATATGATGATTGTAATGACATAACATGTAAATGATTTGATAAATAATAAAGTAAAGCTTCCAATTCATTTTGTATATTTTGTTATGAGATAATGTATAACATAATAAATGTCTAGAGAACGATATTACTCAATGATGTATGTCTTCAGGTTGAGGACTTAAAGAATGAGATCACACAGATGTTAAGAGTATATACATTCCCATTGTGTCCCTGATTGGTTGTTGTTATGGAAGGTTGATATAAAACAATAACACATAAGATCAGAGTGTGAGTTGTTTGATGACAAAGTCTCATTAGTCATGATGTGGCAATATCAAATCAGGCACACAAATACATGTTGGAGAACAGTGTATTGAATAGAACCACTATGAGACTAACACATGAAAGCCATCATCATCGAAGGCATAGTCAGTTCTCATAATTATGGTTGTGGTTCTTAGATCTAAAATCACTACACTCATCCCATATTGTTGGGTACACTTTGACATCATCAAATGCAATCCTGAAACATGGGTTGTAATAAAGGTGATGATTGGGTGACTTTGACACATGGGGATTGACTGTGAGTGATAGAGATGGGATTTGTCCCTCCTATAGGAGTATGATATCCAAGACCTCTTGATAAGAGAGATTGAGAAAAGTATTTCGATACGCCTTTAAGTCAATATGTAATATTGAGCTTACATATATTTCATGCATGCTGCTCTATTCAAGAAACAATATTGAATAACAATAAGGATATGCTCCATGCCTCTAGTTCAATCTGGATATTAGTGACAAAGGAACTATACAAACACTATAATACCATACACATATTGTAGGTTGAAGTTGTTCTCCAACATTCCATTTACTTGGGTAGCAATGATGTGTGACTAGGCACCGCTCATTGCTTGTGATATCATTAGTTGTTATGGCCATTCATTGTAAACATAATATGGGACCTATAGGGTTACACAAATATGAACTCATCTATAATAGGAGTTTGATCATGAATGATGATTTAATTGATTACTGAAGCATTTAGGTACTCAATTCACGCAACAAATCAGCGGACTGGACTGCCAGACAATCAGTTCAAGTGTTGAGGCTATTGTTTGGAGTGTGAGGCTGATTTTATTGTACATTGGTTGGGATTCTACCTAACCTGGGCTGCGAGATGCTTGTCTCACCTGTGTGAGATGGCCATCTGGTATTGTGCAAGACACCCATCTTATTTGCACCAGACGCCCATCTCGGAGGTGCAATTCGATTGCATCAAGGATTGGTGCTGATGTCATGTTATGCATTAATTAAAATTGAATTCAAGAACATGTAAAAATTTGGGAAATACACTAGACGAACATTTGGATTGAGCCAGATGACCATTTTGCATGTGAGACAATCGTCTGGGTTACCAGATGGCCGTTTAGACTGTCACAAGTTGCAAAGTTTCCAGAGTTGTTGCGAAAATTTGAGATCTTCTGGTCCTTTCCACTCCCGCACAGACTGGGAACCCTGACCCTAACCTCTACTATAAATAAAGGGATATTGGGGGCTTGCCAAAGTACAATACAAACAATTAAGAATAAGTTGCTCTAAAAATTGTTGTCCTCTTAGGTTGTGGTAACTAAGAGGGCCGGAGCAAGTCCTACCCGACTAGGGAGGGTTAGAAAGGGAGAGAACAACTGAGGATAATTGTTGTGGGGGAGCAGGTTGATGACTAGTACACCAACGGGAGGGACAACTCCTTCCTATCTATTCTATCAAGACAAAAGGAGTTATATCTGGTCCATGTAGACTACTATAGAGGCATGAGTCCATTGGCTTCTGCTAGGAGGGCTACATCAACTGATAGTCTGTGGTGAGATATGAGGGGCCACTGCAACAGTTGTCTGAGTCTGCTATCTGTTGAGGAACATTTAGATGAGTCCCAGTGCAACCAAGAGTTGCACAAACACCATCCAAGACAGAGTGCACATCTATATCGATGAGGATTTTCATTGGACTTACTATGGGACCAGGTATATCATCATGAAACCATCCTTCCCATTGCATACCTAATGACACAATCTATGGGCTAATGGGAAATATGTCAGTAAATTTTTTATTTCCATTGCCTATCTAATGTCATATTTCCCTATAGTGATACTAGAGACACATCAATTAATTATGTTTTGGGATAATGGATATGAGCATATTTTTAGTTTTACTATGTTTATTTATTGAATGTGATGTGAATATTTAAACTATTTGATGTGCACGTCCATCTTATCACCACATAAAGAACCCAAATGAATATACATACATACATACATACATACATACATACATACATATATATATATATATGCAATTTACATGCTTTGCCAGATTATCAGTTTTGATGGTGGATATGAAGCATGGTTATGGACAAAACTCTAGATCTGTGTCTCCATGGTTGTGGTTATTTATTCCTATTGTTAATCGTTCTATGTACCGAGCCTTCCTCTCCTTTTTCGAATGTTAAGTAATGCTCTTTTTCCTATTTCTCCTCGAAAGTAACTCGAGATTTTCCCCATATAAAATATAATAAGAAATAGGATAGTTTAAATTTATGTTTTGATGTGAGATAACAATATGTACAAATACAAAACAACCATCTCGTGAGATGACCCGATCGACTAGAGGACCGAGTAAGCTAGATGATAGGAGGACGAACTGAAAGACTGGGGGCTCAACCAATCGGTTGGAGGTGTCCAGATGTTGCTTGGACCTGACAACCAAACGGATGCTTCAGAAGAGCCCATTAGAGCAACCAGGAGGTAAGACGACCGGTTCAATAGTTTAACCGATCAACCCTAATTAGTTTGAGCACAGATATTCGCAAACAATGGGTTGCATATGATGTGGACCATAGGTTATAGTAATTCCTCATGTCTCTGAGGAATTACATTAGTATGGCCATAACCATCACTCGTGTGCTCTATTTATTTCATGTTCTCATTTGTGGTTATAGCATGTATATGATATATACTATATATGTGGTGATTGGATAAAGTATATGTATTACAAACTCCCTTAATTCTAATATCAAGTCTTAGATGCTTTCTAAAATCAGCACACATGAAAATCTTGATCGACTAAGCATAAGATACGTTAAAGTGTGATGCGCCGTCTATCTCATGGAGGTGTGGTGGTAATAATGTAGGTTTTTCCATAGAGGGGTGCAGTATTTTCATGTCGGATTTTGGGTCAGGCTTGATAGGTGATTCAACAACAATAGATCTATCAACTAGCAGTAAAAGGCATGTAACAAACATTCAACTCATACTCTACATGGTTTGTCATCTTTTATTCTTTTACCCTGAAATTGCTTGGCATGTACCTCACCAAGTAAAAGTCACAACGCCTGATCCTCATGTCAATGACTAACCATCACTATCTTAGTATTTAGCTGGCCACCCTTAGATATCAACAACAAACCTTGGTACACCATAGGATTACCTAAAGAGGCTCACGTTTTCATTTTAGGTACATAAAATAAGAATGAAAAAAACAATATATCACATATCACAATACTTCTCATACTTTCTTGTTTCACATATTTCATTTCATTAACATCATTCATTATGGACATAGACTTTCATAACAAAGGATTTAGGTCCAGAGTCACACCAAATGTCTCACTTCTAAATCCTTGGGGTCTAACCTTTAAGGTCTCCATCCACACTCTAGAAATCCTTATCATAATTCTCTAATTGCTACAAGGAGATATTCCTTTTCCAAATATTGACCTTTAGCAGTGTTCAAGTTACCTAAGTAGAAGTGTCATCATTTCACATATTACTTAATCCTAAGGTTCTTGGAACCTTATGTGAGTGCTTATGTCCCTATTATGCTTTGTAATTATGTGGAAAGCCTAATTCTATTTGACTCATTTTATCAAAATTCTTATTTGTATTTGTATGCAATTGGGTAACCCATTGGGAAGACTTTTAGGGAATCAAATGCTACTGATTTTGATTTTTCATAATTATTTTGTATTAATTAGTTTCAAATATATTGATACAAGTTACATGGAAAGTCTTACGGACATAGAACTACATCATTTTACACCAACTTTGCTTAAAAATCAACTGATGGGTGATATGCTTGGAAATTTTGTTGACGCGTGTGTAATCATGTTTGAACTCCATAAGCATGAGTCTTTTAACTAAAATTTGAATCTATATTTGAATTGAATATTTTTTTACATGAGTATCACTATTATTAGAGGTTTGATAAGGAGGAGATCAATGTCTAGGGTTAATGTTGAGAGATGGACTTGAATGAGTCAATAATCATTGTATGTTTGTAAATGATTGGTTTATTGTGTGGAATGGAAACTGGAGCTTTCATGTGTCTTAAATAGATTTGATGAACCACTGTACACCCAGATGAGATTATTGAATAATATTATTCTTATGATGTCTATAACTAAGATGACTTCTTAAAACCTTATAAATATCATACCGAGACATGTATGAAAGATAAAGCTAAACTCACACATTTTCATGTGAATGTGAAACAACATTCAATTGTAGGTGTTATTACTTCAATTGAAGGTAATAAGTCTTATTAAGATGGTATAAGCCTAATGCATGTATTCTAATATAATTCATGGAATACTGATTAAACCTCATACAATTTTTATACATGTCACTTAATAATGAATTGAAAAGATGACTACAGACTAAGAGGTAGCAAGATGTAACCTAATCTATTCTATTTTCCTCAAGTGAGTAGTCTCTTAAGGATTAAAGGTTTTTGGTTTACCAAAATTCCATTGGAAGAAAATGGAATGATACACTCATCTAAATGCAAGAAAGGAAATGGATTTTATAAGTGATGAATGGATTTAATTGAATAAGTATTACTTAGTCTATAATTTATTTGTTTTAATTACTTTTAGGAGTACCTAAATTGAATAAATTACACCACGACTAGACTTTTATGAATGTCAATGAGAGAGAAGTATTGCATATTAAGTGAATAAGTAATGATTGGTTCAGATGATGTATTGAACATGAAATGAAGACACTTAGTAACAAACCTAAAGCAAGGAGGAAGCCAAATAGTTTTGATGGATTTGAGAACCTAATTGTAACCCAAATATGATGATCTATGTGATAATAATTAATAATATTCTCTAAAACAAGGGATTGAGGAACATACATAAGTATAGTCTAATTCAATTACAAGATGAAGTTTAAGGATGAAATTTGATTTATAAGAATGCATGGTTAGATTGTAATTTTCTTTAGAGCACTTACATTCTGAGAATGGCCTAACGTGATGGATTTCAAATGCAATTATTTATGTGTTGGACAGTAACCCTAATTGAAAATTGGTAATAGTAATTGAGGAATATATAGTGTGTTATGCACGTTTATGCTTGAGATTTATTCTTATCTATAGAATTTGGATGGAATACATATATAGTGCATTCTAAATCTATTCTAAATATGATGAATGACATAAGATGTCTACATGCCTATATTGTTCATAGTTCTAATGTCTCTATGAATATTTGATGAGAAGTATGATATGTAATGAACTGATAAGATATATGTTGAGATTAACATGCATTGATTACCTTTGAGTAACCTTGTTTAGGGTAAATATTAGACAATGAGTTCATGTCTATGGTCGAAATACCACTAATGTTGACTTTTATGATATGAATTGGAAACAGAAAGAATCAAATGTGTCACAATTTTTTAGATTATTTTTCTTTTTTTTTAATGATCGTCTTTCTTGGTAAGACTAATTTGATTTCTATCATTCTAGTTGCATGAGAATATACATATATATTAAATGTTTATTTGAATTTTATTTAAGATGGGTAAAAATGATTAATAACAAATGAAATAATGACACATCTAGTTAGGTTACCTGAACATCGTGAGTTCCCCTTGAGTGCCACATTGGGAAAATGAAACATGTCTCCTAGTTGCAATCCAAATATTATGAGAAGGATTTTCAGAGGGTGGATCTAGGATTTCAAGGTTAGAACAACAAGATTTAGGTATTAATCATCTAGTGTAATTATAAACCTAAATTCTCTATTGTGAAAGTCTGTGTCCATGAGGAATAGACTCTAATGTAAAGAAAATTTTAAAACATGTGAAATATGATGACATGTAATATTCTAATATGTTGTTATGTTTGTTCCTATGATATTATAATATGTTGTTATGTTTTTTCCTATCTTGTGTTCCCGAGATGAGGAGTTGAGCCCCTTTAGGCAACCCTATAGTAGATCAGGGTATGTTTTTGATGTCTCTGGGTGAACAATGAAACCCTAAGATAGTGACAGTTAGTCATTAAACTGAGAATTAGGTGGGAGACTTCTACTTGGTGAGGTATAGCCAAGTAGTTTTAGGGACAACAAATAAAAGTTGACAAGATTAGTAGTATATGAATTAAATGTTTGTTACATGCCTTTTTGTTTGTAAATCGGGGTGAGATATAGGGAAATGGAAAAAAAATGCCCATTTCCCAAAACAACAAGATCACATCAGCAAAAATGCATCTAGGAAGGAAAGTTTTCAAGGTTATACTTGGTCCTAGATAAAGTCCAATGACATTACCCTTGTAGTAACATCATACTTCTTCTTCATGCAACAACTCACTCCTTCTTCAACAAGAACACTCAAACATCGTCTCCATCGGCCTCCTGGTGCAACACAACAGATAGAGATTGACAATGTCCTAGCGGTAGACAATGACCTCCTACCTCTAGAGTAGTCCATGTGGACCATCGAAAACTCCACATTGTGCTGCTAGAGAAAATGGGAAGGAGTTGTCCCTCTCGAATGTCAACATGCTAGAGTTGATTTTCTCTCCTACAATTGTCTCTCCCTTTCTATTCCTCCCTTTATCGGGTAGGACTTGCTCAGGCTCTCTATTGGTTACCACAAGCAAAGAGGACAACAATTTCCAGAGCATTTGTTGTCTTCTGAGAAACCCCTAGTACCCCTCTTTTTATAGGATAGGCTAGGGTTAGGGTTCCCAGTCTATGCAAGAGTTGAAAGGGTCGAATTCATGAATTTTCTAAAACCTACACACAACAAACCGGTCAGTTTGTACACCCAACTGGTTAGTTGGTGCTCGATCCGGTCCATTCACTAAGCAAAACGGTCGGTTCATGTTGTTTCATGTTCTAAATCAAATTGGTAATCAGTACACAATTAATGCACAACATGATGTCAACACCAATCCTGGATCCAATCATATTGGAAACCAAACTGGGTGGTTCATCCCATGAACTTGTCGGTTCACTATGTAAACCGATCATCTTACTCCCTAATTCAACCATTGATCAGCCAATTTTGATTCCAATAGACCTGACACTCCAACCGATCAGTTCAACCCTTTCCTTGTATGTTCAAAGTCTAGTTAGTCAATTTTGAATTTTAGTTTTTTAATTGAATACCTAAAAACCTTTAGTAATAAAATTAAACATCATTCATGAATATACTCCTTTAATCCAAGTATATCCTATGCATGTGACCCTATAGATCCAAAAATACATTGGTAATGACTGTTCATGTAACTTACAACATCACAAGCAAAGAATGGTGTATTGCAATACATCATTGCTACCCAAGTAATTTGGAAAGATGGAGAATAACTTCAACCTATAATTTGTGATTAGTGTTACCATGATCATATAGTTCCTTTGTCTCTGATATCTAGATTGAACTCGAGGCATTGAGCCTCATTCCAATCATATTATGTTTGGCTTTCTTGGCATACATACCAAAAGACTCCCACCTTCACTTAAAGCCAATCACCCTCAAGTCTTATTTTTAGAGATATTAACATGTCCATCATTTTTCTACCATGCAAGCACTTTTATAGACAATTAAACAATGTTTGCTTCAAGTCAGTATTTTGCAAGTTTTACTCTCTTCATTGTACAACATCTCGTATGAGATGGAAGTGTTGAAACATGCTATCTAAGATTCCTTGCCTAACCAGTAGCTCCATTGATGTCATCAATATTTCTATTATGTCATCAATGGTTGGAACCTCCCATAAGTTCATATGTGTGAACTTTTAGATCCATACAATATTCTCTACTATTCTCATAACACAGAAATATGTGGCTTCTATTTAAAATTTAAACAATTATTATTAGCTTAGAACCCTTTCTAGCTTACTGTTCTTGTTTTATGGTCAAACACATATTAGATTGCGGCCAATTTTTTCATTATGGAAGATTGCATCGGTGTAACCCTTTACACCCAAATCTTTCTCATTACCATAACCAAGGAACTGGTCCTTTTAGTGCTTCTCAAGCACCTAAGGATGTTCTTTATGGTAGTTCAGTGACTCTCACTGGCATCTAACATATACCCTCACATCATGTCCAATACATGAGAGTTTGTTAGATAGGTATATATACATATATATACATATGTATATATATATATATATCTTCTCATCATGTCAATACATATGAGATAATTGGATATCCTCTCATCATGTCCAATATTACGAGTTAACGAGATAAGTACATAACATTGCATTCAAGATAGATCGAATTGTGAATGCATATGACATCTATCGACGTGTTCCTATTCTTCATAAGAACTGGGATACTAGGCTCTTAAGAGACTAACTTCATGGAACATGGACAAGTTTTCTGTCATAGAGTCTTGCATGTTGAACCCTTTAAGCATCTTGCCAATGTATGTTCTCTTTCTTAAGTCAAGAAGCTTTCTAGATCTATCTTTATAGGTCTCAATTCCTAACACATAGGATGCTTCGCCTAAACCCTTCATAGAGAAGGTAATTTCCTTTCTAGATTTTAACATTTTTAGGAAAAGGACATTATTCCCCATCATTATGCGGAATATAAATATGCTCCCACTACATCCTTTGTAATCACATATTACATCTTCATTCTAACTCAAGTCAAAGTCTTTTGTTATCTTATCAAATAGATCATTCCAACTCTGATATACTTGCTTCAATCCACATATTGACCTTTGTAGCTTATAGACTCTATTTACACAATTGCTTTTATAAAACCTTTAGGTTGTGTCACATACACATCCTCATATTTATTCTAGTTAAGGAATGTAGTTTTAACATCCAGATGCCAAATCTCATTAGTCATAACAAGTTACAATATCAAGCATGATCCAAATGGATTTAACCATGGTAGCTGGTGAAAGACTTCATCATGTTCAACACCTTGCACTAGTTTGAAACTCTTTGCAACCAATCTACCCTTACATGTTGGTCTTATTTTAAAGACTCAAATGCATCCTATGAATTTTACCCCTTTAGGTGGATCCAGAAGGTCATACCTTGTTGGTTTACATGGAGTCCATCTTTGATCTCATGGCCTCAAGCCATGTCTCATATTCGGGTCCCTCAATAGATTTCTAGGTCAGTTGTTGGCTCATCATATATGACCAACTCATTACCTTTGGAGGCATAAGATGTCATAATATTTCAAGCTCAAGGCAGGTTCTACTAGAACTACGAGTCTTATTTGTTACATTAGGAACTTAAGATTCTACAACAACTTGTGACTCTCCTTGTTCCTACTATACCTCTTTAGGTTCAATGTTTTCTTATTTGTCTTGAACATTTTGAGTTCTACTTCTACTCCTACGAATTCCTTTAGAACTAAGTTCCTCTTCAAGAATACAACTATCCAGATCAACAAATGATTTTGTTGTTGGATTCAGATAACAATATTATTTTAACAAAATAAGATTTATATGATTTATGGACAAAGCTTTTCAAGAAACTATTTTCTAACATAAGCTTTCAATCCTAATCATAATAAAAGACATATTGGGACATCTCCCTGGCCATATCTCATATGGTGTCTTCTGAACCATTTTAGTCGGTACATTGTTTTAGTGTAAATCATTTAACCAAAAGAAATGGGAAGATCAATGAGATTGTATCCATAATGACACCATGAAATAACAAGGTATGATACCTTCTTTTTGACACATTATTATGTTGTAGATGGAGTTCATTATGATACATTATCAAGATCTCTCTAAAAGATCCTCAAACTCTTGTTTTAAAATATTTCAACATTGATCACACATACAAGTATCTTAATACTTTTACCAATTTAGTTGTGTACTCCATTCTTAATCTTCTTAAACACTTCAAGATATTTAGAGTTGTATTTGATTAAATACAATCTTCCATATCAAATGATAGAAACAACAAATATAATGAGACACTTGTAGCTACCTTTTGCGTTCTTTCCAAAAGGTCTATATACATTAGTATGTATGTGCCTTAATAGAATAGTCATTCTCCCACTACATCTAGTAAAGCTCTTTTATTCCCAAAAGGTGCAAGTATATACATACTGTGAGAGCCTTAGTGGATACTCCGAACCCAAGCAGTGAATTTAGCCACTCATATTAATGGGCAGCACAACGAGGATACATAAGTGTAGGAACATTAAAAAAAAAAGATAGACGAAGCAGATAGATGAACATCATGAAGCGGATGATAGATCTAAAGAAGGGAGGAGGTGATACACCAACAATATTCCTTTAGATTTTGATCTAGCATCGGCATAGATGATGAAAGAACTTCTCTCTTCTCCAATTTTCATCTGTAGAGATTCAAGATTAATGGATGTGGATGGAGGTGACTTTGGAATGCGACAACAATTTGTCGTATCTTGATCCTTCCCCCCCCCCTTCATGAGTGAAGTTGGGGGCCATTTATAGGTGTACCCATTGACTTAACTCCTTGTTGTGGTTGATACTCATGTTGTAGTTAGGACCTTTGTCAGGGTCACAACCTCTTTTTTGGTTGCAGAGTCACAGTCGCAACCTAAGTTCCAGTCACAACCTCGTTCATGATCGCAACCCATGTTTTGATTGTAACCAACATTGCGATCATGATCCATGCCCCGGTTGCGACCTTAAATGTCTCAACCGCAACCAAGGTCTTGGTCATGACCAACAACGGGTAATTATGGTCGTAACACAATGTTGTTCTTCTTGATCCAGACAGATAAAGGATTGTCTCGATCGAGATGCATGGATGCTAGGGTTGGGTGGATCTATTGTGACCGTTGGTAAAGCTATATGAAACAAAATAGGATTCTTAGCTGAAGTAGTTAATTTAGATATTTGTCCAAGGACCTCTAAAATAATAGAGAATATCATAAAAGGAACATCATTATAGACATAAAATAGGTGAAAGATGTCAACAAAATATCATGTTATCAATGTCTCTATTAGTTCAATAACCAAAAGAGTCTAGATAACAATCATATGGATTCTAGAAATGCATTCCCATTTATGCACTCTAGATGGCAATGCTATAGGTATTAATTATTTGATTCAACAACTCATTCAATATATGTGTCATACACATTTGTCTCTACAACTATCAAATATAGTTTATAAGACAAGGCATTAACATAAAAGATCTCATCTTTTGAAATTAAACATAAATTTATTCTTCTCCATACAAGATACATGATGTTTTCATTAATGGAAAATGCATAATAGAAAGTGAGTAATTCTATTATATGTCTATGAATGATAAATTCCAACTGTAGTAGCAGCAACTCTTGCTATTTATAGTTCTATCTTATTTCTTATTGGGTCCTGAAGTAGATATCTGTATTTCTTTCTTCTTCCTTTGTTTCTTTAAGTGAAAAGGATAGATTCCTTTTTCACTTACCCTTCTCCTTATCTGGAGTGCAGAAGAATTGGACTTCAACTCAGCCTCAGAACACTTCTTGGCCTTGTTTCCATCCTCAGACTCACTTCTGTTGATCATCATCACAGATTTGTCCTTCTTCTTTAGACTTTGGCATCAACATGCCATGTAGTTATAACAGTGATTTAGCCATGTTACTCAAGTTATAGCATTCAATAAGCTGACTATATATGGTTCATACAATGATTTGTAGATTTATATTTGTGGTCAACTATTGACCTAAAAGAAATCCCATTCTTTCCACATGCCCAATCAAATTGAGAACACGAGGATCTACTGGATCTCCCTTTGTTAGTTTGCACTCAAACAACACTTTGAAGACATTATACCTTTCTTGCTTTACACATTTCTTAAAATGTGTTACCATCTCAAGAATGTCCATGTTTTCCATGTTGTTTATGCAACTCTTAGTTCATACAACATAGCATAAGGTACTTTATGTCTATGGCATCATTAGCGTTCTTCAAGTAAGCATCCATTTCATCCTTAGGCACATTTGGAGCGGGTTCCTCTGGCTTTAGTCTATCAAGGTTATAGATCTTTTTCTCATTTTGAGAACATTTCCCAAAATCCTAAACCATATGTGGAACTTTATCCTATTTTGTCCTTTCTCAAGGACTAATCACAATGTTAATGTGTATGTGTTTGACTTTTGATTCTATAAAGAAATATTACAAATTTTTCAAAATATTTTTGATTTTTTTGATCTGATTAGTTAACCATATTAATTAGTCCTTTAATTAATTTTTGTTCCCACTATTTTGTTCAAATTGATAACCCTCATGTATCAATTTAGAAGATTGCAACGTACAATCTTCTAGTGAGCCAAGAACCATAACAATTGAATTGTTACCCAACCAACACCAATGTACATAACCAATTATTAAGGTAGAGAAATTTTACCAATAGCATCATATGCAATTCTTGGATAGATGATATGTGAAACTCCTTGCCATAATCATTTGTATGCCTTTGGTGCTTAATCTCATTAAGGTCACACAGTTAAGCTTGACCCAAAAGCCAACATGATAATAATGCACCCTGCTTGATAGGCCCACATTATTGGCATCACACTTCCTCGAGATGGACAACACATCATCCTTGGGGTGCCCATGCTTAGTGAATCAAGCTTTTCATGTGTGTCTCTAATGGAAAGCATCTAAGACTTAATATTATGTTGAGGAATTTCATATATAAATACATATACATATCCAATTACCACATACTTAGCACATATCATATACATGCTATAACCACAAATGAAAACATGCAATATAAACACACAAGCGATGGTTATGGGCATACTATTAGAATTCCTTTGAGTCACAAGAAATTACTAACATCTAGGGTCTACATCATATAGATCATGTTGTTGATGAACATCTATCCTCGAATAAATCTAGGTTGATCGGTTCAACACTTGAACCGGTCGGATCGCCTTTTGGTCGCTTGGTTGGGCTCTTGCAATGGTTGTCTGGTCTTCAGGTTCATTTAACATCTGGTCTCCTCCATTCAATCGGTTGGGGCACCAGTCGATTTGTTCACCTTCTTGTCATCTAACCTCCTCGATCCTCTAATCAATTAGTTTGTATTAGGAGTCGGTCAGTTCATATAGTACAGAACGTCTTCTCATAGTAAAACATAAATTAAAATTATCCTATTTCTTATTACATTTTAAAAGTGAAAATCTTGAGTTACATTCAAGGGGAATAGGAAGAAGAACATCAATTTACATTTGGAAAGGAGAGAGAGGATCGATACAAAGACCGAGTAACAATAGGAATAAAAAACCACAACCATGCACATAGAGATCTAGGGTTATTGTCCATAACCATGATTCACATCCACCATCAAAACCAACTTTTAGGACAACACGTGTAAGTTGCATATATATCATATCCTATATATTTTAGTTTGTGGAATTCAATCAGATATACACATTAACCAGTTTAATATTCACATCGTATTCAATAAAATAAATCCGATCATATCGATTTAAATCCCAAATACATCATAAATTGACATGGCTTTGATACCACTGTAGGGAAATCAGGGTGACAGATAAGGCAGTGGAAACAAAAGAATTTAAATGTTTGTTTCCCAAAGTAGCAAGATTGTGTAAAAAACAATGTATCTAGGAAGGAAAGGTTGCAAGGTTATATCTAGTCATGGAACAAGTCCAGTGAAATTACCCTTGTAGTAGCATCATGCTTCTTCTTTAGGTAGCAACTCTCCTTCTTCAGCAGCAGCACTCGAATAGCGTCTCCATCGGCCTCTTGGTGCATAACCATAGACAGCGGTTGATGGTGTCCTCCTAGCGGCATAAAATGGCCTCTAGCCTCTAGAATGTATGTGCAGACCACTAGGAACTCCATGTTGTTCTACCAAAGACAAGAATGAGTTGTCCCTCTCGAACATCAACCTTCTAGAGTTGATTTGCTCTCCCCCAACTATCTCTCCCTTGCTATGCCTCCCTTTATCATGTAGGACTTTCTTGGGCTCTTTATTAGTTACCACAACCAGAGAGGAAAGTAATTGACAGAGCAATTATTATGTTTTGAGAAGCCCCCAGTACCCCTCTATTTATATGAGAGGCTAGGGTCGGGGTTCCAAGTCTGTGTGAGAGTCGAAAGGGTGTAATTCATATTTTTTCTAAAACCTATGAATGGAAAACCTATCAGTTCACACAACCAAGAATTTGTTTGGTGTGTGACTCAGTTGGTTCGCTAAGAGAATCGGTCGATTCATGCACTTTCCCATTCTGAATCAAATTGATAATCAAGATAGTATTAATGCATAATATGACGTCAGCACAAATCCTTAATCCAATCGAACTGGAAACCGAACTGGGCGGTTCATCCCATTAATTTGTCAGTTGGGATATGTGAACTGGCCGGTTAACAATGTGAACTAGTCATTTCACCCTAGTTCAGCCATTAATCAGTCAACGTTGATTCCAATTGACCTGACACTCCAATTGATATGTTCAACCCTTGAATTGGTTGGTTCAGAGTCCAGTCAGTCAAATGTTGAACCTCAGTTATTTAATTGAATACCTAAACACCTTTAGTAATCAAATTAAACAGCATTCATGAATATACTCCTCTAATCCAAGTGTTTCCTATGCGTGAGACCCTATAGGTCCAAAATTATGTTGGCTGTGAATGTTTATAACTAACTTACAACATCACAAGCAAATAGTGGCATCTAGATACACATTAGTGCTACCCAAGTAATTCAAAAAGTTGGATAACAACTTCAACCTATAATCCATGATCATATAGTTCCTCTGTCTCCGATATCTAGATTGAACTCGAGGCATGGAATCATCATCCTCTCAACATTCCATCCATGTTCCTTGAACTAGAGTAGACTTTCTGAGATGCATGTGAGTTCACATATCACATATTGAATCACATGAGTACGACCGTACATTTCTCCGTCTCACTTATCAAGAGGCCTTGGATATCAATCTCATGTAGGAGGGACAAATCCTATCTATATCATTCACATTCAATCCCCATGTGTCACAGTGCACCCAATCATCACCATTATGGAAACCCTTATTTAGGATCACGTTGGATGATGTCAAAGTTTGAATGTAGTGACTTCAGATCTAAGTACCACAATCACTATGAGAGATTATTCTGACTACCATTCCATGGCCTCCATGTATAACTTTCATAGTGGGTCTGTTCGATATATTGTTCTCTAACATATAACTATGTGCTTGACTTGATATCACATATCATGACTAGTGACACTCTATCATTGGTCAAAATGCACTCTAGTCTCATGTATTATTGTTGTCTATTTTGCTTCCATAGTAATAATTTACTAGGGACATAACAAGAATGTATGTACTCATATCATATGTATGATCTCATTGTTCAAGTCACGTACTTGAAGACATACATCACCGCGTAACATCATTCTTTAGGCATGTACTATGTTTGTATCATCATCTCATGTTAAGACAACAATAATAGACAAAATTACCTTTATTATTATCAAATCAGGTATTTTAGTGACTCATTCCAATCATCATCTAATCGGCTCTCTGGGAATACATAAAAACATTTTTCTCTACGAATTGATAGACCTACTATTGTTAAATATGTTTCTTATTATAGAAATTAATCATTGATCCATAAAGATAATGTTTCCATATTAAGGCTTTATATCTCATTCTCAACTTAATACTGAATTTCTGAGGTTTAATAAGTCGTCTTTTTCATAAGAATCATATTATTTCATACTCTCATTAGGTTATTAATAGGTTTATCGAATATATTCAAGAAACATGGAATCCCTAGTTTCCATTCCACACAATCAGCCAATCATTTACAAGCATACAATGACTCATTGACTCATTTCAATTCATCTCCCAACATTAACCCTAGATGTGGATTTCCCAAGTATCAAACCCTCATATACTATTCCTCATGTAAATAACATATTCAATTCAAATAACAATTAAAAATTTCAGTTAAACAAATCATGCTTATCAAGTTCAAATACGATTACATACATGTCAACTAAGTTTCCAAGCATGTTTCCTATTGCACTAATTTTTAAGCAATATTGGTGTAAAATGATATAGTTCTCTAAATAAGAATTTCCATGTAAATTACATCAATAGATTAGGAACTAACCAAATATTTCTTGATGGGAAGAATCCAAAGTAGTAGCATTTTGTTCCCTAACAATCTACCCAAATGTTAACCAATTAGATACAGATACAAACAAATTTTTTGATCAATTTAGTAGACAGATTTAGGCTTAACATAAGTACAACTCTTAATATGGAGATAAACACTCACCTAAGATTCCAAGCACCTTGAAAACGTCTCATACAATCTGAATTTCTAGATATCCAACAAGTTTTTAGTAGTTGAATCCATTTGATCCTCCTCTCAACTCAAAAACTCTATAAATGGAGCAAAGGAGAGAAAGAATGAAAAGTTGGTGATTTGATATCATTTTGAATCAAATCAGAGGAGATAAAAAATATTGATATGTGAGATAAGAATCAACAAGAAAAGCTATCTAACAATTACCAACTTACTTGATTTCATCAACTCTAGGAAGACAAAACCCTCCATATTCACTACTTTCTCCATCCAAATGCTAACTCTCCTCTATCTCTAAAATTTCACATCTCTAGAATGAATTATCAATTATGGGAGCTACTAGTGTGTTAGATCACTCATATGGATCAATTAAAGTTACCTTACACTTTTTCTTTCTTTCAGCATGTGTCTTTGTCATAAAAATGTTACTGAAAATTGTCTACTTATTCAGTTAAAGATCCTCCAAAAAGTATGAAATTTAGTAGATGGATCTATGAACCTAACCCCAACCCTAAAATAATGATCTATGTGATGCTCCTAAATAAATATCTCAAATGAGGGATTAAGTAATTCATATGAGTATAGTTTAATTCAATCACAAGATGAGGTTCAAGTATGTGAATTGGTTTATAGGAATGTGCTCTTAGATTGTAATTGATGTTAGGATACTTGTATACTAAGAATGACCTTCTTTGGTGAAATTCTAATAAGGTCACTTATTCTTTGACTATTATTTGTAACTAAAGAGTGATAAATAGTAAGAAAGGAGTAATAAGTGTGTTATGCATGTTGATGCTTTGAGATTTATTCATATGTACAAAAATTGAATGAAATCAGTATATGTTGTATGAAAAGACTATTTCGAACATCATAAATGCCATAAGATGTCTATATGCTTATATTGTTGCTAAAACTAATATCTATGCAGATATTTTTTGGGAATTGTGATATGGAATGAACTAATAAGAAATATGTTCAAATTGAATTTAAAATGCATTGATTACATTTGAGAAACCCTAATGACAGTAAATGGTGGATAATGAGATTATGTCTCAGACTGAAATCCCACTAATGATCACTTCTATGAGAAGATGTGTATACAAAAAGGATCATATGTGTTGCAAATTATAAATTGTTGTGCTTCTTCTTTTAGTCATTGTTTTCTTGATAAGCCTAATCTACTTTGTCATTCTATGTGAAAATAAACACATATGAAAAACTATATTGAATCTTCTTTAAGATGAAAAGGATTAATAAAAAGTGAAATGATGACACAACTAGTTAGGTGTCCTGGACACCGTGAGTCTCCCACGTGTGCCAAACTGGGGAAATGAAATGAATCTCCTTGTAGTAATCAGAGTATTATGAGAAGGATATCTGGAGTGTGGATCTAGACCTTGAAGGTTAGAATACTAGGATTTATGGATGAGTCATCTGGTGTGGTTATATCTTAAGTCCTTTGATGTAAAAGACTATGTCCATGAGAAATCAACTCTAATAAAGTGAAAACTGTGAAACATGTGGAACATGATGATATCTGATATTTTGATATGTTGTTATGTTTGTTCCTATCATGTGTACCCGAGATGAGGACATGAGTCTCTTTAGAAAACCCTATGGTGGACTAGGGTATGTTGTTTATATCTTAGGGTGGTCGGCTAAACCCAAAGATAGTAACACTGAATCACTGACATGAGAATTATGTGTAGTGACTTTTTCTTGATGAGGACGAGCTGAGTAGTTTCAGGGAAATGAACAAAATATGATAAGTTATGTAGAACATGAATCGAATGTTTGTTGCATGCCTTTTACTGCTAGTCGGTAGACCCGATATGTTGATTATACTTATTGTTGTGGAAAGTAATCATTTTTTTAATAAAGAAAATATATTTCATTATTACTATTTGTCAAGTTTGGTATCTAATCTTAAATGTTGATGTGTGGTTAATTATGGTATTTAATATTCCCTCTAATATGAATTAGATTTACTTGTCATTTGAATAATCATGTTTGATATACATGTCTATGTGTACTTTAGCTTCAGGACTTCAGGATGTGTTCCTAGCCCAATTGGTGGGATGTCACAAAGATGATGTTATTGTTATGTCTTGAATCTAATTGTTTAGATCTTGATTTTTTACTCCTACAATTAGATTGTCATTTTAAAGCAAGTAACCTATATCGATATGTTCATAGACATGCTCTTACATATATTTTAAATTTGGAATTGGCCAAATTGAATGCCTTATCTGATTATTTAGATTATTGTTGTAAATTGGATTTGAGTAGATGTTATAACTATTTGTTATACCTTTCAATACCTATATGTTTACTTTAAATTCATATATACTTTATCTATTATTGATGCATGTACTCAGATTGAGTGGGAGATATCCAATCATGGGGGCTCTATATGAGTCTCACGAGGTTGTTTCAAATGTTGTTAGGTATAATACTATCCAACAAAGATGCCATGGCAAAGAAGATGTAAATAGAGTAATATAGAGAGAATAGAATATCCTTATACTCTCTTTCTTGGGATGGGTAGTATCCATTATTTGTTGTTTCATGTACATGGAACTGATATAAACTGAATTGCATATGAGGAACAATATTTTAATTATAGTGTTAATGGATTTGAATAATTTTTGTCATAATATGACATTGTTTGTGAGGTTTAATGAGAAAGGAAAAATGAAAAATTTACGTGTTCTTCATATATTGTTATAACCATATTTGTTGAGAATTATTCATTTTGCTTTGTATTCTTGGGTTTAGAGTTAGGAATTCTCCCTAATGGTTGGAAATTAAGCTTATCAAAAGAGAGGTCCTGAGAAAAGATGTGCAACACATGATTCTTTCCATTCCCATATCATATCATTACAGTCATCATGAGTGGGCTTTTAGCCCGAGACATAATCTCATTATTCGACATTTACCTCAACATGGTTTCTCAAATATTGTAAATGTTGGCTAATTAAATCTCAACATATTTCTAGTCAGTACATTCTATATCAAAGTTCTAGACATTCATAGAGACATTGGAATTAACAAAAATATATGCATATAGACATCTTGTGTCATTCAGCATGCTCATAACAAGCTTATCATGAAACAAACACTAATTCCATCCAATATCTATAGTTATGTATAAATCTCAAGTATAAACGTGCATACATACTTGATACTCCTCTTCTACTAATTAACATTATTTATTTAGGGTTACTACTCAACACATATGCAATATCAATTTTAATCCATCAGAATACAAGTGTTCTACAGACAGATACACTCCAAACATGTATTCTTTTGAATCTATTCACATCTTTGAGCTTCATCTTGTAGTTGAATTCGACTATATTTATGTACATTCTCCAATATCTCATTCAAGAATAGTATCCACTATAATCATATATCTTACCACATTAGGGTTAGTGTTAGGCTCTTAGAACTAATTATTAACTTTCTTCATTTTCCTTCATTTCATAATCATTACTCATAACTTCTTTGATACCATGCTCACAACTAATTTGAAATTAAAGTTTATCTCACATTGAAATATTTATAATCTTATTTTAATGTGTTTCATTCAATTTAGGTCAACCTAGATTTAGTAAAATAAATAGACTATATACTTCATCAAACACATTTCATTAATTTCAATATTACTTGTCATCACCATTTTGTTCATTCTTGTCCATTTCCTTTCTTGTATTTAGATGAGTGTACCATGTCATTCACTTCCAATGACATTGTCATAACTAATAATGATAATTTAGTTCCTAATAATACCAATCACTTTATATTAAAATAATGTATTAGGTTACATCTTTTTACACCATAATATCTAATCATCCTTCCCAATTCATTGTTATGTGGCTTGTATAATAAGGATCGACATTCATGTGACAGTTTACTCATTATTCCATAAATTATACTAAAATAGACACATTAGGTTTAGATCATATTAGTAATACTCATCATCTTCAATTGAATAATTAATACCTACGATTCAACATTTCATCCCATTTACAAAATTATAAACAACTTCTAGCTTTATCGCTCATACTTGTCTTAATATTAAATTTCTATGGTTTTCAAGAAGTCAACTTAGTTCAACTCGTCATAAGAATCAGATTATTCATTAATCTCATTTAAGGTGTATAGAGGTTCATTCAAAACACACAGAAATCATAGATTTGATACCACACAATCAACCAATCATTACAAGCATATAATGATTCATTGAGTTATTCGAGTCCATCCCTCAACATTAACCCTAGACGTGGATTTACTCCATATAAAACCCTCTTATATTGATGATCGTCATGTACATAAAATATTTAATTTAATTACTTGAAATTTTAGTTGAGGAATTCATGAATATTGAGTTCAAATATGATTTCATACATGTCAACAAAATCTCCAAGTATATCGCCCATTGGCTGAATATTATGCAAAATGTATAAGTTGATATAATTCGATATGCATACGCCTTTCCACATATATATATTGAATCGATGGATCAAGAACTGGGAACGTACAAATTAATGAGAAAGAATCTAAATCTACAACATTTATTTCCCCCAAAACCATCACAATTGAGTATACAATTGCATACAAATACCTGCATTGATATTGATTATTTTAGCTAGATATAATTAAGCTTTCAACATGATTACAGAAGTTAAAAAGTAGAGAAACACTTATGAAGTTGACAATAACCTTAAAAAGGTAGGTCAAACTTTGAATTTCTAAAATCCAATCAAACTCTAGTTGTTAACTCCCTTTCTTCCTCCTTCTAACCCAAAAACTCTAAAAGTGAAGAATAGCAAATAAAGAAAGATAAAATATGGTGATTTACTATCATTTTGATTCAAATAATAGGAGGGAAATTATAGACAGAAGAGAGAAAAATTCACCATTAAATATATATGGGGTTGAAGAACTTACATGAATTTGCAAACTATAAGGAGCCGAAATCCTAAATCAGCACTTTCAGTGAATTTCTCCTTCAAAACCCTAACTCTCCTCTCTCTCTCTCTCTCAATTTTCATCTCTTGAATAGTATCCACAAATTATGGGAGCTATTAGAGTGTTATGTTGATCATATAGATCAATTGAGGTGATTGGGATATTTGCAAACAAGTCTAAAAACTATTAATAGTCTTCCTTTTTAATTTAGACAGACTGGTTGGTCGGTTGAGTTGTCACTGGCAAGAAACGCAACTGACACCACACTCTTTACAATCCAAATATCATTAAAAAATTATTGGAATTTAATTGAACTTTGAAATTGATTTACCAAGCTAAAATTAAAATTTACGATCATTTTTCTATACAAATAAACAGATTAAAATCAAATACAAGAATGTTATATTTCATCCAGAATGCATGGTCGACTTAGTTGGCCATGTAGAAACTGGGCTGAAATAGGTCATAAAATACTCAAAAAAATATAGCAACAACACTTTAATTTTAGTTGTGCAAACTATATGAAAATTTCAAGTAAATCAGAGTTGTATATAAAATACTATAACTCATTTATTGTACCACTGTATTTATCAAATTATGTTTTCATATTCTACTAAAATCTTAATCTGGCTTATTAGGGTTTTTGATTCTCAAACCCTAATTATTTGAAATAAGGCACACTCAAAGTTTCTTATTAGGGTTAAAATGTCATAATCAAACTATCATCATGAATCAAGATGATTAACCATTTTTCATTCAACTTAAGCATGTAATCATCTGAATAAACCTTAATTAGATGGCTAATTTAAAAATAGGTTGTTACAATTTTCAGGGTGCAACTGAAATTCGTTACCTCTAGTCAACTCATACATGTTGATATATATATATATATGTATATATATGATATCCTAAATGATGTAGGATAGGATTTTGGTGATTTTTGGATGTTCTAATATTGATGCAACAGAGAGATATATGTCTCTACCATATTACTCCTAATGGGTCTTGTGTATCATGAATGAGGGTGAAAGATGTGTTAGTCACAAACTAAAAAATTGTGTCGATGTAGAAATCATAGGAGATAAGATTCGAAACCACATCATATGTATTTTTCTAGACAACATAAAGATAAGGAGAGATGGGTCTTGACATAGATATATAAATCTGGTAGAAGTATAAGTATTGACATTCATTATTGATAACAATTACTTCCACTGTATGGGTACCAACTACACATACTTTTTAGGTCATATTCTATACCTATAAATATTAATAGATAAATAGAAGTATTTAGTGCTTGGTTCCCCTTCTATGAGCCACCACATTTAGTCTTTTTTAGGAAGAGGTTCCTAAAAATTATCTGCATTCTAAAATTTAGCTCCATCTTCTTTTTCCATGGTGAAGAGACTGTCATCATATGGTTGACAATCAACAACTTCTTGAGAATGTTAAGCCTTTAATATAAGGTTCTTTGTACATTTAGAAAAATCAACCAATTTTTTTTTCATATTTACATTTACTCTTTAAAGATTTAATGCATGTAATATATTTTCTTCCCTAACTTTCTTTATAGTGTCTTTGAAGCTATCAACATTGATCCAAGTATTATTGAGCCTTATAGGGATTTTTTGTGTGTGGAAATTAAATGAAGAGGTGAGTTGAAACATTATATGATCTGAATGAAATATTCCAAAAAAAAAATAGAAAGGTTCATAGCTGTTATTATAGAAAATTAAAATGAATTGTGCTATATTTTCCTTTCCTTCATTCTGATTGTTCAATTTAAGAAGTGGTGTTCATATATGATTTAAAGAGATTTGAATGTGCATCATCTTCTTAGTCCTATCAATCATATTAACTCCAAAGAACAATGTGATCTTTGTATGACTTTGTATGATAGATTCCAATGATTTCAATATTTGTATTTCCAACTTTGTTCAAGATATGAATCACTAGATCATTTTGGAAAAGTTTTCTCTAGGAATCTATATACTAATGACCTTGATGAGTTGGTTAGCCAGGACATTGGCGATCCATTTGTTCAAGACCAAGTGATATGGATAATATTCTAAAATCATTTAGGTGTAAACTTTAACTCATGAAGAATGATGACATTAACATTCCCATCCATGTTTACTTTCAGATAATGTTATGGGTCCCATTTAGATTCCAAACATTCTAGATACAACACAAAAATTACTACTTGTTTCCTCTATGGTGGGATATGAGCATGCATTCATATGAGTTTTGTTATGTTCATTGGTTATGATTCTAGAACTCTAAATTTATTTAGTGAAGATGGAACATGCACTACAAAAAATTTGTCCTTTGTTGAAGAACATTTGTGAGGAGCCAAAAATCGTGAATAATGATGTCTATTTGTGAGGGCTCATCCTTCAAATATGGGACCAAATCCCTCAACCGTATTTTTAACATCCTTAGAACTTTTATGTGAACACTAATCTCTCACAAATACATTACTCACTAATCACCCCGTGAAAAATTCCATGCCAAATGTTTCCCTCCATCTCATAACTCTTCCCTCCATTCTAAAACACAGCATTTGTCAATAAAAAAAACCCTCCCCACTCATTCCTCCAAAACTGTTTCATCGCTCTTTGCTTCCCCCTCTCGCGCCGTGCGCGTCCGGCCGGTCCTCCCCTCTCCGCACCAGTGATGATGAGGGATGGGTAGCACCGATGCTACCACTACAAAGCCCTAGGTGGCTTCTCCCCTCCGATACGCTGCCACCCAACACGACAAAGGGCACATCATGGAGTCCTTCAGAGCCCTGATCTGCGCGACATGCGGGAGGGTCGTGGGGAAGGGCGATGCTTGTGGGGAGTGCTCTTACCCCGTATGCAGGTCCTATTTGGGGGCTTCTTTTCTCGTATTCCGTATTGAGAATCTAATGGAGCCGTGATCCTATTTGGGGGCTTCTTTTCTCGTATTATGTTCTCTGCGCGCACGTTTGAGATTCAGTTTTTGGCACGGTATTAGAAGAAGTCGGGTCTGCCTCCCCCAAGCTGCTCCATCTCTTGAGGTAATGGTCATGAACACTGATGTGCTGCTTGCTTACTCATTTGCGTGTGTCCCATTCAGCCTCTTGTAGAACTCTGTTGGTATGCTTCGTGTTGCTGGTCTGATACTACTCTTTACAAAGCTAGATTCAATTATGTCGATCTCTCACCCCCCCCCTCTCCATATGTTTTAAAATTAATATACGCCCCCTTCCTCCTGATTATCTAATTACTCCTCTATGCCTCTAAATCCTTCCTGTACGCTCCCAACTTTCCAAGTGCTCTTTTCTGTTTTCGTTTTCTCCTCCCTCACTGGTGACTTCCTGCAACGCCACCTTCGTTGCTTTAAGTATGCCACTGCCTTAAGAGGCTTAGCGAACCCATGTCTTCCTGTTGCCTTGTTACAATCTGAGTTATAGTTTACATATGGGTTCAAAACATTTACATATGACTGAACGCTATCTGATTGTAAAATTCAACATATAGACTCATATCATTTCCCCAAAATTCCATATACTTATTTCCAACGTCTTTGATAAATTATGCTGTTTAAGAAGCAGAATTCTCAACTCTTTTGTTAAGGTGCGCTTGAACGAAAGCACCTATTTGCACTTTACTATCGTAAATCATTTATGTGTGCGGAATATGTGCCAATCTCTCTCCAGTAATATGGTTTTCTGTTGAACATGGGAATGACCTGCTCACCTAAGAGGCTAAGACCATAGGCTATTCTGAGTAAATGTCTTGACAATCTATGCTTTGTTAAATTTCAGAAGATTTGAAGGATGACCATGATGACCAATCCGGAAAAGGGTTAGCCATGACAGCCTACAGTGGTGACAACCAGACATAGATTTTGTATTATGAAAAATCTTACAGTCAGCCTGTTTGTAATCATCGAAATTGAGTTTCTCTGCAAGTTGAAGCATGGGTAGCACTTTATGCAAACTATTAACAGAACAAGACTTTTGCTTTCTTTTGTCACAGGATGAAGGTCTTCATTCACAAAAAGTAAGCAACTTCTCAACTGTTGATAGTGGTAATTACACATTTAAATTCTAGATATATTTTTGTTTTGTATATAAAGATGACAATCTAAATATAACTCTTCTTAGAGTATAATTCCGAGAATGGAAATCCAATATGGAAAAGCAGAGTTGAAAGCTGGAAGGAAAAAAAAGAACAACAAAAAGACAACTCAGAAGAAGGAAGCAAAACCGGCTCAAGTCCCGTAGGGACAACAAATGGATGGAAAAGAGTAAGTATTACCATCTTGCTTACTGAGGAGGAGGAAACCACTTCCGTTTTTTGTTCAACTAAGCCATGTAACTGATATCTTGGGCATGTGAAATCATACTCTTGACTGCTAGTAATATCAAGGTCCTCATACATGACGATCTAGACATTTAGGCTGCACCTAGAAAAGTCTTTAGATATAGACAGATGTCTTATATGGGAATATGTACATATTGTTAAGCTGATCATATTCATTCACACTCATCAAACAAGATAAGACCATTTTCTCTTATCTAAAATTAATTTTCATGTTAATTAGAATAAAAAAATAATGTGTTGATTACATAGAACATCTATGTACAGATTGACAGAGTTTGCACAGTCATTTTCGAGGGTGGTGCCTATTTCTCGTAATAAGCTGACATCATACCGGCTTGTCATTATAATGAGGTTAATCATCTTGGGCCTCTTCTTCCCTACGACTGAGCTGGCATGGTAGTACTGGATGATTGTCCTTCATCACCATCGTTCATTCCTGCTCCTCTTTCAAGATCATTGTGTCTTTCCTCAATGAAAGTGACCTCAGATCGTGGATTGTCCCCTTCTATTTCAATCCACTTCCTTTCTTCATCAAACACAACATTCATGCTCACCTTGATCCTCCTTTGTCGAGGATCGTAAAGCCTGTGAGCTTTGCTATTCGGTTCAACTCCAAGGTAGACTAATGATTTGCTGCGGTCATCTAACTTCCTCATATGCACAGTTGGAACCTTCATCTGCGTTGTGCATCTGAAGATCTTTAGGTGATCGAGATGAGGTTTTCTTCCTAACCAGGCTTCATGAGGTGTGATATATGTTAACACTTTAGTAGGCATCCGATTGAGCAAGTAGACAGCATGTCTTACAGCCTCCCCCCACATGAATGCAGGCACATTCATGCTCTTCAAAAGACTCCTCGCAGTGGCCATGACCATTCTATTTCGCCTTTCTACCATTCCATTTTGCTATGGAGTGTAAGGTGTCGTGAGGTTCGTTGTACTCCCTCCTTTTCACAAAATGAGATGAATCTCAAAGACATAAATTCTCCTCCATGATCTATTCTAAGGATATTCAGTGAAAGTTCAGTTTCCTTCTCCACCAGGGCCTTGAATTTCTAGAAACATTTGAATGCCTCCCCTTTCTCCTTGATTACATACACCCACATTTTTCTACTAAAATCATCAACCAAAAGAAAGAAGTACCTATTTACCGCGAGTGTTTGTGGAGTTATAGGGCCATCCCCAAATATCACCTAACCATTGATCGATTCATCTAATTCTCTAAACTTTCCTCGTAGCCCTGTCATATGATTTGGTATGATCTTGTCCTCGTTTAGCAAGATCATGTTGAGCTCCTGCACGTCATGCTTTGCCAATAATAGGGATGGTTCCTCGTCAGGCACTCGAGCCAGATTGGCTTCTTCCTTCAGCTGCTTCCCTTGGCACTCAGAAGCATAGTGAACAAGGTTATTGCAGTGAAAGCACCTGACATTGCTCTTATCGCGATTGGTGTCATGATTTCCTTCTGCAGCTTGTCATGTGATGTTCCCTTCACCACGACCTCCTCTACCACACCCTCGACCTCATCCTCGACCTCGCTGGCCTCCCCGTCCTTATCCGCGATCACTGTGACAAGTATTATCACTGCCTTGTGATGCCTTCATCTCCAATCTGGTATCCTTCTTCATCAGTAGAACTTGTTCATGCCTCCCGTCATAATCCCGATAGCGCTTTTCGTGAGCCTTGAGATCCCTGATGACCTCGTCTATCTACATCTTCAATTTACCTATGAATTCATCGACGCCTTGCGCATCACCCATCCATATCCATGATCATCGACGCCTTACGCGATTGTTTCGAGATCTGTTTTGGTGTATTATCTTTTGAATGTTACATCTTTCTCTGACATAGTGATGTCATCAACCAACAACTTGTATTTAGAAGCACATACTTGAGGGTTTAAGATGAAGTTGACTGCATTACTTGAATCGAATATAAGGACATCTTGTGTGGTAGGACAAATGTTTATAGATTGTGTGATATCATTTAGTATCGATTCCAGAGTATATAATTTTCCAGGTTCGAGTGAATAATCATAGCCCTCATCCATCCGATTACCTATTCACACATTAGTATCGATTCCAGAGAGTATAATTTTCCTTAAATTTTGTATGATATGTGGGAGTATTAATTTTTGAAGTAGGTAGTATTTATATATTCATTGAGGTATCGAAGGATTCATATATGTAAAATGGATAAAAAAAGGTCCATTGGGATTTCACTACTCCCATAAAAATGGATAAAAAAATTCCTAATCTCATCAACTATCTAGTAGACATGCTTAACTATATATAATAACCATGTTAGAGATTTAAAGGCTTACCAAAGTATTTATATACAGAGCTTATACACATATCTGTGCAACAACCAACCATTGCCCCACAGCTCAAAAATGCATGCAAGCACTGCACATGCCCCACATGAAGATGTTGCATCCACACCCAGGCACCCTCATCCCAAACTGCATGTTGTTGTACCCCTCTTCCTCATGTCCATGCATTAGCTGGCATGTCTCACAACATCAAATCAGAGTGATTAAGACTTCCTAGAAAAAATATCCTATGACAAAAACAAACTAATAACTAAGAGATTCTCACATGAAAACCACAGAGTTCTTATCATTTTTGGATATTCTTTCCTCACATATTATGTGTTCTTATTCTTCATCTAGTTTCCCAGTTGTAAAAATAATCTTAATGATATCCCACACCATAGTACCAAATAAATTGGTAAACATGATATAGAGTATAATAGTGGCCAAATGAACAACAAAGATAAAGGATCTCCAATCTTTCATGGAGAATCCTCTAGTTGTAAAGCTATGGGCACATTAACCTCTATTCACGCCCCCCTATTCTAGAGCCCATTATAGATCCAACAGGATGTACTCTGAGGAAGCGGTCCAAGGGAGACGGGGTGGGGGTATTTTCATAAAATGAGGATACTCCAATACATTTCAATCACATTACAACCCATCTCCTAAACTCTTAGAGGGCATCACTATCACTAGCCCTAAGTATCAAAGTTGACGTGTGCATATTTTTTGCACCTTAACTCTATAAGAGAATATCAATGCACCCCACCACTGTTGGGTAGGCATCACTGGCATGGTTGAGTCAACTATTCACAAGTTCCAAGAAGCTACTTCAGTCACCTAGAAACATTGACAAACCATGGTTTAGGAAGCTCCGCACTCCCTAACTCAACAATACTAAGCAAACTTAGATTTAGCCTATCAACATTAGAAAACTTTGATTTAACCTATTCCCTTTGCCCTCCTCTTAGCAAAATCAATTAATCATCTCTAACAAATAGACTTGCCTCCTCCACCCAACAATGCCATAGGTCCCTAAATCTTGATCATCTTTGAATTTTATGTAAGCCAAATTATATTGCAATTAGCCAAGAAGAAAATTATACTTATCACCATAACAACCATTATGGCATAGAATAATTAAACACAAAAGCTAGAGAACATCATCCACCCACATTGAAGAATAAAACCACGGTCATGAAAGGAATCTCTCAACTTTCTTTGCATATCTCCAACCCGTATGGAGCCAAATTACATTGCAATTAGCCAAGGAGAAAAATTATACTTATCACCACAACGACCATCAGGGCATAGAATAATTAAACACAAAAGCTAGAGAACATCATCCACCAACATTAAAGGATAAAACTATGGTCATGAAAGGAATCTCTCAACTTTCTTTGCATATCTTCAACCCGGAAGGTTCTTGCACCTCTATGACATGGTGATCCTCAAGCATGCATCCTTCATATAGGAAATTGTTGTGCAACAGCCAACCTTCATCAGCCAGAACTCCCACGCCACAATCATTGGCCTCGCCTCTACTAGACAAAGATCTTATTCATCTTGTTGCTCCAAGAGGAATAGATGATTGATATCAACATACCCTAACAATCATGTTCCATCTTCAGTGGATGTCTACTAGACCCTACCTCACCGAGCCTAAGGCAGACTCCAATCATCAACAAGAACTTTTTCAAAGATAATTCTCATTTGTCTAATATTAAAGTTCCATGGTAGAGGGGCAACTGACCATAGAATATCTAGTTTTGTTGCAAAGTTTCATGGTGGATGGACGATTGGTCATTAGGATAGCCAATTATGTTTCATATCAGAGGGATGACTGGTCATTAGGATAGACAATTATGTTTCATATCAGAGGGATGAATGGTCATTAGGATAGCCAATTATGCTGCATAGATTACATCACCAAGGTTTCCAACAGACCATCTAGAGATCGCATCTATAGCAATACAGGCAAAATGTAAAGCAACCCTTCTCTCCTTTCTGTACGCTTGCTTTGGAAGAAGTCTCTACTTCACCATTATTATGCATCCTCATCCGAAACAGATCTATTCTCTATTATCTAGAGAATTCCTCTCTTTCTTAGTGTTTCGTGATCATTAGGCTCTGAGATAACTACTTTATAATGTTCCATTTCTACTGAAAGAAAAGTAGGAAAGCATTATCTACTATAATGGTACTTAGGCTGACCAACTATAGTTCACTAGCTTTCCTTTCTACTTTTTGCTATGGTAAAGCTCTAAACTCCATTTTATTTATCAAAGTTTACTAGACCTAATTCAAAATTATAAAGTCCAAAAAGATTTACAACCATTATACTTTTTGATGGCTAATGAGTATTTATCAATGTAGAATATAATTTGGATTCCATTATCGTTTTATGGAGACCATTAAGTTTTAACAGCCCAACTTGTCTATGCAAAGTTACATTTCCACACCACAATAAGGAAAACATCACTTCCACATGGAGAATCACAATAGCTACGCTATGCTTGATATTTAGTTCATAAGTGAGGTACAAATAGTATTTTGTAAGTTCAAAATGGGCTAGACAATTTTTTTGCTTATTTTTCGTATACACTGCCTAGATAAAAACAATGGTGAGTGGGAAACAGAAATACAAACGTAACAGAGATGGCAAAGGAGAATGATTGAAAATAGTTTCCATACCTAGTCCAATGCGTTCACCAATTTGAAGGTCTTCCCAAGGTATTTCACACTCAGCGACACCATCAAGTACTGGACTAGGAAGAGAGGAACTATCATTTGCTTTAGTAGTAGGAAGATACGAGTTGCCACTCCTAGATGCCATTTTCCTTTCAGAAAGAATCTGGAGTCATGTATCTACTTCTGTTCTCAGGTGATTAACTGTTGTGCCATTTGACGGATGGCAGTTTGTTGTATGAGTTAACATATTAAATGCAGGTTGTACTGAGCTTGAATTGATATCAAATTGAGATTGATCCGCAGAGGAATTCTTTTCTTCCCACACAGCAGCAAAAAGTTCCATATTTTTGTCCTCAGACACAGAGTTGATGTTTAAGGTATCTTTCTTTTCTGAAGATTCACATTGTTTTTGCTTTCGGTCTGGAAGACCAGAAACAGAGGAAGAGATTGTATTCTCCACACCAGAAGACCAAGTACTCTGATTCCACTTCTCTTGTTTCATATTGACGTATGCATATTTTTTTTGTGTGTTTTCTGCATATTGTGAACCATCTAGATCTAAGAATAGATCTGGTGGAGGTGATGCACCACTTTCTACCAGCATTGCATGGAGTTTCTAGGCTACCTGAGGATTTTTTACTGCACTGACTACAAATTTGGATACATCATTTAATTTACTCTGTTGGGCAGACAATTCACTTTCACTGGTCAATGATGTGTTGGCTTTCATTCTTGTAAATAGAGGAAGATCACTTGAATAGGTTCTTGGCTAGTTTGTAGCAGTTTCCTATTCCATGAGTGAACCCAACCATCCTAGCCACTTCTTCCTTGCTCAACTAAGTTGGACCAGCTGGTTGGTTTTATCATCCTTGGGATATACCTCATCCTTCATTATTTCCTAGAACTTATGCATCAATGCATCGATACACTAAATAAATATATAATTATATCATTCTGAAACTAATGTTTCATAAATTTGGGCTTGTAATTGAGTAACAACAATAAGCAATGAAATCTCATATGCTATGCTAACTTAATTGTTTATTTGTTTTTCATGAGATATAGACTTCTCTTAACAGAGCCGACTTTAATTTTTAGAACAGTATGCTTCAAATAATTATTACTCAAGTAATATTTAATAGTAATTTGCAGAAATTGACCCTAAAGACCAATTCTATCATACTACATACCATTATTCGATATTAACAATGTTACATATGCCACAAGGTTCATAAGTCTACTAAATCACACCATTACCACTAAAAGTTGTTGCTCTTTGCTGCTATTTGTGCTGCTGCTGCTCGCAGCTACTCTCCCATCTGTTATAACCCTGCAAAGATTTTTGTAGTAATTAGTTTTGGGACACGGTAGGTAAATATAGTTGGGTTGTAGCTATTGTGTTCTCAAATGATATATTTATATCTATAAATGATCATTAAGTGCGTACATGTGACAGATTTATGTAGTGCATCTTCTTTTATAGGAGACACGAGAGAAATGGTTATTATTCTAGAAATACTTCTGTAACTTACCCAGAAGCTTTTTTCAGATGTATATACAATTCCTTGTTTAAGTTATGAAGAAATTATCTAGGTAGTTAGGATTTCCTACTGCAAAATCAAGTAAAATGGAGTAGCTGCATTGATCTAGCTACCTAAATTGTTGTGATATTGGGTTTGTAGCAAAATTGAACAAAGAGGAATACCTCTTCTTGAAGGAATAATTTGATTTTAATAGATTTTAATTTGAAGAAGCTCTCACACAGAACCTTCGACTTGCCAACCTAAAACAATGCCAAGGTATATCCAGACTCAGTGAATTTGAGACCAACACCAGGTAGAATACAGTACAATAGAACTGATGTTGCAAGCCTGAAGTGATTGCCATACCGTTGTTGTAGGCGACAACTTTTTAGTCAAAGGCTATTTTTCACCCATTGATGCTCCAACACATTTTAGAGTAACAGCTGCAGTAGGAAATCAGAGAGAGTTATGGTAGTTTACTATATAACATATCAGCAGACAGACTAGACACATACATATTAGTCCATCAGCCATCTTTTGGGGTCCTGTCATACCCACAGATGGCTCTTTTGTATCATGTAAGGATCGTCCTCTTTTTGTATCTATAGATGCATCTCGTTGATGACAGCAACTAAGTGCAGTCAACAGAGATATAGGCATATAACCCACTGAGTTTTTTTTTAATTATGTACTATTTACTAAGTTCAATCATAATTTTAGTTTACGGGTGCATGTTACTGCTAAGTTGGTTCACTTACATTTATCTCTACTTCGCACTCACTCTGATTCCTTTTTGTATTTATATTGATAGGGTAGAATTACTTTTAATGATGGATTTTGACGGACTATGCACCTTGGAGTAGACCAAAACCGAAATATAAGGGTAAGTTGTTTGTTGTACTATGATTTATGTATAAACTTTAAATTCTATTAATATAATAATTTGTCATTTTTAGGAGAAGAATACTCAAGTACATAACCGTATGAGGCCTGGCATTGATGAAGAGCACCACACCATTTGAAGGAATATGGAGACATTATAGATCTTAAGAGTTTCTATCATGATATGTTGATTGTCATCAATCTCAAATTTTAGAATCATGTGTATTCTTTATTTATATCAACGTTGAGCACGCAATGTATGGATAATATTTTTCTTCAATAATAGAAATTGGTTTGAGGTGATTTAACATTTTATGTGTCATTTTGGTGTTGAATCTTCTTATGATGTCATGTGAATTAGTATAAAAATATTGCTTGAGGTTATGTATACAAAGTTTTCATTTAAAATTTGATATTCACTATAGTAACAATTAATTAACATTTAATAAATCATTCAATAATCAATAACTAAATCATTTACAGTAGTTCCTCATAAATATATTGATGAAGGTCTTTAGTTCCTCAAAAATGTAGTGTTGAGATCCAGATTGACCATAAAAATTGCATTGATGACGACCACATAGCCCCTCAAAAATAATATTAATGAAGGCATTATCCCTTCAAAAATATATTCTCCAGGACCATCAAGTCCCTCAAAAATGTATTTATGAGAACTAAACATGCCCTCAATAATGTTATTATGAAGGCTAAATAGTCCCTCAAAAATTTATTTATGAAGGCTAAATAGTCCCTCAATATAACATTCTTGAGGATCAGTTGGTCCGTGACAATTGTATTCGTGAGGGCCACTGGTATTTGTCACGTGGGTTCTCTTTACGGACCATTTGTGAGGGCCAGACTCACAACCGTCCCTATTTGTGAGGGCCTGTAGAGAGGGGTTTGTGACAGGATTCACTCGTGAATAATGGCCCAATTTTTACTAGTGATGGTCACCTATTTACTAGTGTCTTGTATATGTGATTGAACGTCAATGGATCTACTTGGGTTTAGTAATTCTTGGTTTTGAGATTGGAGTCCTAGTAGCACCATGTCTATTGAATTTTTAGGTTGAGATTGCTATGTATTTTAGATCATGATGATTCCATTATGACCTTATCACACTTCAAGTTGGTTGGTTCATCATTTTCCTAGGTATTCTTGAAAACATGTGTCTTGAACAATTTAGCCTCGTACTCCAAGGTACCTGAGTATGGACATGTATTGTGTTTCCATTCATATTCTATCTAAATGGATTTCATGTATACATTATCTCTTTTGAATTTGACAATGAATCGATATGTTGAATGCTTTGTCGACTCAAGTTCCTATAAAATTGACTCTTCAACATGACTTGATAAGATGATTAACTTTCATGGAAACGCCAATGAATTATTGAATTCTAGAGAAACCTAGATCATGTCACAACTCTAGCATAACACAATGTGCCTTTACAAATGATGCTAGTTAATATTTCCCATATGAAAGTCTTGCTTCCATTCCTTCAAAAGGATCACTTTTGACATTGAATAACTAATCACTATTCTAGGACATGTTCCATGTATTTGCAATCCAATAATGTTAGAAGGAATTCATTACCATTCTATATTTCCTATAAAGCAAAACTTGATTTGAGCCCCAAACAACATCTCTTTGTCATCATATTTTTCATCCATGTTTCACATCCTATACCACTTAAATTGACTTTTTTTTAAATTCATTGAAGGAATTGTTAATGTTAACATTGTTTGATAATATAAGAACTTTAGAAATTATTTATATTAAATATATTCTTGAAATCAACAAATGTTAAGTAATTCTACTTCAGACCCGACCAACCAAAAATGTCGACTGCAACATTAGTTTCTTCATGTGATAAGTAAAGAGATTTAATTGTATTGAACAAGATGAGTGAAAAAAGACTACGGTTCAAACTAGAGTAAATAATTCCGACTAAATCTGGTGTGTCCCATGCCTAAATTGTTCTCTTCTACAATGTGTTCTTCAGGTACACAAAATTGAGAATATGTCCATAGTCATAAGGGCCATATCAGACACAATTAATAAGAATAATCCATCAATTTTTTTCACAAGATATATCTTTTCATTATATAAATGAATGAAGGAGGTATACTAAGGGATTGATTTTTTTTTTAGTTTGAAAAAGTCTTCAAAGTGAAGCTTTAACATAAAAAGTGGTGATATCACTTACATGGTCTTACAATTGAATTATATGTTGAAACATAATGATATTGTATCACAACTCTTCCACCTTTTCAGAATTGATATGAACGAGGAGTAACTCTGGTAGCGCTGCTCTATCAACCCCAACGAAGGTGTCCAAGTACGACCGCGAGTGACATATTTTTCAAAATCTTTTATTCATTGCATAGGCTGGCCAAAGTGCACTTCAAATGGTTCAGGTGAATGGAATGCTCAGGGGTTTACCTTATTGGGTAGGGCCACTAGGTGGCCTTTCCTGGAGATAGTTCCCTCGCTAAATAGTTTTTAAAACTTCATTTTAAAATTTCAACTCATGGAATATAAATGATTCAATCTTAATAGTTATGGTGAAGCTTTTACATCTAAAAGATGACAGATTGAAGTGTGTTGCATAACTTCCTTTCTAAATAAGTTCAATTTTGCCTTTTTGGTGATATTTTATTATGATAATCTACATAGAATTATATTTCAAACCTTTAAATTATCTAATAAGTGTATTTTATGCTCCAATGAAAAAGCAACGCAGACCAACCACAAGGATTGAGACGACGATACTCACATTAGTTGGAGAATAAGGATCATCATAAATGGTCGACCACATAGATCGGGATCCGATCATCACAAATCCATTTCATACTAACAAATCCCCACCTTGTCCATGAATCGAAAGAACCATGCTGGTGTGTATGCAAACAACTATTTCGAGAAAATACATACAAACAATCTTTGTGCTTCCATGCCGAATGATTGCCTTGTCATATACATACCCTTTATGCTGTGGGGGTGACATTGCTCGAATTTCGTGGACTGGGATTCACAGCGTGGTAGCCAACCCAGTGGCGATTGGCGGGGAAGAGCGTAAATACCACCGTTGAGACAACCCCGATGGCAGGAGGAATGGCCATGAGGGCGGCTTTTGCCGTTGACCTGAACCCAGGATAGAAGCACCCGACAGAGTTGGAATCAAGGAGGCTGATTACGGCAAAGACTATGAGAGAAAAGACACCATGGACGATGTCCGCTAGTTGGAGCCTGTACTTAGCGAGCTCAGCGGCCGGGGGTGGATTGGGGTCCGAGAAGGGGATGAGCCCAGAGAGAGTGGCTATGCCATAGTGGATGACCTTGTCGGTGCCGGTGTAGTTGTCAGTGAAGGTCGCAAAGAAGCAGGATATGCCGCACAGGGCAATCAAGACCGCCGATAAGGCCTTATTCGCTGGGGAGCAGCTGGATCCGGCGTTTGTGAGGACTGGGTTGAGGAACTGGAACAGGAAGACCGTGCCCGTGGGAAGAAGGCGGATCAGGTCGGCCACCGACTTGAAGCTGTTTATGGAATTCGACCCTATAGGCAGAGCAGGCTGCATGGGAGGGTCATCTTTCGCTTTTGCATTTGCTGGAACTGGAGTGGCTGTAGTGGATTGGGATGTCGACGCCATGTTTAAATTTGAGGGCGTTGGTTAAGTAGCACCACGCTCGATATCAAAGTCGAGATTGGACACCAAACGAACAACTAGAATGCTATCCTGTCTCCCTACATGTCAGGATACATACGGTTGGATGTACTTATAGAAGCTAATAATAGAAGAGTTTGTTAAACACCACTAACGACATTCGTTTTGGGTTGACCCCTTCTCATATAGGTACCATTCAGATCAACGCGCGCTTAGAAAATCACTTAGAATTTTCCGCAAGCTGACCGATCTTCTCATGCATGCATTTGAAAAAGGATGAAAATTAACATATAAGATGTAACATTCTGGTCATGTACTGTTTTGACTGGGAATAGTTGTCGTTTGAATATATATAACTGTGTCAGCTTAATGGGATCTTAATAGTAAACTATTTGGTGCCAGATCAGTCTCTGTCATCTTGCCACAGTGGGCGCGATTTTTCCCTACCTTATATATTTTAAAGTTAATAATCTAATAAAATTTTATAACAAAGATCAAATAAGATTAGACATGCGTCCAATTCATAGATTTTGACAATACACCAAAATCTACATTATGTAAGAGCTTCTGAATAGGATAATAAGCTTAACGAATTGAGGTACGGATCTTAGGGATCGTTTTTATACTGCTAGGAAACGCAATCTTCCATGTTGTCTAAATATCCTAGATGTCACCTAGACGCGTGTTACTTAGTCTTGAGGGAACTTGGATGTGACTAGCTAGGATCTACATTGCAGGAGTCTCACCGCACGCGCCAGACTTGGTCTCGATAAATAGAAAAGTTTGCTGTCTGCGAAATGTCCGCACTACTAGGCGGCGCGTTTTCGTTTAGCTCCAACAACAGTTTGTTAGCATTATGATACAAGCTACGCTGTAAAGATTTTATACTTGACATTATCCCTCCCTAACAATCTTATGGCTCGATAACGAGGATGCTTCAGCTGAGGCCGAACGTTATCCTGAATTGACGTTGACGGTTGAAGGAAGGTCGTATCTTTACTTAAATTGCAGATTATGATAGCTTCTTCAAGGACCCGTCAGTTCAACTTGCATTGTTTGCATGGACAGTTGATTCTAGAAATATCTTGGAAGTAAAAACAACCATGTTTATGATATTGCTTGATCTTATAATCCTTTGCCAACCATACCCAGGCTTCACGGCTCAGTAACTTGTAAATATGCAGATTAGTTTATTATGCCCCACAACAAATGTGGTCTGGTCTCAACTAGATGCAGGAATATCTTACGACACTTTTTCCATAATAACATAATTCAATTAATTACCATTCAAGAAACAAAAGCCGACCATTAGGACCTTCATCGCACCATCGGTTGGATAATATTACTAACAGGAACCAAAAACCTGCCATTGGGATGATTCGGGGATTTCTTGTCGACGGCAACCCATTATACCTCACTCACATTTCACTCTCCGGGCAATTTCTCTATCGCCTTACATCTTCGTAACAATATGGAAGCAATGGAAGTTACTTTAGGGCTAATTTGGTTGGGTATAGTGGGGTGTAGTTTAGTGAGTTCACAATATAAAAATGTACATCAAAGACACACTTTGTCGTCCGACTAGACCCTACCAAACTGGCCCTTAGTGTTGTGTATGGGGAAGCTGGTTACAGGAAGGATCATTTAATCCTGGAACTCAACCCCATAGTTAGTCAATTTAACAACTCTCCTTGGATCAATGGGGTGACTTCAACCTCATAAGACGTAGCGTTGTAAGGAAATTTAATGACTACTGCTTACATACTCTTAGAATAATTGAGCTTTTGATAACTTTGTTAACTCTAACCTCCTTATCAAATGTTAGCCAACAACACAAATTTCACTTTGCAACGTGGAACTCTTGGTCAAGATTGAATAGATCCTTAGTGTTGCAAGACTGAATTCTATCTACCCCCTCAGTTATACAACAACTTCATGTGTAATTATTTCAGACCATTTCTTTGTCATACTCAATTTTAACAACAATTCTTGGGGACCCAAGGTTTTCAATTTATAAGATATTGAACCTCTCACCACTCCTTCTCATTTCTGGTGGAAGGTCGGCCGGTTGTGGCCAGTAATGAATGAACCTAGTTACTCCCTTCACAACAACATCAAAAGAGTCATTGCTTGGAATTCATCTACTATTAGAAACATACATAGAAAGATTACTACTCTCGAAGGAGAAGTTCTCACACATAATTCAGTCTTAACATGAACCAGCTATTGTAATTTCTACAACATTGAAACTTAAGGATACTCTTCTTCACTAAGAAATTCTTTGGAAACAAGGTTCCAAAGATCACTACATCAAGGAGGGAGATCAAAATACAAGTTTCTTTCACGAAACTTATAATAATAGGAAGCACACCTCCTTCATTCATAGTCTTTTGGTAATGTTTTGACATCTAACAAACACATGATAATTTCCAACATTACCAAGTAATTTAATAAATTATTAGACCACAAGTGTGACTTGTCTAATCTTTTTCACTGCAATTTGGATCTTCTTTGTCCTTCTAAAGTTCCCAATCCTTCTTCCTTGCCTACTCCCTTGTCTGGAAATGAGGTCTTTGATGCATCTCGAAATTGGACACAGATAAATCTCATTGTCCTAATGGCATTCAAGGCTTTCCACTGCTTATCTTAAGAGAAGATGAAATCAGATCGCTTGCTTTTTTATATACCTTTAACATAATGATGACATCAACCCTCATATTGAGTTTCTTATTAATACTCACATTGTGCTGATAATATAATTAGACAGCCCCTCTAACATCAAATAATTCTGACCTACCTATTTTATTAAATGTTTATCTAAGGCCCTCATCAAAAAATTTAGACTCCACCTCATAACCTTAGTAGGCCTCAAACTATCAACTTTAGCAGTGTATAAATCCAAGATACTTACATACTAGTCAATGAACTAATTCACACTTGCCACTCTAAAGGGTGTCCCTCTTATTACACTCAAACCTAACTTTGACTCTTTATCCAAGATGCTTCTATCAGTAGGTCTAGAACTGATTTACACATGCCACTATGAGACTTTTGAAAACATAATCTAGATCAACTTCATCATTCAATCTATTCAAGGGGTTTCCTTTCTCTCTAGGTGGATTGATTGATATCATAGTTAAATTAAATCTTAATCACTTTTCCACTCTCGACAATGCTTCTCCTTTTGGTTAGTTTGGAAGAAATGATGGGTTGCTTCATAGGGACTCCCTCTTTATTCATCATTTATACCTCTATTATTTCTCTCATGACAAACCTCACCCTCAAGGAATACCTTCTTGATGTGATCCACTACAACATCATTTTCAAAGACAATATAAGGAGTGGGACCTAACAAGGGAGCCACTCTCTAAATTAGGGGAATAATAATAAACATCCAATCCAAAACATCACAATAGATTTCTCAAAAAGGATAATATACTAAAATTTAAGAATGAATTGTATCAAAACTAAAAATTTATTAGAGTATGATTAAAAAAGTAATATTATCATTCTTGTGAATACTTTAATTCTTCACAACATAGGGTGTATACAATGAAATTCTATAAGAAACTAATTATTGCTAATAGGCCACATAGGAAAACCTACCTATATTAATCTATACCCAAATTAAACTATTGCTAATAGGCCGTAGAGGGTGTACAATTGTCTCAGATGTAGGTCAGGGCTGACTATGCCAATGTCTTCTCTACCGTAGGGATTGGAAACACTCCCATAAGAGAAGAGCATATGCAAACTATCATTAAATCTAGTATGTACATAAAATAGGGATTGGACAATATGTATGAATAAATTAAGTGAAATTTAAGTAAATAAGGTTCCAAAAGAAGGGGGTGTAGAATATCCAATTGGATGCCAATGCATCTTCATAAGATAAGATTCACATATTATGGTAGAAATAATATTTGTAACAAATATCAGTTATTGCCACAAAATGCTTGCATAGAGATCAAATACAAATCAAGTCATTTTAATTGCATGCTGATTAGATATTAGACTAAACCATCTAAAAGTAGACTAAAACACTCCACATTTCATGCCTAAGAAAGAGGTGAGTTGACCTACAATCCTCAATGAAATGGTACACAAATTATGTTAGTGTACTTGGGGCTAGGTGAGAACTCCAGTAGGCCATATAATGGAAAAGTTAGTAAACTAGGCCCACCACCAAATTCTACATCTACAATTTGATGATATTAGTCTTAAAAATATAGCACACATTAAATGGGAATGCAAGATAAAAGCAGTCCAATTCATATCATCATTTTGTGATTTCCAATTATAGAATGAAACTATGTAAAGAAACAATGTAATTAGGTGCAAATTCAACGAAGATAAGCATGTTATTCCAATTTAAGGATTTGATTATCAAACAATGATATAGAGATGAATCAACATCAATTTGTGTATAGAATTCTCAGTCAAGATCAATCTTATAGAAAAAATGTAATTTTAAAGATCATATCAAATAGCGAAACAATAGACAAGCTATTATCCAATATGAATCATATGGATAAGTAAATACACCAAGATAGAGAAAGCAGATGATTTGTCTAATATAAAATTGATGGGATGCAACATACAACCTGAGAGACAATTAATAAAATTGTTCAATCGGACTCAAGAGAGATGTGACATACCTTACAAAATGTTGATCAACTAGTCAAGGTCAAATTATACATGCAGGATGGCTATCCTTTCATCATTACATTCAAATATAAATGAGTATAAATTGAAGATTGAATTATTAACTCTTATTGTCATTGGATTTTATGTTATGAACTATGTCTTTTTAGGTAGATAATGTTTTCCATATTCAAACAAATATTTATTAAATTAACAACTATGAACTATTATAGTCAATGGTATTTATAGGAATAATGGATTAAAACCAACTATGCAATTACTAATATTCCTTGCATATGATTTAAAATCCTAATGTGTGATAGGGGCATATCAGTACATTGTCAGCAATCAAGGAATCATGTGATTGAAACAAAAAATAGATAGACAAAAAGACAAACATAACCATCATAAGTGTGGCATAATAAAATAAAACCAAGGGTAAATCAGTAGAATGTTTGAGGATGATCTTCTTCATGAAAATCCGACAAAACCAATAAACTACAATCTCAAAAAAACAATATTTAACTCGAGATGCCTGAGTACTTGATCTAACACATTTATCTTGGTTGATTGTATTATTTTAATAAATGGTGTGAACAAAAAAAATTATATAATGATCACACCAACAATATTAAATGGATTTGTGACTAATTTTTCTCTCTATCCTCCCTCTAGTCTTGTATTTTCAGGTGAAACTACTTCATTCCATAAAGATAAAACCAAAGGTCTCAGGGTCAATGCCTCTGAGGATGAGAGTGGTATTTTCTTCCAATGGAGTCATCTCCATTGAATCTTTTTTGGAGGCCTTTAATGAGAAGGTCCTAGAGGAGTCATGATATTGGGGCTTATTGTTGGTATGACTGTTCTATTGATAATGTTGTTTTCATCATTATGTTGTATTAATTTTAATTTTTTATGTGTTTTTATAAGGGGCCCCACCCCTGTCTATAACTGCTAGACATGGATATCATTTTTTTTCCATTGTTTAGGTACACTTGAACCTCAATTTGTTTTCAATGACTTCCCATAACATCATGTTTCTGAAGACTTTGTACATCTATATATATGTGAGGAGTGTTTACAAAAGAACTTAGCATAACTAAGTTACATGCTCAATGTATGCCACTATAAAGTAGCATGCAGACACTCTCTATTTTCAATCAATCAAAACAACTTCATTGACTATAAATAATGACTTTAACTGAAGTGAATATTTAGAAGTGAAAAGAGTCTAAAGAATCATGTATAGTCAATACCTTCTCACAACAAACATATTTGAACAGATATTTCTCTAAACCCTCTTGTTCAACATCCAATTTCCAGCCAAAGATTTAGCCCATTGCCATAAACTAGTAAAACCCACATATTACTCTGCATGTGAAATGTTTTTGATAGAAAAAAATAAACTTTCCACTATATTTTATATTGAAAAAATGTTCATGTCCTTCAACGTCAATGCAATTAACATAAATGTTTTAAGTTCATAATGTAGAGATATTCAAAACTATTAGATGATATTTTCTTAAGATAACATATTTAAAACATTTGGGTTGTGAAATAAAGATGTCACATACTAATTGGATATAACTAAATAAGAATCATCCAAGTAAAATAATTCAAAGTTGTATATGAAAATCCTTTGATTCTTTTTATGGAATCAAATACATTTTTTTGGCAATACATGATTTATATAGGTTTCACACCTGGAGAGAAATCTAGTTGATAGGTAATCTCCAGAGTCACACTAAGCACATAGATAAGGTAGAAAGATAAAACTCAGAGTCACCATGTGCTTATGCATAAACAAGGAAAAATGAGGATAGTCTGTTTAAATCTATAGGAAAAAATGAAAATAGAAAATAGTGACTCCCACCTAGGGCCACATAAGAAGAAGAAAGTGTATCCCAATTAAGAACTTGGCTATCTTGTTTTTATCAGGAAGGTTGTTAGGCACCCCCATTTGGTAAAAAAATATTATCATTTCCTACAAATATCTAGTTAAAACAACAAAGTTTCATTAATTAAATCAAAGCGGTAAAAAAATGTAAAAAGTGTTTTTATTTGGCAAATGTTTGAGGCTAGAGATGATTGTGTTTTCCTATCACTTCTTTAAATACCCTAATTCTTTCTTAAGGGATCCCAGTTACATCATGATATACAAAATGGAGATCCATCTAAGGGGGTTAGAATGACAAATGGTGAAAGATAAAGAGAAGAGATGATTAGGAGGTATCCATTTGAGAAAATTCAGTCCTTTGGATTAAACATAGCAAGTTTTTGAAAGTGAATAGTCTACATGAAATTTGATCTAAACCATGTAGTTGAGGACGAGAACATCAATAAAATAATGATTTTTATTCAACTTAATCGAAGACATTATTATTGGATAGAGAAGTTAGCTGTAAAAAATCAAGAAATTATACATTTGAAATGACAATTATTACGTACGAAGTTTTCAATGTGTAGGTACACAAGGTCACCTTCTTATCATTCATACAACCTTTGATCATTTGGATAACAGTTTTTCTAGAGAAAGGATTCTATAGTTACCCCCAAAAACTAGAAATAAAGAGGCAGATAAATTGTTCTCAGTTTTTAGGGAAGACAAAATTTGTGTTTGTGGATGGTGGGTATGACTGTATATTTATACTCAAGTGCCAAGGGTTAGGGTTTTGGTTGGAATCTTCCTAATTATGTTTCATCATATCTGCTAAAAGATGCATGGAGATTTGAAGGATTTTGTTGGGACTTTCCTATAGTCTAATGGGGGATTTCACCACATAGCACTAAGAAGAGTTATCTAATTATGACTAGTTATCCAAGGAAGGAGAAAAAGTGGTTTCAGATTCAAATTTTTGGATATTCTAGAATGTTTAGGAGACTTTGTAGATAGAATCAAATGTGATTTTAAGACCGACAAATAAAACTTGATCAAACTTAAGGGAAGAGAAGAGATAATAACTTGGTAGACAAGTCTTTACCTTTTTCAAACATATATGATTACAAAAAAAATCGTCCTTCTCCACTATTATAATGGTCAAAAACAACAATGGAATTTCACATGTGATGGGAAATAGAATACTATATTTGTGAAAATAAAACTAGGTAATTGTTAGAAAGCATCTTATAAAATCTCAATTGAAAGGAAAAGTATACTTAATTCCTCAAGAAATGTTTTCCTTTTATCAGACCCTCAATTGTGGTAAATAGTTGAATCAGATTGATTAAATGGGTGAATATAGATAATGTGGAATAAACAGAATGCAATCCATCATTATCTAGGGATAAAATTCCATAATGATTTGAGTTATAAAGTATGGGGTGTAAGATGCATGGACTTTATGTCACTTTTCATAGGTATTTTCTTACTCTTTAAGCACAAATGCTCCCATCTAATAATGTTTATGTTTTTTTTTCATTTATTAGCCTATGATTCACTTATGCATCAATTATTAGTGATTTCTATCAATATAAATGATTTTATTATCTTTTTCTTGGACTTATGCAATTATCCCTCTTATTTTAGGAAAATTGAGTACTAATCAATTCATTGCTACTAACACAATAGTCGGTGGCACCAACACCTTACTCTCTGGAACAAAACAAGGATAGAAGCATTTGTGAAACCAAGGGGAAACTCAATGTTACCAAGCACTAAATCATGCCACCAATAAACAAACTCCGTGGTACTAACTTGAGATCTAGAAAACACACATATCTAATTTAATAATCTCAATGCTACCAAAAATAGAGTCAGTGGTGCTGACTATAGTATCCTGACACCAATAAGAATAAACTCAGTGAAAATGAATGAATCTATCAGTAGTACTAATCCAGAGTGAGAAGGAAGAAAGGTTCATAGGCTTAGTACTAACGACACCATGTTAGTAGTATTGAGACAACACTATTAGTACAAATCTAAAATTAAGTATGGTCTAATGAATGCAAATTAAGCAAGGGTTATGCCTCACTTTTGATCTAAGGAGGACCATAAGAGAAAGTCAATGACATAAATTGTGGATCCAGATCTAGAGAGAGTGGAGAAGAAGTAGATTTTCATCAACTAGAAGATCCTGACACTTTTCGAGAAGAGATTTGCGATCGAAAAGTTGATGGTCGTGACGTTCTTAGTAAAGGATCATTGAGCCAAAATCTTAAGGATTTTTTCTATCATTTTTTATGCTTTAATTTTCTTTATCTTCTTTGTGTGATCTGATGACTAACATGCAGGCCTAGACCAGCCTTTTCCCTAGGATCAGGGAGTATCCCAACACATCAACTCAATGTGAGGATTCTATAATATAGTTCCATTTGTTTTGAATTTCCATTTATGATCAAATCAATGACTTAATGTATGATCAATATAACCAAATTATTAGACTTCTAATTGCTTAGAGAGAGGGATTAAAAGTTACAACAGTCACAAATCCACATGGCTAATAATGTTCATTGGGATAGGGCTAATAGCTATGAAAGAATAATCCATAGGAAGTTATTATTTTCTTAGATTGAGTTACTAAACTAATATGGAAATGGAGTTTGGGTTGATATGAGTGGTGAATTACACTAGAGTACCTGGTAATGCAAGCTACAAAACTTTAGTTCAAAATAAAAATAATTAATTATTAATGAGGATAATTTTGTTGTTGTATGTGTCATGGTGAAACCACAAGTTCTAGGAAATCTATTAAATCTTACTTACAACCACTTATTTTCAGTTTTCTCAATTGAAGTTCCATTCAAATAATCACTAAGAAACTCTTTCTTTTGGCATAGCTAATTGGCTTTTAGTTAGTAGTAGTTTTTGATGAACAATTACATGAGTTTGACAACATAGTTCTCATTGGCATATATATTATACAACATGTGTACTTGTGTTTTACACATACTTTCTGTGTGTGTCTTGTTTTTTGCATAGTTTCCATAGAATTCAAAACACCATCACTAAGAGTGTTGAGACTCACCACTCTCCTACCATTTTATTTTTATTCCTTTCTTATTCTTCTATGATAAAAAAAATCATTGATTAATTTTTATTGTCAATAGTAAATATTCTCTATTCTCACAATGACCAATTGCATTTTAGGTTCTAGTGCATGGTCCATACTCATATTATAGACTATAGGGGATCAACTCTGCCTTGTATAGATTGGGAGAATATCTTGTGGAAAGCATGAGAGTTTGGGGCTTCATCTGAGAAGCTCATCCAAACTTCTCCATCATAGTCTGAGTAAGAGCAGGAGATAGACGTCGTGCAGAGTGGTGATGACCATATTAATAATGTACAGAACTATGATAGGGAATAGACAATCTGGGAGAAAATCAAAGCATCTTAAACAACATCTTAAATGTGACAGATTAAAAGCCATGCATCAAAAGTGGGAAGTTACAAGATTGACCCAAGTATGGTGGCGTTAGTCAAATCTTAGGCATTTTATGGTTACATTTGCAAGGATCCAATGTTCCATATAAATAGCTTTGTAGAGAGATGTGACATGTTGAAGCTTGATATGGTTTCATCCATATTCATTTACCTAAATTTATTATCATATTCTATTTTTCACAATGAAAATGCATGATTCATGTATTTACCTTCGGAGTCAATTGAAACATGGGATGAAATGTAGATGTCATCTTTGAGATGTATTTCCCACTATATAAGACTAATGATTTGGTAGGGAATATCTATAATTTCAAACAACAGGCTAAAGAATCCTACTCCAAGTCATGGGAAAGGTTTCCAAATATGATAAGAAAGTTCTCATTCAGGAGACTTATTTGGCTAAGAAAAGACATTTTATTACAACTTGCATAAAGAGGAGAGAAGTACACTTGGTAGTACATGAAATTGATTTTTTCCTCAACAATAAGGAGATAAGATTTCATGAAATTCTATATAATATGGACAAGGACCAATCTTGGGGGGAAAACTGAAGGAACGTGAATCATCAACCTCATAACAAAGTGCCATGAGAGCACAAGTAGTCATACAAACTAAAGATCAGATGGAACAAATTGCCAATAAGCTAGAAATAAGTCTAACACCTCATCTGGTGGTGAGGAAGAGGAGTTTATGTACTTGGGACAACACTATAATATGGGTAATAATGAATTCTCTTGGTAGATGGATCCTATATTTTCACAGAAAGGATCCTAACTATTTGCACCAGAACCAATGCACAGGTACAACAACCTCCACAACAGTAGGTAACACTCCAAAAAAATAGCAGGAAAGAGGCCCTAGTGGGATGCATATGCTAGAGTATATGTTTGGAAAACTTATGATTAGAAATACACATATATAAGCAAGAATGAAGAATACCTGGACCAATAAAAGTGAGGTCAATAGAATCAAGAGCCCAAATTCATAGCCTAAAAAATATATTTCTCATACAGTAGTTTAAGTAGAAACTATGAAGAAGCCTACTCAACAAGGATTTCTAGGAAACATTGATATTCCACACAATAACCAACATGCCAAAGTAGTCACTTTACATAGTGGTGAAATTCTAGACAAAGTGTAGGTAGTAAATTTAGAGTCAAACACACTACCTTCTAAGATTGTTAGTTTGATAGACAAAGGACCTTCTAAGCATCCAATAGAGTTAACACCTCAGGAAGAAATTGCATCATAGGAGGACATAATGGAAGACAAAAACTCAAAGGAACCATATATTGTTCCTCACTAATACAAGAACATGACCCCGTGCCCTTTCCCAATAGCTTGAAGGAAAAAAAGGCTGACAAGTTGTTCAATAAGTTTTTGGATGTTTTTAGGAATTTTTGCATCACCCTACCATTAGTGGACACCATTGAACATATTCCTTCCTATGAAAATATCACGAAAGACATCATCAACACAAAGAGAAGGATAGCTGATTCAAATGTTGTATACTGCGTGAAGAAGTTAGTGCTTTGATCTAGAGGAAGCTGACACAGAAATGGCAGAACCATGTGTGTTTCAACATATTATGCTTCATTGGAAGTATCAAGTTTGGGGAAGCACTATGTGATTCAGGAGTAAGAAGCCATTGATGCCATTGACAACATTCAAGAATCTAAGGACTAAAGAATCATAGACAAGAAACATGACAATTCTTCTAGTAGATAATTTAGGTTTGAGGCCATTAGGCATATGTGAGGATGTCTCAGTGAAGGTAGACAAAATATTTTTTCCAAGAAGATTTTGTACTCATGCAAATGCAAGATAACTATGACAATGAGTTGTTGCTAGGAAGTTCATTCCAGGACAAAAAAATGTGATATTGGAAATGTGTAGAGGCAGGTTGACATTGGTTATTAAATATAATAGTTTTAAGATAAAACATCTCAAACAACAATAGAAACACAACAAGAAAGAACAATGTCATGTTATTCAAGATATTGAAAATGAGGTGTCTCTTCTCTTAGTAAAACCATTTCTAGTCATGGCACACATCATGACATAGGTAGACCAAGGCACCCTATAGGTGTACAGAATGTAAGAGGCTAAGAAAGACTCATTGGAAAAGGTTGTGAAGTATCCCAAGGAACCATACGATGATGCTCACCCAATAACAATCATTGATGTGGTCTGATCTGCCATCACTGATGCCTATCCTCAATTACCTTTGGAGGATTTTGTCTTAGGAATTTAGTAGATGATTGCACACATTATCATCTTTTGGATGAGTGTGCCTTTTCTATAAAGGTTTTGTCATGTGTCTATACAAAACATCTTGAGGATCTAGGCCCTCCACCACCACCATAGGTATCATCCTTGCATCATCCCCCTAAGTTGGAATGGAAGCCGCTTCCTCAACATTTTAAGTATATATTCTTGGTATTAGATCACATGCTTTTAGTGATAATTTTTGCATCTATGAGTATTAAAGTGGAGAAGAAGTTACTTGTAGTTTTGAAGAACCACCAGGATGCATTCAGGTGGTCTATTGCTGATAAAAAGAACATTTCTCCTAGCATATGTCAACAGAAGATCTGCATTGAAGAAGGAGTGAATCCGGTGGCATAACCTCAAGGTGAATAAATCTCATCATGACTGAGGTGGTGAATAGAGAGGCAGTAAAACTTCTATCGACATGTATGATCTATGATATTTTCATATTCTATATGGGTTAGTCTGAATCAAGTAGTTCCAATGAAGAGGGGTATAAACATCACTATCAATTCTACTAGTGATCTAGTTTCTACCAGATTGGTGACATGGTGGCGTGTTTATATTTATTACCAGTTTTTGAATGCCAACATGCTTAAATACCATTTTCCCCTACCCTTTATTGACCAAAATTTTGAGAGGTTGGATGGCCACTCACATTTTTGCTTTTTCGATGGTTATCAAGGTATAATCAGATTACCATAGAACCACAAAATCAAGAGAAGTCAAACTTCACTTTTCCCTATGGTACTTTAGCGTACCGTCGCATGGACTTGGGTCTCTTCGGTGAGACACCAAATTCACGTATCTTTACCAATTAACCAATTTCTTGACACCAGTGTGGACCCAAAAGAAATTCCACTTCCTCATGAATTATCCTATTGAGATCTTTTAGCTCAAATTTATCCAAGTTTTGTTGAGGGAGCAACCAACCCTTCTTTACCTAGAATTGGTCAAATTATGTGGATTTCTTAATTTTCCTGGGGGGTCAAAGTTGGCCAACGACCTTCCATCAATGTAGCTTGTCATTTTCTCTGACATAGTTGAATGTTACCTTAAGATTTTCATGAATGAATTTTTGATATATGGAGAGTCTTATGATGACTATCTTTCCTATCTTGATAAGGTTTTATTAATACATGTGGACACTCATCTCATTTTGAACTGGGAGAAGTCTCAGATGATGATGAGTGAAGGGATAGTGCATGGATATGATGTGTATGACAAAAGGCTGGAAGTGGATCTGACAAAAATTGAGGAGATTTCTAAACTTCTACCACCATCTTTGGTGAAGTAAGTAATAAGTTTTCTTGGTCATGTAGGTTTTACCATTAATTCATTAAAGATATTTCCAAAATTTCAAATCTTGTTTCTCAGATGTTCAAAAAGGACGTTGAATTTAGTTTTGACAATTGTTGTTTAGATGTGTTTGAGTTTTTCAAGGAGAATATGATCTCCTCACATGTAGTGGTGGATCCATATTGGAACAATCCTTATGAGCTTATGTGTGACACATCGTATTATGGTGTTGGAGCTATTTTGAGTCAGAAAAAAGATCATGCCTTATCATTTATATATTATGTGTCGAGGACTTTGAAAGATGCTCAACTTAATTACACCACCATTGAAAAAGAACTAGTCATTTTTATATTTGGTTTTGACAAACTAGGACAATATTTGATAGGAGCTAAGGTGATAGATCATGCAGACATTAATTATCTCATTCATAAAATAGATGCAAAACCAAGATTGACCTATTGGATTTTCTGCTACTAGAATTTGACATAGAGCTGAGGGATAGATCTAGAGAAGAAAATGTGATAGCAGATCACCTGGGTTAGACATACCAATTGTAAATGATTTTTTTGATGAGCAACTCTTAGAGATTAAGAATTAGGATGCATGATTTTCATTTGTGATTATAGATTTAGTATGTGAATAATTACTAGAAATTTGGGGATATTAGGTAACGATGAGATTTTTCCACCCCTTGAAGTATTTCCTTTAGGATGATCCCATCTTTCTTATCTAGTGCTATGATGGTATTCTAAGGAAGTGTGAGTGAGTTTGAGAACATTATTTCTCACTATCACTCCATTCCCATCAGGGGGCACTATGCTAGCTCAAGATTGTTAGCTTAAGCATTGGAGAGTGGATTTATTGGCCTTCTTTTTTTAGGAATATTATGACTTAGTGAGTAAGTCTGATGTGCATCAACATACATGAAATATTTCTATGAGACATGGAATGCCTCTTAGTTGTTTTAATGTAGTTGAGGTTTTGATCATTAGGGTATTTATTTAATGGGTCCATTTGTGTCTTCCAATTTTAACTGATGTACTCTTCTCATTGTTGATGATGTGGTGAATTGGGTGGAAGAAATTCCAACCAGCACTATTGATGCACATGTCCTTTGTAGGATGTAAAGGAGAACAAATTATACATATTTGGAGTGACACAAATAAGGTTAAGTGATGACATCTCCCAATTTACAAATAGATAATTTGGAGCACTATTGAGAAATTATGGGGTGAAAGATAGGGTTGTAACTCCATATCACCCGTAGACCCAAGCCCAAGTAGAGGTGCCAAATAAGGATATCAACATAATTATTGAAAAGACTGTCTCCACTGCTAGAAAAAACTAGAGCATGCAATTAAATGATGCCCTCTTGGGATACATGACAAACTTTAGAAACCCTATTGAAACAACATGATATTGGTTAGTCTATGGTCAAGTATGTCACTTTCATGTGGAATTGGAGCATAGGGATAAGTAAGCCTTAAAGAAACTCAACTTTTATCTATCTACCATATGAGAGAAGTACAATATAGTCCTGAATGAATTAGATGATATTAGGCTTGAAGCTTATAAAAATTGAAGGATATACAAGGATATAACAAAGGAAGTCCATGATTGCCAAATTCTACATAGGATTATCTTACCAGGGCAACATGTGTTACAATTCAATTCTAAGTTGAATCTACACTCAAGTAAGTTGATATCAAGATGGAAAGGCATTCTCCCACAGGGTTGTAAAGATAAGTGATGGTGCAAGTGTTCAAGACCAATGGGTAGCACCTAAAACACTACTTTGGTGGAGAGGAGGTTCATGAGCAAGAAGAGTTGAATCTCTTAGAGCTTCCTTGAGGTGTTTTACCAAGTTGAGCTTACAAATTTAAACTAGGGAACTTATGGGAGGCAATTCACTTTTGGTTTTGTTTTATTTCCTATTAGGTAGTACATTTTGTTCTTTCCTTTATTTAAGTCATTCAAGTATAATTTGATTCTAATAAACAAGGTATCCTGATGTTTTTCTTAAGTGTGAAGGAACAAGATGAGTCAATATTACCGATACCATTGCCATTAGCACCAAAAATTGACCTGAAGAGGGATAGTGAATTTCACAAAAAGTATTAGTACCACTAATAGGAAAGTCGATGGCAATGAACCGTAATCAATTTGAGGCATCAAGAAGAGGATGTGTCTATAGCACCAATGATAAAGTCAGTAGCACTGCCAACTTTCAAGAATTTTAGTAGAACCACACAAAAAGTTCATCGGTAGGAATAAAAGGCATCTTGGTTGTACCAAGTCACATTGCTCAAGGGTGACCAACTACACTTCATTTAGGTTCCATCGACACCCATGTCAGTTGTCTAGAAACTTTTTTTATCAAGACTATGAAGCTACAACAACATCATCTTGACACATAAAGATAACTTTCAATAACACCAGTGATGGCAGCCTGTCGCATCGATAATCAAGATAGAGGCACCCACATTTCAAATCGATACTCTAGTCATCACTATATGTAGCACCGACTGAGGACAAGATCCATGGCCCTACATATAAAAATCACACACAAGAAGATTGAATGTCTAGATTCAACAATCTATGGCTCCACAACAATGGCGTCCGCTAATACAACTCACACTGTGGTATCTAGGGGTAGGTGTTTCGACATATCACATATGTCAGTATCAATGGCCAATACCGACAATCACATGGATCGAATCCACTATCAGTACCACTGACACAAACTTTATGGCACTGACTTTTCACTGTTAGGGTGGCTATCAAATAAATAGGGAGGTTTGGTTGATCTAAAATTACACCCAATACTTCTCCTCTACTTCAACATAAGTTATACTCCTTTGAGCAGTGAAGACAACCTTCTAACGGGAAGAAATCTTCTCCAAATAGCTACAAAAAATGTCATTATCCTCCTCCCCTCTTCTATGCATCAATTTTGATGAGATGGAAGTCAGAGGTATATCCCTTACCTCCTCCCTCATTCCAAATCATGTAATTCCAAATCCAATTAGGGTGGCATTCCCTGTTGAAAAAATAAATAAATTTCTATCTAGAACTACAAAAATGGAAGGTTGTGGCCAGTTGTTATGGGGAATGACCATTCCTAAACAAGAATGAGTTCATCTAGAACCTTCCAACGTGTTTGCAGTGCATAGAAAATGGATGGGAATCATTTGGTATTGACCAACCTACCAAAACATTATCCATGAGTTCCTCACCATGCTAGAGGCATGATGCATCTTGAGCATGTGTAAGGATGGGAAGTTGTCTAGGTAAAATTTAGACTCTTCAACATTGACCAACACCTCACTCTTATCGATTTGAATTCCATATGTGGATGGTCAATGGATAGTGTGCAGTTCACACCCAATGACTTCAACTATAGAAGGTCGTGGAGGTAGATGACTTCACTTACACAAAGATTCATCACCAACTGGAATCATTTCTCTGTGGTGGACATTTGAGAACACATATGCATGCATCCTACATTGCCACTTGATAAATACCATATTCTCCAATCCCATTCAAGGGTTGGGAAAGGTAGAAAAGGCTAATTTGTAAATCCTATGGCCCCTTTTAAACATTGGAAAGGAGCTAGTCACCCTCATCAAGTTCTTCCTCCTTCACATAGTGTCTATGAAAAAACCAACCTAGAGGGGCATCCCCATTCATTTTGGGGGATTTCTTACATTATTTTCCATGCATATCTAACTTGATTTGTCAAAGAGAAACACCCTCCCTATGCTATCCAAGCTCTACTTCAAGCATTTTAAGAGGGCTTACGTAGTTTCCAAATACCAAGGGAGGGTGTATGCCTGTTGCACTCAGGACATACAAGTCAAAGAGAAGGTTCTTCAAGATCCCATCTTCCCCTTGAGAGACATCTGCCATCTTCTCTATCTAGTAGATAGCAAGGAAGTAGTACCCTCTAGATGTGAAGAAGAAGAGGTTGAAGATGACAAAGAAGAAGAAGGAATTAAGGAGGACAAAAAGGAGAAATCTTCTTTTTCTTTTATGCCACACTAACACATGCACCACATCGTTCACTGACTTGATGGTTCAATCTCATCTACACCAACACCTCCACTACTAGTAGACTCCTTCTCTATGGAGTGCATGTATGGGATGTTGTAATCCATACAGAAGGGTCAACAACAAAAATCAACAACATTGACTTAGGTTCATGAATTCAAGAGCATCTTGTTCTGATAGTAGTCGATGGACCATGACAACGAACATGTTCTCTTTGTCAACCAAGAGAACATCCATATACACATGTGACATATAGATCATTACCAACAACCACTCTTTGATCATTATTAGAACCAGGGAAATTTTTCTAGCTACCCTCAACCACCAAACATGCATGTTCAACCTCCATAGTTCCCTGACATCTTCTATCTTCCAGATCCTTAGATCCACCAGGAACTTTCCCTCCATCACAATATTGATCCTCATGTATCTCCATATCATCTATTTGATTGATTCTAGACTATGAGGACATAGTTAAACTGGATATTGGGAGTAATGGAACAAGTTTCTCTTACTTCACTTTTACATATCATAGTTTGCATTTTCTATTTCTTTCTTCTCTTCATCATGCTATTGGGATCCACATCTATCTAGTACATTCATGGAGTTTAATTAATCATATCTAACATCTCCAGTCAAAAGAGTATGTTCTAAGTTGTCTAAATCTGAATCTGAATTTATCTTGGTTCCTTGTTTGTAATCTAATTTTCTGTCTAAGATGGGATTAACTAGAGGAATTGTTTGGATTAGTCATCTTGAAGACATACTAAACGAATGAAAATCCTAAGTTAGCCCAAAGTCTTGTGTTACCATGAGGATGTATAAGTCCAAACCAAGAAAAAAATAACACGGTGTCTAATGTGAATTCTAGAAATAAACTCTAAGGTTACCCGGTTACACAAGCTGATAGAAGAGGAACAACTCATGGTTAGGAAAGACATTAACTTTTAGTCATGTGATCACAACCACCTCCATTCATTTTTCATTCACCGCCATAGTATGATCAAGTTTAATCCAAATTATTTTCCTCTTGTTTGCATATCATGTCATGATAGGAAGAATTTAGTTAGCTCTTTTTTTGCATTAGAAAAGAAAATAAAAATGTGGTTATCATATTATCCTTTCACTGTTAAGAAAGAGAGAATAAATATGCAATATTTATTCATTCTTAAAAGATATATATATATATACATATATATACATATATATGTGTATAATATTATACATACACATGGCACACTCTTTGTCTGTTAGGTTTTCTTTGTGTGAATGTTTGGGCTATTCTGAGAAAATGTTGTTATAACCCCAATTTTTGGGTTCAATTGGTGAGAAATGTAATTTCTCATATTTAAAATAATTGAACAAATAATGATATGATTTGTTTTGAATAAATGGATTACATTCACAATAGCCTTGATTGGTTGCTTTGTGGGCTTTATTGGCTATTGGGCCCAATAAAAAGGAATTTCGATTAATTAATGAATAATTGAGAATTTGAGAGAAGAAAAATGTGGAAACCTCTAGAAGGTGAATACAAAGAGGGATTTCATGCCTATTAGGTTCCTTGGATTCCAAGAAGTCCAAAGTTGCAAAAAAAAGCAATAAGAAAAGAAAAGATTAATTAAGTATTTCTTTAGTAAGAAAGAAATTGAAAATAATGTTAAAATATTGGAAATAAGTGGGAAAAGGGATAATTGGGTTATCCTTAGTGGAATTTCGTATGCCAATGATTCCTAATGTTAAAAGGAATGTCAATGAGGAAAATAAAAAGAAAGATAAAGAGAAATCCTCAAAAAGAGATATTGTGATAAGAAATAAATAAGATAATGGGAAATAATGGATAAAAGAAAATAAAAGGCTAAGGTATATTCCCAAGATGGGATTTCGAGCCATTAGGGTTCCTTGAGCATCAAGGAACTCAGAATAATAATTTAATAGCAAAAGAAAGAGAAAATGGATGAGAAATATTCATAATTAAATAATATCTTGCACCTAAAGAAAAGGCAGGTTGTCTTTTAGATAATGAACCCAAATTTGGCAGAGAGGTAAATAAAGTCATTAATAAGTTTTCCTCAAATTTTGGGATTATTTGGATGTATAGTTTAAGAGATATGGATTTTTGAAAATCTCTAAAATGGATGAATAATCTCTAAATGTCACAAAGTTGTTTCTGACTTGGACTCTTTCATAATGTCGCGCGAGCTTTATGACCGTGGGATAGAGATCTGAAAATCTGGAGATTGTCTTCCACCTTGAACTGGAAAAGGAAACCGTAGACCAATAGTTGATAACTTTCCCAAGTGGAAATCTTGTAATCTAAGGCATGAATGTTTTGGGAAACATGTCCAACAGTCTCAGGAGACCGGTACGAGTTGGTCTACCCCAAGTTTTGCGAGATTCTGTAGCCTACTGGTGTTTTGCCCAAATCAGGAACCTATGGCTTCCAGCAACCAAGAGAGGACTTATAAATACACGGTCTTGGACACCCTCTACAGTCGTTGTTTGTGCTGTTGGCTTCGGCCGAGTTCCACGAGTTATTCTGCACTAGGAATTGCGCTAGCTACCCCACCCCTTCATCTCTATCGGTGAGGAAGGCACGACAGGAAGAGCTTCTCCGCCTGGCCAACACCGATCCCCACTCCAACAATTGATAGCCCAGATCAGTTTAGCAGGGGAGGCCGGAGGTGAGAGACCTTGTGCGGATAGAAAAGAAAGCCGGTGGGCGGAAGTCAACTACTGAAGTTGACCAGCCATGGCGCTGTGTCGAGGTGGGGGAAGGATCGCGGGTTGAAGATGAGCACTCGCCAAAAGAAAAATTTGCCCCTCAAGCACCTATAGATCGAGAACAATGAAAAAGGGCAAAGATGCCCTTTCAGCGATAAACCAGCCAGCCGCCTAAAAATAATTGGGTAAGATGATGACGTGTCACCTAGCGATTGGTCAGAATATAATTCTCTTGCAAAACTCTTAACTTTAAATTGGTAACTCGGATGGCTGTATATTATATATGAAAATTTATCAGGAGAATGAGAGGAATTCAATAAAAATGATATCAAAGCCTTATTTCGTTTCTAATTGCAAAAGTATGTTAAGTTAATGAAAAGTGCATTGAAATTAGGTTAAAAACCTTAATTGAGATTAATGATTGAATCTATGATGCTTAATGGATTAGTTTGAGTGATAATAACTTGTTGGATGATAAAGAAAGATTCGAACCTGATATAGATAAGATATTACATGTTTTAAACCAAGAATGTAAGATAATGGATTTAGAAACCCTAATTTAGGGTAAAAGAAAAGGTGATTATGTTTAATTCATACTATATGGAAATATGTTGATCCTAAGCCTGTTAGGAGAGAAACTTAGGGTTTATGAGTACTTTTGTATAATTAGAGTTTAGAGTATTGAAAGTGAGGCAAAACCCTAATTGCAAAGTAAGCCCTAAGAGGTAGAAATCCTAAAAAAAATAGAAACCTTAAGTAGCAAGATGGTTTGAGTAGATTTTGACACAAATGAAATTGTATGATTATTTCAGGATTCTTGTACTTACTTGGTTGGATTATCTTTCTTGGTTGAGTATATCTCAAAGATATGCAATCACAGGTATGTGGTTACGCCTATGAATAACCGTTCTAGTTTCACGGCGATTCCCGAATGTTTTACCGGTTGCTTTAAATAAACTGTTGGATGAATTTAGTTCATGCAAACTATAATGTGGCTATGACTATCACAAAGGATATATGCCTACAAACTCAGATCCTGGTTCACTCTGTGGCATTATAGCTAACCTAGTACATGGCTGCCTATGGGTAGGTCCATCAGGTTAGAGAAAGACATAGTACATGGCTACCTATTGGGTAGGTCCATCAGGTCTATGGATGACCTAGTACATGGCTACCTATTGGGTAGGTCCATCAGGTCTATGGATGACCTAGTACATGGCTACCTATTGGGTAGGTCCATCAGGTCTATGGATGACTTAGTACATGGCTACCATTGAGGTAGGACCATCAAGTCACATTGAGTTAGATATTGGGCTACCTCAAGTAGTGCCATGCGACTCTACCTTTATATAGGTATTATATAAGTCCACTGCAGGGACAGCCCAGAGTTCGAGAATATGTATGGATTGAGTTGTATGGCTTAAAATGTAATCTTGATTGTTAAATGATTAATTGCATGATTACAATGTTAATGTAGTTGCATAATTATTGTTTCCCCCACATACCAGCTTCGGCTGACCGATGTTTTGTTTGTCAGCGATTTAGGTACAATGAAAAGAACAAACAGTAAAGTGGCATATGTGGTACTAAATGAGAATTAAAGTGCAAAGGAGGATTAGGTAGATTAGTATCTATGTGGATAGAAGTTTTGAAATCCCAATTTTAAAAAGGTATGCAAAAGTTTTTATTTTTTTCTCCATATTTCAGTATAGTTGGTAGAATTTAATAATTGTTAATGATTATTTGTCGAACCTTTGATCCAGGTTATTGGTTAACGGCTCTGTCCTTTCGGTCTCCCTTAATTGGGGGTCACTGGGAGGTAGGGTCGTAACAGATGTTCATGGTGCCCACACCACTGGCTACTCTGGCCAACGACATTCACCCTTCCACCAAACCACCACCCTCGACAACCCATACCTCTTCCATGACAAACAAGCAATAGAACTAGTCTTCGAAAGCTAGTGAAAACCCTAACCAGGAGCGCCCATCTACAACAACAACTGGGAAAGAAACTAGCGTGGAGAGAAAGGCCTAGACACAAGTCTTGAAACAACCAACACCAAGAAACAAGGAGGGGCTCATATTTCCCAAACCTCGTGAGGTTGAGGGTGTGATCCATGTAGAGCTAGAGGTGGAAGAATTTGAGCAAATGTGCAATGTCTAAATGCATACAATCCTCAACTATGTCATGAGGAAATGCCCATTCTTTCCCCATCTACAATCTTAGATCAAACGATGGCATCCAAAGGGATTGTTCGAATTACTTTCTAGAGAGAAGGGTATTTTTCTCATATGTTTCTCAATGATAGTGGATAAGGAGGAGGCGATGGAGATTGGTTTGAGATGGTACGACTCACAACTGTGGTGGCAAGGGACTACATATATGAAGATGAGATGAAGAAGGATTTTTTCACAATGATCCTGACCTAGATCACCCTACACTCCTTCAGACATGCTTGGACCAGGAGATTGGCAGGGACAATAGTATAAGGGGTCGAAAGGGTTCTTCATGTGGATGACCAATCACTAGAAGGCGATGAGTCTAGTATCAATATTGATCTTCAAGAGGAAGGAAGGATCTGGACACTGTCTAGGTAAATATCACGGGCTGCGACCCCATATACCAGTGAAGGTTGAGTATGACTATGGGCCGCCTAGATGCAACAATTGTCAAGCTTTTGGCCATGGTGAGGGCTTGTATATAGTGGAGAACTAGACCGAAAAGGAGGTATCTAAGGCATGCTCTATGAAAATATAGAAGGACAAGACACAACAAGACCACAAGGGGAAGGAACCAATGGATAGATGTTTTGAAATCCCAGTTTTAAAAAGGTATGCAAAAGTTTTTATTTTTTTCTCCATATTTCAGTATAGTTGGTAGAATTTAATAATTGTTAATGATTATTTGTCGAACCTTTGATCCAGGTTATTGGTTAATGGCTCTGTCCTTTCGGTCTCCCTTAATTGGGGGTCACTGGGAGGCAGGGTCGTAACAATTGGTATAAGAGCCAAGGTTCCTCACTTAATCTTTAATAATTATTAAATTTTACAAATTCTGTAGAACCCAAGGGAGTTATTAGAGGATTATCTGAAAGACATAGGTGTCTAGAAAAGGATCACAACCGGGGGCTGGCAATATTTTCCTCCGCACTGCTAGTCGAAATACGAGGACTCCCGGATCCGTGTGACTGCCTGGCCAAAGTCTTAGGGTATGATTCGAAATAAGGTACCTTTAGGACTCTCTCATCTTGTTCATCCCTTTTCAACTCAAATTCTGTTAAGGACCTTAAGGATTAGGGTTTCCTCACTTCTCCTCACCCTCTTAAGGTATGGGTAAGGTTGATAAGGATTAAGGAATCCTCCACCAAAGTAATAAAAAACATGTAAATAAGATGTCATGGACATAAGCTTAATAGAGTAAGCGTAAAGGAATAGATACATGCTTAGGTCATATGACACGAGTTTCCATTTCCCTCAGGAGTGATCCCTGATATACCTCCTTGGCAGGAGGATGAGTAGAGAGAGTTAGTCTTGGAGGTAGAGACCTCCATGAAACGTAGATACCTAGAACACCCTTTGAGAATGATGTTAACCCTAACCCTAAAGTGAAGGTTAGAAAGAGAGATGACACGATGAGTTAGATGTCATGTTTGACCGAGTGTTTGGTTGGTCATGCCTTTGGGATGCCATAAGAGGGTAGATGACCTAGTACCTTTGGCGACCCAACCCTGGAGAGGGTCGGGCATGCCATAGCAAAGGATAGCTCATTCGTGGATGAGGTTATAGAACCTATAGTTACCCTATGGGCTTAGGCAAGTAGGGTATAGCTTGATGAAATCCTGGTTAAGAGATCATGATGGATGGCCTATGAAAGGGGTATGGATGCTCTTGAGCCAAACATGAGTTGAGCATAGGCTTCAACCACATAGGGGTATGCTTGTGAGCATGAGCCTTCATGGAGAAGGGACCTCTAGTAAGTATGGTTTGAGGTGGAATTAGCTCTAGAGAGAGGAAGCAAGGCCCTGGCAAGAAGGTTGGAAGCATAACAGCCCGAGTATAAGGAACAGTGGGGATGATAGTGGTTGCCTCATGCATGATCCCTGGAGGCCGATGATATCTTAGTTTCCTTTAGAGGAACCAAACAGGATGATGCTTCCACCACCTATGTACCTATGTTATAAGTGTTTACCTGCTGGATGAGATACAGAGTGCCTTAGACCCTGAGGAGGTTCAGGTAACTAGTTGTGGGCTTTATACCTAGTTGGTTGTCCTTGAGGAGAACTCAACTCTGAGGTGTTGCTCATATAAAAGGATCATGGGAGTACATGGCATACCTTGGACATGATTGATTCATGGTTAAGAGATTGAGCATGCAGTTGGATATCCAAAGGAGAACCTAGGGTTCCTAGGCCTAAGAGGGGAAGCAGTGTATCCAATGCTCACGGTGAGATTTGATTCTATAGTTTTGAGCATGTTACTCTTAATGTATAGAAGTAAAGGAAACCCCTTAAGGTAAGGGTATGTTTGATGAACCCCTCACAACTAAGTTGACCTAATGTTGAGGAAAGAGAACAAGTATGACCTAGCATGGTTTAATAGGTGACCTTCTTGAGCCTTAGTAGCTACTGGGTTAGGCATGTTCATGTGTATGTAAACCCCAGGGATGGTTGTGACCTTGTTGTCAAGAGTTGTAGTTTCCTCCCATCCTGGGAGAGGGATCCTTTTAAAGGGTGTATATCAGCTTTGTTGTTTTTGAGGTAATCTAAAGAGGTTTCATAGGATCTAGAGAAGCAAAGGCCAGAGTACATGGTAAGAGAATGAACCTATAGACCCATAGATAACCATCTCTACGTGCATGTGTTACCATGGAGGTAATCGGTATGGGGCTTGACCAAGGTAGGCAGGTTGCCATGATCCCGATGAAAGGATGAAATCCAACCCATGAATGCAGAAAGAGAGATGATGAAAACTTGGGTAAGGTTCTAAGTGAACATGTATTTTAATGGAGAATCCTAAGTCTATCCTAGGGTCAGGTAGGGATAAGACCGATGAAAGTAGGAGTCACCTAATTCCCCAGTTGCACATGACCATAGGGTCGGGAGGTAACAGCTATCATGGTCTGAGGGCCATGGGTTAGGAGATTGATCACCTTCATAAACTCATGGGACCCAAAGGGCAGATGAGTAGGGCACTCCCTTAATGCATGAGGGAAGAGGGATGACCCCAAAAGAGCCAGTACTCTATAGACCTAGAGGAGATGACCAAGGATATAAACCTTAGTAGGTTAAAGACTAGTTTGATATCACGATGTCTATGATGTTGAGACTTATGTGGCATGTTGCAACTTAGATGTAAAGGTGTATTGGCAAGGTGGGATGTACCATCTCTACTCTTGGAATAGGAATAACTATGTATTTGGACTGTAGCCAAATGCTTATTTCCTCTTGTTATGGGGGTGAGAGATAGGACATTACGCATGCCATACACCAAGGATAAGAGATGATGTAGGTTGGAACGTTGCCACAAGAAATGGGGATAGAGAAGATAATCTACCCTGGTAAAGTGAATGATACATGGATGGTTTGTAAACACTAAGAGGAATGAGATTGTCCCCTTATGAGGATGTTTTTATCATGAACTATGTAGAACTTACAAGTTATACCAGGTTGAGTTTGATCACCATGATGATGAAATCAGAGAGTGTTCTTAATGAAGATAGACATAGAGTTTGAGGTGAGATGATAAGTGGAATACATGTTAAGTGTATGTCTTCAATGTTACCTAATACCTAAGGATGTTAAGTGGTAATGGATGTTCTACATCTGACTAGAAGCTAGAAGAGGTTGTTTAGCTAACCATAATATTGGAAAGGAGAGGTGTTTGGATAACACCACTACTACAGAAACAACATTCAGTGTCGCTTTTCTGGGCGTCGGTTCTTTAGGAAAACCGACGCCTACACTATTAGACGTCGGTTATTTAGGCAAACCGACATCTATATTCTTAGACCAGCCAGACATGGGTACCGCTTTGAATACAACGTCGGTTTTTAATAACAAACTGACGCCTAAAGTCGCCCACGAAATCCAATTTTCGAGGAAAAAAAATAGTGTCACTTTCAGCGTCAGTTATGTAGATAGAAACCGACGCCTATGTGCGATGAAAATTTGCGCGAAAAGTTTCACTTTCAGTGTCGGTTAACCTTTTATAACCGACGCTGAAAGTGGTTCCCACCAAACAATTTCGTGAAAAATATCGTCCAATTAGACGTCAGTTGGTTCAAACTACCGACGCTAAAGAGGTTTAGGCGTCGGTTGTTTGAAACAACCGACGCTATTTTGGAACTTAATATCCCGCGATCGCCCACCTCTTCCCCTTTCTTCTGTTTCATTGCGAGCCGATTTCCCTTTTCTTCTCTGCTGTCGCCCGACCACGCTGACAATTTCTCCTCCACGAAAGCTCCTTCTTCCTCCACGACAGCGTCGCCGCGCCGCCGGTGCACCCCCTTCTCCACCGCCATTGTTGCTGCCTTCTTCCCCTTCTCTGCGCCCCCTTCTCCGCAGCCACTGCTGCTCCTTGGTCTGCCTTCCCTGCCGCCTAGAGCTCACCGCCGCGCCGCCTTTCTCCTTGTCGCCGCCCGCCGACGCTGCTGCTCCTTGCCGCCGACGCCGCTGCTCCTTGCCGCCGATGCCGCTGCTCCTTGGTCTGTCTGCCCTACCGCCTGGAGCTCGCCGGCCACCGCTGCACCTGCCTGCCCTGCCGCCTGGAGCTCGCCGGTCACCGCCACCACTGCTAGGAGGTCAGTTGTTGTTGCTCGCCTAATATTGCATCTAAATCTTGGTTTCACCACTTCTTTCACTGAGAACTGAGAAGAATGTCCTTCCACGGCCGTGCTGGGCAGCACGACCGTTCTGGACAGCACGGTCGTGGTAGGCCAACACAATCACGACCGTGTTTGATTTGATTTAAACCCTAATTTGATTTAAATCCATTCTAGCATCCTAATTTGATTTGATTAAACCCTAACATTGATGAAACCCTAACATCAATTGTGATGAAACCCTAACATGTACATATCTATTATTGTGTTTGTTGGCCTAGAAACCCATCCAAGATTGACTCATTAGGAGTAAATCTTAGATAGTCCCCGGTTTGGGACTGTTCTTGAACACCTAATCTCACTTAGGATCTAAGTGTATAATGTGTATTGGGTTTTTGAGAAAATTTCGGCAGCATTTCCCCGTTTGTTCTCTAAGTACATATGTACTTAGAGAACAACGGGGAAATGCTGCCGAAATTTTCTCGAAAACCCAATACACATTATACACTTAATAGTGAGATTAGGTGTTCAAGGATGGGATAGGTGGTACACATTTATTATATATAAGAATGACATCAAATGTGTTTGTTGGCCTAGAAACCCATCCAATATTTACTCATTAGGAGTAAATCTTGGATAGTCCCCGGTTTGGGGCTGTTCTTGAACACCTAATCACACTTATGATGTAAGTGTATAATGTGTATTGGGTTTTCGAGAAAATTTCAGCAGCATTTCCCCGTTTGTTCTCTAAGTACATATGTACTTAGAGAACAGCGGGGAAATGCTGCCGAAATTTTCTCGAAAACCCAATACACATTATACACTTACTAGTGAGATTAGGTGTTCAAGGATGGGATAGGTGGTACACATTTATTATATATAAGAATGACATCAAATGTGTTTGTTGGCCTAGAAACCCGTCCAAGATTGACTCATTAGGAGTAAATCTTGGATAGTCCCCGGTTTGGGACTGTTCTTGAACACATAATCTCACTTAGGATGTAAGTGTATAATGTGTATTGGGTTTTCGAGAAAATTTCAGCAGCATTTCCCCATTAGTTCTCTAAGTACATATGTACTTAGAGAACATCGGGGAAATGCTGCCGAAATTTTCTCGAAAACCCAATACACATTATACACTTACTAGTGAGATTAGGTGTTCAAGGATGGGATAGGTGATACACATTTAATATATATAAGAATGACATCACATTATACACTTAGGATGTAAGTGTATACCCTAATCTTTTCCTAATATATACTTGTTTCCTAATATATACTTGTTTTCTCTGATCATAGAATGGATAGATCATGGATGTCTATTTGTAATCGTTGCACCCCATAGTTTATATCTGGTCTTGATCAGTTTATTAGATTTTCCGAGGAACATAGGAAAAAACCTACAGATAGGTTCTACTATCCATGTAGGCATTGCGGTAACAACTTGAAAGTCAACACTGGTGAGGAAATCAAAAGTCATGTCATGTGCAACGGAATTGTACAAGGCTATACAGAATGACACTGGCATGGAGAGATTTCAAAATCGAAACCAGTAGATGTCGATAGCAGTGCTTGCGTGGAAGAAGAAATTGCCTCCGATGACGTAAATGTGAACGAACCAGTTCCAGCAGACATCGTTGATGCGATGCTGGATAGTTGTAGGGTAGAGCACACCGATCCACCTCCTATCTTTAGAAACATTGTGCATGATGCTGAGATACCATTATACATAGGCTGTGCTAAGTTTACGAAGCTTAGCGCTGTGTTGAGATTGTATAAGTTGAAAGCTAACAATAGATGGAGCGATAAAAGCTTCACTTCATTGTTGACTTTGTTGAAAGAAATGCTTCCTGAAGGAAACGAGCTGCCAATCTCAACATACCAGGTAAAGAAAATGTTGTGCCCAATGGGAATGGAGGCCAAGAAGATACACGCATGCCCGAATGATTGTGTATTATTTCAAAAGGACTATGTAGATTTGAAAGATTGTCCAAAATGTGGTGCGTCAAGGTATAAATTGACGACTTCGGGGGAGTCCAAAACTGGTCTCCTGCCAAGGTGTTGTGGTATCTACCTATAATATCACAGTTTCAACGCTTGTTTGAAAATCCGAAAGATGCGAAGAATTTGAGGTGGCATGCAGATGTTAAGAAAGATAATGATGGGATCCTACGACATGCGTCTGATTCCCCACAGTGGAAGAAGATTGATCTATTGTACCCCAAATTTGGTGAAGAAGATAGGAATCTAAGACTTGGGCTTTGTACAGATCGGATGAATCCGTACGGGACATTGAGCAGCCAACATAGCACTTGGCCAGTCATGCTTGTTATATACAATCTTCCTCCCTGGATGTGTATGAAAAATAAGTACGTTATGTTGTCATTGTTGATATCGGGCCCTAAACAACCCGGAAATGATATCGATGTTTATCATGAACCTTTGATTGATGACTTAAAGAAACTTTGGGCTGAAGGTGTGACGACCTATGATGCTTCAGCAAGAGAGACATTTCGTTTGCACGCTATGTTGTTTTGCACTGTTAATGACTTTCCAGCATATGGGAATTTGTCTGGATATAGTGTCAAAGAAGCTAAAGTGTGTCCTATATGTGAAGAAAACACTGATTCAATAAGACTAAAACATGGCGGAAAGACTGTATATCTTGGTCATCAAAGGTTTCTTTCAAAATTCCATCCATATCGTAGGAAGCGCAAAGCATTCAATGGATGGAATGATGAACGGAGTGCACCTAAACCTATACCAGGGGATGTTGTTTATGCAAGAGTAAAAGACATTGTCAATGATTTTGGTAAGAAATCACAATGTAGTATGGCCACACGGAGTGACAATTCTTCATTCAAGAAGAAGTCAATATTTTGGGATCTTCCTTATTGGAGTTCTTTGACAGTCAGGCATTGTATCGATGTAATGTACGTTGAGAAAAATGTCTATGATAGCATCATTGGTACACTGTTAAATATACCATGTAAGACTAAAGATGGGATAAAATCTAGACTGGACCTACGTGAAATGGGAATAAGGTCAGAATTAATAGAATTACGTGAAATGGGTAATAAAAGAACATACTTACCTCCCGCTTGTTACACGTTGTCTAGAAAGGAGAAGAAAACTTTTTGTGAATGCTTGGTAAATGTTAAGGTGCCACATGGTTACTCATCCAACATCTGTAGATTGGTATCAATGAAAGATCTGAAGTTGATAGGTCTTAAATCTCATGATTGTCACACTCTAATGCAACAAATATTGCCCGTGGCAATTCGATCTATATTGCCGAAGCATGTAAGGTTTGCAATTACCAGACTCTGTTTCTTTTTCAACAGTCTATGCAGCAAAGTTATTGACCCTGATACTCTCGATAATTTGCAAAGAGAAGTGGTTGTTACCCTATGTCAGCTTGAGATGTATTTCCCTCCTTCATTCTTTGATATCATGGTACATCTTGTTGTCCATTTGACTAGGGAAGTGAAAATGTTGGGACCAGTTTTCTTGCATTGGATGTATCCCTTTGAACGATACATGAGCGTTTTTAAAGGTGATGTTTGAAACCGTTATCGGCCTGAAGGGAGTATTATTGAAGGTTATGTGGCGAGAGAGGTTATGGATTTTTGCAATGACTTTCTCAGTGGTAATGACACTCCTGATAATGACAAGAATATTCAGGAGGGCAAAGGAATTTTGGGATCACGGGTGAAAGTAATCAGTCGTGAGCAGTTGGAACAAGCTCACTTGTATATTTTACACAATATGGACAAAGTGAGTGTTTATATCGAGGAACATACCAATTTCATAAAGAGACAACATCCTCGCGCAAGTTCAATGTGGCTTTCTAGAGAGCATAATAAGACTTTGACTAAGTGGTTTGAAGATAAAGTCTTACATCAACTATCTCAAACACCAAATGATATTACAGAAACTATCAAATGCCTCCCCTTTAAACCAAAACCGAATGTTATGTCTTATGAAGGGTTTGACATTAATGGATTCACATATTACACAAAGCGCCAAGATGATAAGAGTGTCGTCCAAAATAGTGGGGTCACTCTTCAAGCGTCGACTATGTACTTTGCAAGTGCAAAGGATAAGAGTCCGCGTGAAGCTAAAATGTCATATTACGGTGTCATTGAAGACATTTGGGAGTTTGACTACATAGATTTCAAAATTCCGCTCTTTAAATGTAATTGGGTTGATAACACCAAAGGAGTTATAGTGGATGAATTGGGTTTCACTTTGGTGAACTTTGAAAAAATTGGCGAGAAGGGTGAACCATTCATATTGGCATCACAGGTGAAACAAATATTCTATATCGATGATCCTGCAAATGATAAATGGTCGGTTGTTCTTCATGGTAAAAGATAGTTCATTGAAGATCCTATAGATGAAGAAGAGTACTATGATAAGTATGATGACTCCAATCCATTCTCAGTTGGGTTGCCAACTCCACAAAATATTGAAGCTAATGATGACTTATATGTGCGCGGAGATCACAATGAAGGATTGTTAATTGATAAAAGATCACAATTTTAGAGACATGTATGTTTATACAAATGCTAAATGTTTGCCTTTTTCTAGTTAATACAAATGCTAAATGTTTGCCTTTTTCTAGTTAATACAAATGCTAAATGTTTGCCTTTTTAATGACATTTTCAGATGGCTGACCATGATGAGCATGATGTCCATGATGAGCATGAAGTCCATGATGAGCATGCTGTCCATGACGAGCATGGCGAGGATACCAATGTAAGTTCTAAAAACATATCCTGTATTTCTATAAAATTCATTATCTTCTAGTTATGTCATATATCTTATATTTCTATATTGGGCTAATTCAGTGTGTTTATTTTTGTCAAATTTTAGGTTGATGATGCACATGTACCCACTGAAGCACTGGAGCAACTTGATGCGCAACACCAAACACTTAACAAGAAAAGGGGCATCACTCTGTTGAAGAAGTTAATAGCGCTTAGTGGCAGTGGATCCAAATTGATTGTGGAGTTTGATAATGGAGGAAATGCAATTGGAGTGAACCGCAATAATTTTGTAAACTATCTTGGGTGTACCACTCAGAGCCATTGTGGTGTTAAGTATGATAATTGGCATAAAGTTCCTCAGGGGAAAAAAGACTTGATATGGAAGGATTTATGCGTGAGTTATTATTATTTGCAATTCTATTTTGTAGATTACAAATTCTATTATTTGCAATTCTATTTTGGATACTAGTTAATAACATTTCTATTTTACAGAATCTGTTTGCATTGGATGAGAAGTTGCATCGTAAAAGTGTGATGCAATGCACTGGAAAGATGCTTAGGAATTATTAGACAAATCTGAACAGAGAATACATAAAAGAGGGTGATAAGAAAAAGAAGTCAACCCTTGAACAATGGAACTTCTTGGACAAAGAAGATTGGGACAATTTTGTTGCTTCAAGAAAATCTGAAGAATTCAAGGTATTAGGTGTCACTCCCAATTTAATTAATATACATTGTATTCACCTATTCAAGATTAACATTTAGTGATACTAACCAAATCATTAATGTGCATACTAACTAGGCCCTTAGTGACGCACAAAAAGCAAGGCGTGCACTGAATGTGCATGACCACACTATGGGTCCAAAAGGCTATGCAAGCGTTCGCCAAAGACTACATGCGGAGTCTGCGGCTACTCAGGAGTCTGCCACACCCATGCCTCGCCATGATATCTGGATAGTTGGGAGGCAAAACAAGAAGGGTGAAATAAAGAAGCCCGTAACTGCTGATGCGGCTGCGAAAATGATAAAATACAACTCTTAGAGCAATCGTTTGAATATTGATTATTTGTGGTGTTAATTTACCAATTTCTGTTGATGGTGATTAGCGGGAGCTACATGAGCAGAGGAAACAAGGCACGTTCATCCCTCAGGGAACAAGAGATGAATTGATAGTTGCTCTGGGTAACCCAGAGCATCCTGGACGTGTTAGGGGTGCAGGCGCTGGTGTGGGCATCAAAGCATTCTTTGGGCCATCCCAGCGCAAACCCAGAGCGGGACTTTCTCAAGAAGAGGTAACCTATTCTTTTTTTAGAATGTTACTGCAAAAGGAAATTCAATAATAAGAAGGTAATGTTTCTTTTATCCATGTATAGTAGAATAAGAGAGTCGAGGATATAGTTGCTAAGAAGGTCAATGATGTAGTTGCTGAGAAGGTCAAGGAAAAATTGCTGCGGTGGCAGGCATCTCAGGCTTCCAATCAGCCTATGGCGACCCACTCTTCTCCTGATGCACAGACTGTGAGTAATCCTGGAGACCCATCGCCTAACACGTCTGCTGTAAGTATTGTTTATGACATTGTAGCTAGTCTTTTCAAGATGATATGTTTTCAAGATGATATGTATATATGTATAACATTCTTTACGTAAATTTGTAGGCATTGAAGCCATGCCGCTTAAGAATACAAGACTATGTTGTTGCAGAGGTGCAGGCTTACCCGTCCCTTCCTGGGGAAAGGTTTCATGGGACTCCAATGCCATAGGGCTACGTTCGTGTGGGCCCATTACGTGTGTTACCCGATTGGAGGGAAGCTACATTGCCATATCCCCATCCGGATATTGATACACTTGCTGAGGCAGAAGGCAGGGTCATATTGTGGTCCAAAGCAGATGTCATCTACACTACTGAAATTGTAAGATAAATTTACATTGATTTAGACTGTTAATGTGTATATATGATGTCAACTGATCTGAAATTATATATACAGGTTAAAAAGAAGACACCAAGAGCACCTAGGCCTCCACCTCCACTTCCCGCATTACCAACTTGGGTTCCAACTGACCTAACATACCCGTTAGGTCCTGCTTGTAGGGGAATGGCATGTTGGCTACGGTCACATAATATACATTGCCCGATAATTGTTTCTTTAGATGTAGATTATGCAGGTCAATCATATGATAGCTCTTTATTTATACAAGATATTATTGAGCTGTTTATGTATGATTGGATGAATACATCAATGATAGAGACATGGATAAGGTGATATCTTGTTTATACATCCATATACCTTGTGTAAGATCCGGTGATCTAGTTTCTTATATATTAATGCATACGTAATACATGTTTTGCAGCTACTTAGTCGAAGATCATTGCAAACAATTTGCATTTGATCAATGTGGGATTTTTGATTCCATCATTGATTAGTATGGTAGCTAAAGACCCTGATAATATTCAACAATACTGTATAGATGCTTTTAAAATTTTTGGTCAGCAAAAGAAGACGATAATAATAGATCCATTCAATGTCAAGTAAGTTTACTTTATTTATAATTTGGACTTAAGAAAATTCCATTTTTATTGTGCATTTTGAGTTATTAATTGTTAACTTTTTACCTCTAGCGGTAAACATTGGGAGTTACTAGTTATTGTCCCCAGGACGTTCACTGTTTATTATCTAGATCCCGCAGGAAGTACATTAAATACTAAAATTAGACACGTAATGAGAATGCCATTATTCTGGTGAGAAATATTTCATTTTTGTATCTGTTAACATATGTTATTACATTACTATTTACTTATGTAATTTACTGTGTTATATTAACATGTAGGGGTTTAGATGCATTCAAAAAGGCTGGAGGAACGGTCCCAAGGAAAAAGAACCAGCCAATAAATTGGCAGAACGTATAAGTAAGTTCCCGACTCCAATGTATATATTATTGATGTGAATTGTGCTTAGTTGTATTATTTTGTATGTTTCAGTTTATAGTGCGCTACACAAGACAATGGCTGGGCATGCGCATACTATGTGATGCGATTTATGCAGATGATTATCAAACATGCCGCATTGGACATCGATACCATACATGAGGTATTATATATAGTCTCATTAGTTAGTATGAAATATATCAATCTTATTTTTATATTATTACTTATATATATACATCATTCTCTTTGCAGGTGTTTAAAACTGACCACACTATAGGTAAACGCTTAAAAAATATGCATGCTCCATATACGATGGAAGCATTAAATGAAATAAGAGAAGAATGGGCAAAAGCCATACAAGCAGTGGCAACTGTAAGATATAATTGGGATTTTGATAGCGATAATGAATGATACTGTGTAAATGAATATTTCTGAATGTTAATACATGTATTTGAATGTTTCTATATGTGTGAATGTGAGAATTGAATTGATGTCTGAATGTAACTACTTGTGTGAAATTTTCCTTGGGACTTTTGTAGGTTTGTGGCCTATTTGTAGGCTGATATCAATGGATGTTGTAAACCTACAGTTCAGAAAACTGAACTGCAGGTTCTCATCGTGCTGACCAGCCACAGCAGGCCTGCAAACTGATATAAAAAAAAATAGATATAGGCGTCGGTTATTTACAAAAAACCATCAGCAAAGACCTACAACATCAGTTATTGGATAAAAACCGACTCCTAATATTACAAACAACCCAGACGTGCAGGAAAGCACGGCCGTGGTGGAAAAGGTGTCGCTTATTCATATAAAACCGATGCCTATAGTACTAAACACGACCGTGCAGGGAAGCACGGCCGTGTCGTCTTGAAGTATGGCGTCGGTCATTTAGTAGATAATCGACGCCAAATGGTTTCGCGTTAACACTTTCTGCGTCGGTTACCAAGTAAACACCGACGCTATAGTCCATATAGGTGTCGGTCTTTTAGTAGATAACCGATGCAGAATGTGTCCTAGATGACGCCGTTTTCTGTGGCGCGAACCCTTTTGGCGTCGGTTATCTACTTAAAGATCGACGCCTATATGTATTATAGGCGTCAGTTAAAAAATCGACGCCGAAGTGTTTGACCTTTAGCGGAGCCCACATAGGCGTCGCTCAGAAACCAACGCCAAAGGGGGTTAAACAACCGACGCCAAAGGCTGTTTCTGTAGTAGTGCACTCAGATATAACAAGATGCGTTGAAAAGTTAAGGGTTGTTTGGTTAGCCTACCTAGTCCTTGATGCAATGAAAGGATGGTGGTAGAACCTCAGATGTACTGCTTGGGAAAAGAAGGTGCTGAAACCCCGACTAGAGTGGTTTAGGGGTTCTGACGAATTGATCTTGAGGAATCACAACATGTAGGAAATCATGATCGAAGATCACCATAGACTGTGGTTCTACCAAGGTAGTAAATGGCAATAGCAATTTGGATGCTTAAGATGAAGTTGCATATGGCCATGCAAGCCAGGAGGTAAAGGATGAATGCTAGTAACCCAGTGTATCGATAAAGAGGACAAAAGAGTCCCTGAGAGGGAATGGGAGTTCATCACTATGGATGTTGTGATAGGTCTCCCCTGGACTAAGGAAGGTCGAGATGCAATCTGGGTTATGGTAGATCGCCTTACCTAGATGACATGAGAAAGAAAGAGTTCTGTCAAGGGACAGACCTGGTTGAACTAACAATGAGAGAGATGGTTCAACCATGAAGCGAGTTCAAAGGTTCTTGAGTTGACCTAAAATTTTTTTTTTCCTTCCAAAAGGTGGAAGTAGGTACATGAAGAACTCTATGATAGTATAGTTTATCACTCCTAACTAATGGTTAGTATGATCCAGACTAAAGGGTCTGATGAGAGTATATGTGCTCATTCAGGGTGATATCTAGAGACAGTTTTTGTCCTATGAAAGATGTGATGATGACCACCATAGCCAGTATCAGGATTTAAAGAAGCTCTGTAAGGGAGGTTGTGTCGGAAACCACTTCAGTAAGGTGATGTTGGTGAAAGGACCATGTGATGGTTAGAAAAGGACCACAATGTGTGCAGATGAAGTCACTTTGATCGAGCAATGGCTGAGAGAGAGAGCCCAATGGTGGCATGAGTCATGAGCTAATGCAAAGTAGACTGACATGCAGTTCAATGTGGAAGAATATGTGATGTGAAAATCCGACCCCTCTAAGGTACAACTGAGTAAGCTGAGTCCCCGATATATGGGTCCATTTGAGATGGATTGGTGGAGATGGTTGTGTTTAGCCTTGCCCCTCAGGATAACATGATGTGTAATGTGTTCCATGAGTCCAATCTAGGGCACTATGTGAGGTACCCCGACCATGTGCTGAGAAATGAACCTAGTGAGCCCCAAGGGAGGCTGAAATGGCCTGAGTCCACCTATGCAGTTTATAGACGCTAGGATGAAAGAACTCAGAGAAAAGAATATGTGATGATACAGGTTCATTAGAAGAGCCATGAGTATGGTGAAGACCACATAGGGGTCAAAGATGGACATGGAAAATTCTTATCCTGAATTGTTTGTTTGCTTGATTAAATTTTGAGGAAAAAATTCCTATAAGAGGGGAAGGATGTTATAACCCCAATTTTTGGGTTCAATTTGTGAGAAATGTAATTTCTCATATTTAAAATAATTGAACAAATAATGATATGATTTGTTTTGAATAAATGGATTCCATTCACAATAGCCTTGATTGGTTGCTTTGTGGGCTTTATTGGCTATTGGACCCAATAAAAAGGAATTTCGATTAATTAATGAATAATTGAGAATTTGAGAGAAGAAAAATGTGGAAACCTCTAGAAGGTGAATACAAAGAGGGATTTCATGCCTCTTAGGTTTCTTGGATTCCAAGAAGTCCAAAGTTGCAAAAAGAAAGCAATAAGAAAAGAAAAGATTAATTAAGTATTTCTTTAGTAAGAAAGAAATTGAAAATAATGTTAAAATATTGGAAATAAGTGGGAAAAGGGATAATTTGGTTATCCTTAGTGGAATTTCGTATGCCAATGATTCCTAATGTTAAAAGGAATGTCAATGAGGAAAATAAAAAGAAAGATAAAGAGAAATCCTCAAAAAGAGATATTGTGATAAGAAATAAATAAGATAATGGGAAATAATGGATAAAAGACAAATAAAAGGCTAAGGTATATTCCCAAGATGGGATTTCGAGCCATTAGGGTTCCTTGAGCATCAAGGAACTCAGAATAATAATTTAATAGCAAAAGAAAGAGAAAATAGATGAGAAATATTCATAATTAAATAATATCTTGCACCTAAAGAAAAGGCAGGTTTTCTTTTAGATAATGAACCCAAATTTGGCAGAGAGGTAAATAAAGTCATTAATAAGTTTTCCTCAAATTTTGGGATTATTTAGTTGTACAGTTTAAATGATATGGATTTTTGAAAATCTCTAAAATGGATGAATAATCTCTAAATGTCACAAAGTTGTTTCTGACTTGGACTCTTTGATAATGCCGCGCGAGCTTTATGACCGTGGGATAGAGATCTGACAATACGGAGATTGTCTTCCACCTTGAACTGGAAAAGGAAACCGCATACCAATAGTTGATAACTTTCCCAAGTGGAAATCTTATAATCTAAGGCATGAATGTTTTGGGAAACATGTCCAACAGTCTCAGGAGACCGGTACGAGTTGGTCTACCCCAAGTTTTGCGAGATTCTGTAGCCTACTGGTGTTTTGCCCAAATTAGGAACCTATGGCTTCCAGAAACCAAGAGCGGACCTATAAATACAGGGTCTTGGACCCATCTGCAGTCGTTGTTTGTGATGTTGGCTTCGGCCGAGTTCCACGAGTTATTCTGCCCTAGGAATTGCGCTAGCTACCCCGCCCCTTCATCTCTGTCGGCGAGGAAGGCACGATAGGAAGAGCTTCTCTGCCTGGCCAACACCGATCCCCACTCCAACAATTGATAGCCCAGATCAGTTTAGCAGGGGAGGCTGGAGGTGAGAGACCTTGTGCATATAGAAAAGGAAGCCGGTGGGCGGAAGTCAACTACTGAAGTTGACCAGCCATGGCATTGTGTCGAGGTGGGGGAAGGATCACGGGTTGAAGATGAGCGCTCGCCAAAAGACAAATCTGCCCCTCAAGCACCTGTAGATTGAGAACAATGAAAAAGGGCAAAGATGCCCTTTCAGCGATAAACCAGCCAGCCGCCTAAAAATAATTGGGTAAGATGATGACGTGTCACCTAGCGATTGGTCAGAATATAATTCTCTTGCAAAACTCTTAACTTTAAATTGGTAACTCGGATGGCTATATATTATATATGAAAATTTATCAAGAGAATGAGAGGAATTCAATAAAAATGATATCAAAGCCTTATTTCGTTTCTAATTGCAAAAGTATGTTAAGTTAATGAAAAGTGCATTGAAATTAGGTTAAAAACCTTAATTGAGATTAATGATTGAATCTATGATGCTTAATGGGTTAGTTTGAGTGATAATAACTTGTTGGATGATAAAGAAAGATTTGAACCTGATATAGATAATATATTACATGTTTTAAACCAAGAATGTAAGATAATGGATTTAGAAACCCTAATTTAGGGTAAAAGAAAAGATGATTATGTTTAATTCATACTATATGGAAATATGTTGATCCTAAGCCTGTTAGGAGAGAAACTTAGGGTTTATGAGTACTTTTGTATAATTAGAGTTTAGAGTATTGAAAGTGAGGCAAAACCCTAATTGCAAAGTAAACCCTAAGAGGTAGAAATCCTAAAAAAAGAATAGAAACCTTAAGTAGCAAGATGGTTTGAGTAGATTTTGATACAAATGAAATTGTATGATTATTTCAGGATTCTTGTACTTACTTGGTTGGATTATCTTTCTTGGTTGAGTATATCTCAAAGATCTGCAATCACAGGTATGTGGTTACGCCTATGAATAACCATTCTAGTTTCACGGCGATTCCCGAATGTTTTACCGGCTGCTTTAAATAAACTGTTGGATGAATTTAGTTCATGCAAACTATAATGTGGATATGACTATCACAAAGGATATATGCCTACAAACTCAGATCCTAGTTCTCTCTGTGGCATTATAGCTAACCTAGTACATGGCTGCCTATGGGTAGGTCCATCAGGTTAGAGAAAGACCTAGTACATGGCTACCTATTGGGTAGGTCCATCAGGTCTATGGATGACCTTGTACATGGCTACCTATTGGGTAGGTCCATCAGGTCTATGGATGACCTAGTGCATGGCTACCTATTGGGTAGGTCCATCAGGTCTATGGATGACTTAGTACATGGCTACCATTGAGGTAGGACCATCAAGTCACATTGAGTTAGATATTGGGCTACCTCAAGTAGTGCCATGCGACTCTACCTTTATAGATGTATTATATAAGTCTACTGCAGGGACAACCCAGAGTTCGAGAATATGTATGGATTGAGTTGTATGGCTTAAAATGTAATCTTGATTGTTAAATGATTAATTGCATGATTACATTGTTAATGTAGTTGCATAATTATTGTTTCCCCCACATACCAGCTTCGGCTGACCGATGTTTTGTTTGTCAGCGATTTAGGTACAATGAAAAGAACAAACAGTAAAGTGGCATATGTGGTACTAAATGAGAATTAAAGTGCAAAGGAGGATTAGGTAGATTAGTATCTGTGTGGATAGAAGTTTTGAAATCCCAGTTTTAAAAAGGTATGCAAAAGTTTTTATTTTTTTCTCCATATTTCAGTATAGTTGGTAGAATTTAATAATTTTTAATGATTATTTGTCGAACCTTTGATCCAAGTTATTGGTTAACGGCTCTGTCCTTTTGGTCTCCCTTAATTGGGGGTCACTGGGAGGCAGGGTCGTAACAGATGTTCATGGTGCCCATGCCACTGGCTACTCTGGCCAACGACATTCACCCTTCCACCAAACCACCACCCTCGACAACCCATACCTCTTCCATGACAAACAAGCAATAGAACCAGTCTTCGGAAGCTAATGAAAACCCTAACCAGGAGCGCCCATCTACAACAACAACTGGGAAAGAAACTAGCTTGGAGAGAAAGGCCTAGACACAAGTCTTGAAACAACCAACACCAAGAAACAAGGAGGGGCTCATATTTCCCAAACCTCGTGAGGTTGAGGGTGTGATCCATGTAGAGTTAGAGGTGGAAGAATTTGAGCAAATGTGCAATGTCTAAATGCATACAATCCTCAACTATGTCATGAGGAAATGCCCATTCTTTCCCCATCTACAATCTTAGATCAAACGATGGCATCCGAAGGGATTGTTCGAATTACTTTCTAGAGAGAAGGGTATTTTTCTCATATGTTTCTCAATGATAGTGGATAAGGAGGAGGCGATGGAGATTGGTTTGAGATGGTACGACTCACAACTGTGGTGGCAAGGGACTACATATATGAAGATGAGATGAAGAAGGATTTTTTCACAATGATCCTGACCTAGATCACCCTACACTCCTTCAGACACGCTTGGACCAGGAGATTGGCAGGGACAATAGTAGAAGGGGTCGAAAGGGTTCTTCATGTGGATGACCAATCACTAGAAGGCAATGAGTCTAGTATCAATATTGATCTTCAAGAGGAAGGAAGGATCTTGACACTGTCTAGGTAAATATCACGGGTTGCGACCCCATATACCAGTGAAGGTTGAGTATGACTATGGGCCGCCTAGATGCAACAATTGTCAAGCTTTTGGCCATTGTGAGGGCTTGTATATGGTGGAGAACTAGACCGAAAAGGAGGTATCTAAGGCATGCACTATGAAAATATAGAAGGAGAAGACACAACAAGACCACAAGGGGAAGGAACCAATGGAGCAACAACAGAGTAAAAGTGGGAAGGTACCTTTCTTGGAGGGGCAACAACAGTAGCAAACTGATTCATATGATAAGTAGGTAGATGATCAGAAACATGCTTCTCCCAAGTCACCAATGATGGCCTTAAAAAAGGGTTCACCTATAGACAGTGACAAAAAGAACAGTGATGGAATAGCACAAGCATGGAATGAGAAGAGCACTACAGGAGGCACACACAATGATCATGAAAAAGGTGAATTTGTACCCACCACAAAGAGGAAAGGGTTCAAGAAGACTGGAATTCCTAAAAACCTAAGAGTGGGTACTATCCTAGTTATAGAAAATAGTTTTTAAGCTCACTCTAATTTTGACAAAGAGAAGGAAGGTGCAACGAAGCAAAAAGAATAAAAGGATAGGAGGAAAAACAACAAGAAGGAGCCAGTCTGGCGCACCCAGTCAAATAAAAATATTTGATATGTCCACGCTTTTATGGAATACCAAAGGGTGGTGCGACATGAAAAAAACTAAGGAGATCCATGACTGGATCACTACTAGTGGATACTCTTTGGTTTCTTTGGTGGAGACCAAAATAAAGGGGCAGAATAAAAATAGTATTAGATACTTTTTTCCTTAAGTATGGGAACATGTATCTAATTTGGAACATTCTGTGTTGGCCAAAGTCTATGTTGCATGGAAACTGAACAAATGGTAGGTGATAGTGATACAAATGTCTGATAAGCACAGCATAGTGGACTGCAAAATGTTGGATGGTTACATATGTGGGTGACAAATTTTTACACTCATAATGAAGCAAAGTTTAGACAAAGTTTATTGTAGGACTTGATTGGGATTTTAAGGCAGATCAATATTCCATGGCTAGTAATTGGGGACTTCAATAATGTTTGGTTGTAGGCTGGTATGATAGGAGGAAGACTAGATTTGAATGTAGTGATAAATGCTTTCAATCACACTATAGATAAGGCTAGTTTGTTTGATCTACCCATGTTGGAGGGGATATATTCACATGGAACAATGAGAGGAAATCGGAGGACAGAATAGCAAGTAAATTGGATAGAGCTATGGTGAATGATGAGTAGTTGCAAAATTTTCCCAGTGTGTAGGTGACAGTGGGGGGTTCTAAAATAAGTGATCACGCTCCTATCTCTATACAAATAACATAAAAGAAACAAAAGAGGAAACCTTTCATATTCTTAAATTACTAGGCTGATTGGAAAGGTTTCAATGAACTCATCAAGGAGAGTCAGAATATATAGGTGACAAGGAACCCAATGTATGTATTTGCAAAGAAATTAACAAATACAAAGCTTTTACTTAAAAGGTGGGCCAAAGATGAAGTGAATATTATAAACCTACTAGAAAAAACCAAAAGAGAATGCAAAGAGGTCAGAGAAATGTTGCTACATGACCCACTCAATGGAGAACTGATAAAGAAAGATGGTTAGTTGAAAAGGATGCTAGAGGATCTAAAGAAGGTAGAGGAAAAATTCTATTGGAAAAGAAGTAGAGAGAATTGGATGGAGGATGGTGATAGTAATACCAATCTCTATCACATAGCGGTTAAATAGAGGGAGGGTGATAACATCATTTTAGAACTTATTGATATAGAGGGAAATGTTGTTAGTAAACACGAGGACATAGAGTGGCAAGCCATAGAGTGTTATTCGTCTCTTTATAATAAGGATTTTTGGTCCAATCTTGAGGAGGATGAGATTGAACAGAAGTTCAAACTCACAAGCACTCATAACAACATCCTTACAAGAAAGACAAATGAACATGAAATCAATGAAGTAGTGTGGAGTATTGAAAGCAACAAGTCCCCAGGTTCAGATGGTTTCAATGATTTCTTTTACAAAAAGATGTGGACCTAGTAGCATATGTTGGTTGGTTCTTGGAAGGAGGTAACATGGTTAGGTAGGTCAACTATTAATTCCTAGTTCTCATTCCCAAGGAGAAAGTGACAACTTCTCTTGCTAATTTCAGAATGACTGCATGTTGTTTTGTGCAATATAAAATCATTGCAAAAATTCTGACAGCTAGACTGAAGTTGGTACTTCCCTGTCTTATTTTTGCAAATTAGGGAGTATTTGTGGCAGGTAGTGGTATTAATGATTGTGCTCTCTTGGAAATGGAGTTCTTGCTAGATTACAATGTAATGAGAGGAAGAAAGAAAGCATGTATGAAGCTGGATGTATCTAAAGCATATGATAGTGTTAGATGGGAAAATCTTTGGTGGATCGTGAAACAGATGGGATTCAATGATCAATGGATTGTATGGATGAAACAATGTCTTGGGACTACAAGTTTCTCTATATTGGTAAATAATACTTCAACATGTATCCTCAAAGGAGGAACTAGTCTATGTCAAGGAGACCCCTAATCCCCTATCATTTTGTGATTTCATGGAGTACTTCACATAGAAAATCCAATGTGTAGAAATGAAGAAGGAGATCAAGCTTTACACAGTGCATGGTACAAAAGTGATGACCCACTTTATTTTTGCAAATTATGTGCTTGTCATTATCGAAGCCAAACAAAATATGTTGGGGATGTTGCAGCTTCTACTGAGGGAGTTTGGTGAACAAGTGGGCATGTGGTGAATGCAAGAAAGACACACCTTTTCTTGTTTGAAAATTGTTACCAAATGGATGACATGTTAAAGGAGGCAATTGGAGTAGAGATGGGGAAGTTTCCTACAAAATACCTTGGGTTCCCTTTTGGTTGGAGGTAATCTACACGTCAAAGACTTTGTTGATTGCACTGGTAGACTAGAGACAATGATTAACAAGTGAACAAATCAGAGAACATCTATGGAAGGGAGAGCTACTCTTATGAAGTCTTCTATTGAGGGACTTCTTATATTATAGGTATAATGAGGGGAGAAACTTGGTTTGGTCCTTGATAGAATGGAGATGAAGATGGCAAACTTCTTATGGGCTAGTGAGTATCACCCGACGTGGTATGCAAGAATGGATCTTCTAAAAGATGAAGGCGGACTAGATCTGAAAACTCTAAGAGATAGAGCAAAGTGGGGGACATTGAGAAGAACAATTATATAGAAACAAGGCTAATCAACATGGAGTAAATGGATGAGGGGAAGATATCTAAGAGGTTTGGACTTCAAATTAAAGACAAGAGAGGGATACTCATGTGCTATCAATGTTATGACAGATGTATGCAAGAAAGTGAGGCACTTGTTTGACCTCATGTACCAGGGGGATGGAGGATCAAAGATGCATAGATCAATCTTGGGGAAATGATGAGATCAAGAACTACAAAAGTCAAGCATATGGAGTAGGTGTGCATGACTACACATGTACCAAAATGGAGTATATGTGTCTATAAAATTCCACACAATGCACTAGCTACTCTGGATAAGATACATAGATGGAATCATGAAGTTTCTAATATGTGTGTGCTATGCAAGGAGGCGGATGAGTCCCATATCTACTTGATAGGTTGCTACAAATTCACAAAAGAAGTTTGGAATATTATGTGTGAAGATTTTTTATTGCAACTAAAATTGGAAGAAGAGCCAAGAAGAATGTTGTCAATCTGTAGGAAGGATGACAAGAGATGGCGAGCAGTAGCTCAGGTGGTCACAGCACGGGGCCCCTCCTGAAGGGTCTTGGGTTTGAATCTCCTTGGTGGTGTTGTTCAGAATTATTTCTCCTATAGCACAGTCAGCCTCGGTGTGACTTAATGGGCTATGCTCCTTATAAGATGGGGCTGAGCTCCCCAGGTGGGGCTCAGTGCAAGCCTTACGAGTCTCCTGGGTTACCAAAAAAAAAGAAGGATGACAAGAAGAGGATCTTGTTTGCTGCTATATGCTACCACATATGGCAAGAAAGGAATGCTAGAAGAAATGGTGGTACAACCACTAATGCAAGGAGTATTTTTGTAAAAATTTGCAAATGTGTTAAGCAAAATCTACACATTAGATAGAAGAGGGTGTTATTTTCTGTTATGATGTATGGGGTTGGAGTATATGTAACTCTTGATCTCCTATATTCTTATGAGACATTCAGAATATATTTACCTGATTCCTATATATATATATATATATATATATATATATACTTACATACATATAGATAGAGATATACATAAATACATTAAGTAGATAAAACTGGCGACCTAGGGTTAGGATGGATTTGGCGATCAAGGCCGCGAACAGAAGGGAAAACACGTCCCTCTCCAGAGGGGAGGCTTGCCTTCCCCTCCTCCATATCTGGATCCAACTGGCTTGTAACAATGGTGATCCATATTCAAGATACTAACAGGAAATTATGGACATGAGTCCTCAAAGGGACAAAGCAATTCAGGCTGGCATAGAACTATGATTCTCTAGTGATCGAAGAAGGCAAAAGATTCATCACTATCGATGAAGATGCCTATGATGCTATGGAGAATACCTGGGAGTACACTATCTCAGTCTACACGATGGTTAAAAGACCCTACTACTATCATTTTCTTTCCCGGATCAAGCGAGTATGGAAACCAAATGGGGGATTGATTTTTACTCAAAGACAGACAAGTTCTTCCTAATTAGACTTAACAACAGCAATGATAAGAACATTGTGATAAGCATGGCTCCAAGGTGGTTCGATGACATGCTTTTCTTCATGAAGGAACATCATACTGGTGATGATCTGAAGAAAGGCCAATTTAGTTCAATACCAGTTTGGATAAAGAGCCCCAATATGGAGAGGAATTGGTCAGAAAGAGCAGTGGGCATTGTGGCTTCAGGAGTCAGAAATCTTTTGAGGGTGGAGCTAAGACCTATCCACTAGGAATATCTGGGTGAAGTGAAGACACTTGGTTGAACTTTAGGTGACACATGAACCTCCTAAGGAGATCTGGGTCAATCTACCAAAGAAGGACCTGATCCCTGTGGAGATCCAATATCAACATATCCCAAATAAGTGCCTCGATGGCAAGGTCTTTAGACATGATGAGGAGGACTATCTCTTACATTAAGAAGAAAGGAAGGAAGCTCAAAAGAAGAAGCCAAATACAACATGGGTTGAAGTCCATCACAAAAAGAACAACACTGAGGAAAACTAGACAAAGAAACATGTAGGTGAATCTGCTAAGGAGGGTGTCGATAAGCCTACTGAAGAAGACACAGATAAAGAAGTGGGTGATCCTATTGAGGAAGGTGTAGAGAAACCTACTAATGGAGGATCTGAGAAATCCTTGCAAGACAACACAAATAAGGGAAATAGCATTAACATATCCACTCATAACATATTTGAAAGATTAGATTTAGATGTGGAGATTGAAAGTATGGCACAACCTAAGAAAGAGGTTAGTGCTAGTCCAAAGAACAACAATAAGGGCTTTAAGAATTGTGGAAGTGCAAAGAACAACAATAAGGGCTCTAAGAATTGTGGAAGTGGCTCTAGGGTGACCGAGACACGTAAAATTTGGTCGTCCAAGAAGAGTCATCAATGAACTTTTTCATGTCAAATGTCCATGGTTCCTGTAAACCATAGAAAAGAAGGGAGGTCAGATAGGTTATCTGTACAATACAAGCTTCTATAGTAGGTTTAGTAGAAACCAAAATAAAGGGACCCAATAAGCAACTTATGGAGAAGATGTTCCCTAAAGGCTAGAAGTGGCTTTTGAACCATGAGTACAAAAATAATGGAAGAGTTTGTATTGGTTATAACCCCAAGTCTTGGGATCTCAATCCAATTAATGTTGTTGAGTAGAAAATCATAGCTAATTGCATGAATAAAGGGGGGCTTCAAGTCATCCTAACTGTGGTTTATGCTCATAACCTGATGTGTCAAAGAATGGTTTTATCAGAGAATCTTGAAGACTTAGCTACAATCATCAGACCTCCATGGCTAATGATCAGAGACTTTAACAACATTAGGAAAAGAGAAGAAAAGGTAGGGGGAAGAGAAGTCTTGAAGGAAATTTTGAGCTCATTTAATGATGTAATAGACAAGGCCAACTTGTCTAAGATACCTGTTATTGGCAATGAACCATTTACCTGGCATAATAAAGCTAAAAAACACATCACTTGCAGACTTGATAGAGAGTTGGTTAATGATGATTAGCTCGATTACTTTCCAGGCTCTAAAACAAAGCTCTTGATATCTTGTTTCTTTGATCATGTGGTCTCCAGGTCAATCTAAGGGAGGTCATGAGGAAATATAAACCTTTCAGGTTCTTGAACCTATGGCAATAATGGATGGGTTGCAAGGAGGTCATCTCTAAGGCATGGAATAAGGAGGTCTATGGTAACCATCTTTACTACTTTAATAAAAAACATAAGAATGTTAAGAAGGCACTGAAGGGATTGTCAAGGAAATTTGTGACATCCATAATCTGATGGCCAAGGAAAGATACAAACTGAATGATATCTAAAGATTTTTGAGACGCAATCCTTTAGATCAAGATCTTATCAAAGCTGAGAAAGTCACTCAAGACCGACTGAAAGCTTTAGATAAAGTTGAAGAGTGGTTTTATTGGCAACACAGATGATCTAATTGGATCAAAAGTGGAGACCGCAATACCAAGATTTACCATTCAATACTTAAAAGGAGAGAAGCTATTAACACCATTACTGAATTGTATGACGCTGAAGGCCAATTCATCGACACTGATGAATGATGCCTGAAGGAAACAACAAAGTTTTTCTAAAATCTTTATAACAAAGAACATGAAAAATTGAGCAATGATATTAATTGGGCCAGTTTAGTTACAAAGGAGGATAATGCTATGCTTTGCAAGATTCCTAATGAGGAGGAAATCAAGATATCATTGTGGAGTATTGGGGCTGATAAAAGCCCAAGTCCTGACAGCTTCAATGGTTTCTTTTTCAGGAAGAACTGGGATATGATCAAAGAAGACATGTGGATGTGGTTAAATGGTTCTTTAATGGAGGAAGTATGGTAAAACAAATTAACCATGTTTTCTTACACTCATTCCTAAAAAGGAAACTATATCAACTAGTGTAGATTTTTGTCCCATTACATGTTGCTTGGTTCTTTACAAGATCATTATAGAGATATTCACCATTAGATTTGTAATGACCCTGACCTGGGTTATGAGGCAACCCTACTTTTGTTGGCTATGTAAGTTTCTTAGAAATTTAATATAATCTTCTAAGGAGTTTTGTTATCATAGACACACTTATGTTTCAAATTTGGTCCTGATTGAATGGTGTTTGAGCAATGTTCCTTTGTTTTGGACCAAAGTGCAATTTTCCCAAGATGAGGGGTTACATTGCAATGTGTCACATGTTGAATGTGTTGTAAGTGTTTTAGTATCATAAAATAGAGAATGATGCTAAGTGGTGTCTTGTGGAATGCCTAAATCCCAAGATATAACTTTTTTTAACAATGTTAGTACTGTGTAAACTAATTTTTGTACAATTTATAATTTATCCTATATATGGGATTGAAATGTAAAATTATCACCTCTAGAGTGTCCCTACTTCCTCTATGTATCTTTTAGAGGAAAGAGAAAGAAGAAGACACTATGTTTGAGTCATCTTTGAATGATGATGCTCTTGGTGAAGAATAGACCAAGAAAGAATTGAAGGTAAAGCTCTGTATGTGTTGTATCGAGTTGTGGACTTGATATAGGAGTCCTATCAGCCAAGGAGCCATAGTAGAAGTATCCTATCAGTTTGTTGATCCTTGGAAAAGGCCATGATAGGAAGATCACCTCAAGGAGGTGGTCCATGATGGGTTGCAAAGCCCCTTGCAAAAAGTGTATCAGGTTGCTTATTTGATGAGATAAAGATGAGGAAACTTATCCAACAAGATAAAGGATGGCCAAGATATTGTCTCAAGCTTATCCTCAAGACTCTTTCATGGAAAAATATAGATGTGTGCATGCATGGACACATGTCAACCATGCATGGCCACATGTCATCTAGTAGCATGAGGTGAAGACACCTCTTATACACTTTATCTCATGAAACCAATATATACTTCACCTTTCACCAACTTATGAAAGTTTACGATCCTCACAAACCATATCCCTTGGAGATATCATGCAAAGCCCCTTAGGTATCATGCAAAGTAGCTCAAGGAGCAAGGAGAGCTTGAGCTCCAACCTTTAGGTAAGGCATTGGTCATCTTCAACGTTGGTTGAAGTAGGATATCGGGTTATGAATATTCCTTTCTTTCCTTCTTCACCAAGTGCTTAACTATGGTGATTTCTTATCTACAGAGGAGTTCTAAACGAACCTTGGACCTTGGAGTAGTACATCTTCAACCTTAGGACGTGAAGCTTTGGATCTTGTATCTTTGAAGTGTTCATAAGGGGGGTTATATAACTTGAACCCAATCATGTTCTTATTTACCACAAAGGTTGTTACACTAGAAGATTACTTTCAATTCCGAATTTTTATTGAGTACTTGATGATTCCATGAGTTCTGAGAATTTCCTAGACCTATTATTCATAAACTAGAATAGATAGAATGAAGGTCTAGATATTGAAGAAGATGGTATCACTTTATAAAGTGATATCAGGTTCAAATATACAAACAAGTAGCTCATACCCGATATGGTGATGTATATGTATCACTTGCATCATATGCTTGTGAGATTATATCTCCTTGCATGATATGGAGATGAAGTGTACACCTTGAAAATGATATGGTGTTAACCATATACCTTTTTCATGATAGGAAGTCAAGTAAAGACTCCATGCACGATATAGGGTCAAGGGTGTACTTGTAAGTCGATATGTCAAAACCCTAGTTTGGGTAACCCGATATGAGTAAAGATAAACAAGTACCTCTTGCATGATATGATCATGAAGTATACACTTGTTACATGATATCTTGAAGCATAGATCCTGTGCACGACATGATTGCCTGAGCATACACTTGTGTACAATATATGACATGGATTCAAAATATATTGTATAACCTGATATGGTTGAAATACCTTAAAAATGACCTGGAACCCAAGATGGTGGTTCACCCGATATCAAAGTGAGTGATATCCCATGTACGTTATAAGACATGTCCTATGGACGATATAGGAGATACCTTGCACCTTATACACGATACAAGGTAAAACTATACTCATATGATATGGGAAAAACCCTACATGGAGGAATGAAAAACTGATATGCTTTGAAACCCAATAGACTTTGAAACTCGACATACCCTACCACCTTGTCATGGGTTGATGAGTAATTATCTAGCTTGTCATGAAACCATAAATGAATGAATGGAATATTGAAAGCATGAAATGGTATGAGCTCAAGGGTTTAGGTAACCCGATATGATATCCAACACATAACCCAATATGATACTCGAGATAAGGAAATTGATATGATACCCAATATGGGATCACAATATGACAATCCAATAGAGGGAAAACTGGTATGATAATCCAATATGGAAAGTTGATAGGGCAATCCAAGGAAAGAAATCAATATGGTATTATCTGTATACACTAAAACAATACATGATGAAGTATGTATGTTATGCCCGATATGGTGTCCACCCTGTGCACAATATGACACCAAGCACATAGCTTATACCCGATATGGGGTCAAACACCTAGCTCATACCCGATATGAACTTATCTTGAGTTGATAAGAACTAAGTGATAGTCAATTTGATATGGGTACATGATATCATGATTAGGGAACACACCCTAAAACATGACATGGTGATGTGGTTATACCGCATGCCCGATATGGATACACTACATGAAATAAGAATGTATCTTGAAGCATAATATCTTTACATACACACATCTTGATACCCGATATGGAAGGGATACTTCAATCATATGTGATTGATTGAGTGACATATGTTGCAGGCTGTGTTAATTGCAATATAAAAGATGATATGAATTGTTAATGATGAACTAATATTCCTCAAGAGGAGGATTGAACCGAAAGTATGATGTAATCAATATCCTAGAGAGGATGAGAGAGAAACTCATACTTTGTATTGATAATCATTTAATGATAAATGATGGGAATAAATAGGTATGATTGAATACTTATGATTGAAATGTATGCTCCTAGATGAGTGGAGCAATGAATTAGGGTTTGAATTAATAATATGAACATGAAACCCTATTCGACTACAAAGGGAAACCCCAACCCTAATAATGGCCTTGTGAGCCATGTAAAATAGTTGTTGCCTAATGAGAGGTGACAAGATGTTGAATGGCCTTGTGAGCCATTTGTATAGTTGTTGCCTAATGAGAGGTGAGAAGATGTTCAATGGCCTTGTAAGCCATGTGTATAGTTGTTGCCTAGTGAAAGGTGACAAGATGTTTAATGGCCTTGTGAGCCATGTAAAATAGTTGTTGCCTAGTGAGAGGTGACAAGATGTTCAATGGACTTGTGAGCCATGTAAAATGGTTGTTTCCTAGTGAGAGGTGACAAGCTATTTAAATGGGCCTTGTGAGCCATGTGTATAGATGTTGCCTAGTGAGAGGTGACAAGATGTTCAATGGCCTTGTGAGCCTTGTAAAATAGTTGTTTCCTAATGAGAGGTGACATGATGTTTAAATGGGCCTTGTGAGCCATGTGTATACTTGTTGCCTAGTGAGAGGTGACAAGATACTTAATCAAACCATGTGAACTATGTTAAATACTTGTACAACAAGTGAAATGAATACCTTGGTCTAAGGACCTAGAGGTAATGGTTTCATGTCACAGAGGTAACAATGTTGTGTGGTGATCTAAGGGTTTGAATAACCAGATCCAATAATCATGATGATGATGATGTGAAAGGGATGAGAATTCCCAGTAATGTTATAAGGGACTGAGATCCCAAGTGTTATGCATCTAAATGTGTTCTTAAGATTTGAAAAGTACTTGATAAATGTATTATAGCTTTCTTTGTAGCATTTGTTTATGATTGATGCTTATAACTTGTTTGATGCTAAAAGAATATTGTAATGCACTTAATATATCCCTAGAAATCATAAAATGTTGCCCTGACCATATATCCATCAATGTCAGAATTTTCTGAATGGTGAAATGGGTTCCCCGCGGCATAACCTGGAATGCATATTTTTGAATATGTGGGGGGCGTAAGCTTGGACGACCATGTATGAGCCAATCCCCTTATGAACTCGAAATAAATGAGGATTTGGCTGTGTAAAACCATATCCTGGCTCTAGTGTGACTTTGGTCGTAGACTCTGTGTTGAGTACGGTGAACTGGCCCGTGGCTTAGAGTATGGCTACATGCATGACTCTATAATTTCATAACTGGGGACGGTTGTTAGTAGATGTTCCCTTAAGAGAGTTCATGCTGACATAGTAACTCTGAGCGAAGATGCCTAGTACCCTGGCGAGGTCTTTTTGCAGTGACACAAGATGTCCTGCTAGCAGATGACACGAGATGTCATGTTGAACCTATGTGGCCTCGTACTGACCGAAACAGTTGAGGTCATGGAAACCGGCTCTTCCAATGATATTGTATGGTACCGACTTGTGAGAAGTTTGTGATCGACTGGAGATGAACAAGGTGTACTTAATCTCCTCAGGGCATAAGTGTGATTGTAAAATATGTTCAGTCGTGTAGCATATTTGCTTAAGGATCGAATGCGGAAAACATTGTTTGATGCGCAATTCAGTTATATGTCTTAGTTCATAGATGTTATTTATGTATCTTTACATTCCTTGTAATGTAGATAGATGGTTTTTTACTCTACCATGGGTAGATGTATCATTTTCCTTAAACAAGGAGATTACCTTATTCTGTTCATATAGTGATTAATCATGCATGTTAATATAAAAGAACCTCTGCTTAGTTTTATAATACTTATCTATGATAATAATATGGTCAGCGGAGAGTTATATCTCTCGTTGGGACAATTGTCTCACCCCATGGGATCCACAATTTTTAGGTGGATGAGCACAAAGTGGTGGAGACCTTTCTGTAGAGAAGGAATAATGGCTGGGACAACAGTAACATCTCAGGTTGTGTGTATTATCTGTCATGTCTTGTAGATAGAAGTCCTATGTGTCATCTCTATACTCTCAGGTCCTTAGAGTCAGTTCGTAATGGTTTCATGAACAATCTGAGATTTGGGCTTTTAAGCCTCGAAGTTTTGTGTTGCTTGAGTATGTGTTTTGATAGAGAAATTGTTATATGTTGTCCTCGAGATGAGATGAAACAATGTTGTATAATGTAAATCATGATATGTATGAGTTTTGGATCTTTCAGTAAGAGTTATCAGGAAAAGGATCTTCTTGCAAAATGGTTTTAAATTTTATTGATTTTTATTAATTCGTTGTTCTGGTAATTCCACATCATTAGTAATGATTTGGTTGTCGGTTTGATGACGGTCGTTACAAGTTTGGTATTAGAGCTTAAGGTTCACTGAGTCTATAGAGACATAGGACTAAGGTGTTGAGTATGTTCTAGTATCCTCCAATATATCTTATAATGACTTCTTCTTATGCAGAATAAAGGGTGAAGTTTAAAAATGACTAGAGAACATGAGGAACACACTGTTGAGAGCAATGTTGTTGCACCAAGAAAAGGTGCAAGGGATCAGGGAAGGGAAGAATGAAGCCTAAGAATTCTCATCTTGACCCAATCATGATAGAGAAACCTTCTTTTTATTCTCTTGTTGGGTAGGTTAGGAAAACAATGATGAATATAGTGGAATACATCCTAGGTTACCAGTCCTCAATGTAGAAACTTTGGGTTTGGAAAGGGTTTCTAAATGACATAGTCATGTTGGAACAGTGGAAAATGAGAGAAGGATTGACGTATGGTGAGAAATAGACTCTTCCATAAGTATAAACAGATAGTACATCTGTGATGGCAATGCCCAAGAAGGGGCGATAAGTTGACAATTAAAGTAAGGTCTCTATAATTCTAGAGACATTTTCCTACTTGTTCTAAAAAGCCAAAGTGTTTGGTGCCACAAGTGCAATAAATGCCTAGTGTATCAGGGCAAAGGACTTGATGTTCCACCAGTTAGAACTTGTGATTTAGCCTCTACATCGGTCATAAGGCCGACAAGGCTAGGGAATGCTTATAAGATGTGTTATGAGTGTAAACAGATTGGACATATTCGATCCTCTTATCCAAAAAGGAAGGAGGAAATGACCCAACCGCCGAGGCAAAGTTAGAAAGACTCTCAAAGGCAATGGTCTAGTAGTGACATACGAGGACGTAGACAGACGTCTCGAGTAGGTCCATCAGCACCGAGCAATATAGCAAGACGTTGGGATCAGGCAGCGACAAGATTCTATGAAAAGAATCAGCCTGAGCCAGTAAACAATCCACAAGTTGAGACAGGTCAGATGAAATAGTGTCATTATGATATGTCGTTTCATGATTCTATTTGTTAAATATAAGAAAAATAGTTGATATTGAGCTTCCTTTGACTAGTCCTATGAGGATACAAGGAAGATGAGGACTTACATTTTGCTCAGTAGTCTTTTAAATGCTTTATAGTTGCTCTTATCTGTGTGAAAGAGGATGAGGTGCAGGGGTGATGCCTGGAGAAAATCTAGGGATGTTAAGTCATATGTTTTGATGATTTGAAAAGTAAGGAATATGATAGTAAACAAAGTGCATACCACCTAATCTTAGTACTTGTTTACCCTGGCTAGGTATTCAACTATTGAAGATAAGGTAGGTATGGAACTCTTAGATTGTTATCTTTCTGATTACTCTAATCAAGTAGTCATTTTGAGACAATATAGTGAGCATAAAAAAACTGAAAATATGGCATGGATATCTTTACCACATCCTAAGTGCAATAATAAGAATCTGAGATGATCTCAGATCAATCTGTGTGTATGAGAAAGTAAAGAGTATATTCCTCATGATAAGAGAAAGAGAACAAGGGAGATGATCCATGTTTGATAAAGTCTGTGTGAATAGTAAAGATCTTTTCCCATAATGTGGAAATGGTAAATATGATAAAACCATGAAATGTTCATGAACATGTTGTCCAATAATAAAGAAAGGGGTGATGATATGTAATCATCCATATAATTCATATGCCAATGGAAAGGAACCTGAGATGCAACAAGTGTAAATGATTCATAAACAATGAAAGTTCATGCAATAATCTTAGGAGATGATAATGTCTCCTCTTTGATAAACAACCCTGGGTAATGATGGGGTGGTGAAAGGAATATGTTTCTTTGTGTTCTTTCCTTTCAGAGACCTGGAAATCAAGTGAGTCTGAGGACACTTGATGTGCATGAGTTATAAGTGATCTTTTGATGGATACTTAGAAAAGTATCAATTTGTCTTGGACTTTGGTTCCAAGATAAAGATATGTGTAATATATAATGTTCAAAGATAAAAGAAAGATCCTTTTGTATATTTGACTTTGGTATTAACAATAGAGAGATGGAAATGATGAAGATGTGATGTGTTTTCGACACATGTGAAAGATACCAAGGTAAGAAATTCTGGTATCCAAGATGTGCCAGGTGGCATAGGAAAGTAAGAATATGTGTTACACCCCGATCTCACAACTACCATTAATCATGATATTAGGGAATAAATTGAGGATTTAATGTAATACAAAGATCACCCTTAACTTTTTCTTCTTTTTCAAACTCTTTATTTTCTCTCATTTAACCACATAAACAAACTTTACAAGGGAATCTAAACATTGATTTCTCTAATTTGATTTCAACAATAAAACTGCATGTATGAAGATTCATTATGTTTCTCATACTTTTAAGCACATAAGACTTTCTGATTTGCATATATTGCTAAAAGAGGAATAATGTTATACATCATCATTTACAACTCTCTCTTATTTCTTTACAAGGACCTAGAGTGACAAGGACCGACTGAACTTAACTATACTCAGACTTAACTCTTGTGGCAGATCTACTATTATGCAATGACCTTCTTCAAGTCCATGTGATATCCCTAAAAAATTGTGAATAGAGGGGTGAGCCTACTCGCTCAGTGAATGAGTACTTCAAAGAAATAGTCTAAAGCACTAATATAATTATAGATATACTTTTAAGAAACTGATATCAATTATAATAGAAGAAAGCTTTAAAGAGATTGATCATTGACAATCATAAATATGGTAGGATACTCTAGATATCAACAAGAGTAAATCAATATATGAGCATGCTTTATAAATTTCAAAGAGAACTAATAATTCAGAAACATACAAAGAATAATTGATGGGAAACTGTAGTTGAATCTTTCTTAACATTTCTTACTTATGAAAAACTTTTTAAACCTATATGAACATATTTTAGCTTATGCCCTGATCATATGTAGTGTACTCTACATATGAAGACTCGTAGTGAACTATGTTCTCACCGTAAAAGACTTAGCGGACACACCCGGGAATGCTAAGGCTGACTACTCTTTGGTCTGCAATAGGAAAATGGCTCTCTAGCCTCAGCACATCTATTATGCTATAAAAACTGGACTCCTCCTCTAACCTGAGCACACATGTGGGGAGTCAAGCCACCTATTGGATTTTCTTCTACTCTAGTGCCACCAAGATCTCTGGTTGATGTTGGACACTATATTCTGTAATTTAAGGAGACTTCCACTAGGGCATCGCCCCCCGCACCACCTGTTGGTACGTTCTGATCCCCATATACTGGACGCACTGCTAGGGTTAGGTCATTTCATCCCTAAAGCGCAGACATCTCATAGGGATTCTACGGTTTTCATGGCTCTTAAGTCTATTATTTTATTATACCTAGAAAGCTCTTACTATATTGTATATTTTCCCTTACTTATACTTGACTCTGATATCTCTATGGTACCGTGTCTATTTATTTGAAGTTTATAACACAACATGTATATCATTCTAAACTTTGTAGAGCAATATACTCAAAACACTATAATATACTGAGAAATCAACATTTTATATCTAAAGGTAGACTAAAATTCTTAAATAACAGAATACATGTTCACTTGATACTTTATACACTAGAATCATGCAATTGAACTTCTTAATACACTGATAAGAGTTAATTACTTGACATACAAGTAATCATCATTTGTACCTGTAAATTATTTGTACTTTCTTGGAAAATGTGCACTTCAACCCAAATCCTGAGTTGTGCATCACCACATCTCATACGGAGAACATTGATATCAAAATACTTTATTCATTGAACCCCGTATCCTTAGGGTTTCATTTACCTCATTCACTTATCACATGGATCTCATAAGGATTTCATGCGACATAAACATTCATTGAATAAAGACTACTATCAACAAATCATATAAAATCAAAATATATATGAAACCTTGGAACTGAGCTGAATTTGGGTTTCCATGCCATTCATTGAGATTACATGCATCAATAATAAAATTAAATAAATAAAGTCTATCATGTTAAGAAAATCATTTCAAATGGGTTTCACGATATCTATTTGCAAATATCCAACTTTCCTCACAGGTAGGGTTTCACCCTCTTTACTGAGTTATCAAACAAAAACTATTCACCTTAAATGAAATCCAAGATAGTATCTGACATATATGTACTACGAATTCAGATAACAATCATTCATAACCAAGGGGATCCAGATAAACAAATTTCTTTATTTAATTATACATCAATTTCAGTCAAAGACAAATTCCCTATATTTCAATTTACTCTTATAACCTCCGTGAATACTTAGGGAATTCTCATTAGGATGTATTGTATACATTTCTAATATGATTTTATCATCTTAAATTCATCCAAACAGAGGAAGAATCCATTTGATATCATTTTGCAACAACTTAGATCAAACACACAATTAAGGGTTTGTAGTCGCATACTAAGCAATTAAAGATTATGGGTGATTGAACCAATTTTCGTGAAATATACTATTAAAAGGAAGTTCCCACTCACCCTAAGGTGTGAAAATACCTTAAGAACACAGCTCATCCCTGAAAATCTTGATCTCATATCAAATCCCTAGCAATTCACCCGATTCTTCTTCCTTTCAACTCGGAAACCCTAAAAATGAGGGGTTATGAAGAACGACTGAGAAAAGAGGAAGTTTTGATACCATTTTGGATCAAATCAGAGGAGGGACGTAATCTTGACCTGTGAGAGAAGATTCACCATTAAAGTCTATGCAAAGAAGCTAAACTTACATGAAATCATCATTCCTCAGACTGCAAAACCCTAAGTCAGCATCTCCATCACTTTCTCCTCTCAAACCCTAACTCTCCCTCTCTCTCTTGGATTTTGTTTTTCTAGATTGAATCACAAATTATGAGAGCTCCTAGTGTGTTAGGTTGACCATATAGAGCAATTGAGATGCTTGGGTCAATTGCACATTGACCCCTCACTATACTTTCTCTTATTTCAGCTGAATTTGCTGTCATAAAAATATTATTATAATTCATCTACTGATAAGGTCTAAACGCATCCAAAAATTATGAAAATTTTACATTTTGTTTAGTATTGAGTTTCAGATCTCAAATTAAATTTTCAGATCATTTGGTACTACCAATAAATAAATAAAAATAAAACACTACACTACTGAAAAGCACCATGTCAGCATTTTGGTCGAAGTATAGTTTGACCAAGAACCACATTCAAAGAACACTCAAATATTCTGAAATTTTTCTCCAATATGCACAATTGAGTTATCCATATCATATCCAAAATTCAATTAAATAAAAAAATTATAGAAAATATGAAAAATCAGTTACCACACTTCTATCTTGATCAAATTCCATATTCATGTACTATCAAAACCCTAATTTTTGCCGATTAGGGTTTACATTTCTCAAACCCTAATTCTTCAAACTAAAATCATAGTTATAGTTTATTCTTAGGTTTGAAACATCACAATTGATCTACCATCATTAATCAAGTCTAAATGATGTTCAATCTAATTACGCCTGTAATCTTTCAGGCAAACCCTAGTTTACCAGTTAAGTACAAATGTGGTCATTACAATTCTCACCCCCTTAAAAAGTTTTGTCCCCGAAACATAAATACACAAACAAAGTATATTCAAAGTTTATTTTAAGCTTCTGAAATCTTACATGTCATTACATTCTTGTATTTTATACTTGAATGTAGTTTTCAACATTAAGTCCTTTATTTCTTTTCTAATCACAACATGTTAAAATAGTTCTCAATGATGACAAACAAATTCTCTATGCCACAATAAATCATAGCAGAGAGAGAGAGAGAAACAACCATTTCAATATTTTTTTATACTCTTGAGGTGTTACCTCAACATTGATAATCTGATCCAACTATCTCAATTCATATAGATCAATTAGTACTATTGTTATGTATTACATCTAAGTCACAAAAGAGAGTTCACCATGTTCTTTTGAATATTACTATTGTGCTACTCAAATAGCAAAGTAGTCTTGAGTTGGAAGACATGATTAAACAACAATTGTACAATACTACTCACGACATCCTTATTGCATCATGGATGCATAAGGTGAAGCATTAGCATCACATTCCATATTATTCTCAAGTATGAACCCACACATAATTCAAGGTGTGACCATTGGGTTATAGCATACTAGGGTTTCAACAACAATAACAAAGTACTCCATGATTGTATTAGTCATTCAAGGACTATTCATACCCAATTACCATCACTTAGTTATATTAAAGCTAGGTATAACAAGCTATACCTCGTTAGGGTTACATATCAATACAATATGGTTATCATCCCTTCTATTCATATGAGTGAATAGGTAAGACTACCTTATTCAGGGTAACCCTCCATTTATTTTATCATCATTTGACCGATATCACCATACCACAATTGTACAATACTAAGATGGATTACTGGTATGAATGACTACAACTATCAGACACCTTTAATTAACATATTGCTTGCACATGTACAACTAAAATCATACGTAGAACCAATTTACATCCGTTAATATGCCTTTAACAAATTATAATTCTAAAAACAAATTCACATATTACTAAAAGCCATTGTTTTCTCTTATCTCTCTCCTCATTCACTACTACTTACTTTTTGCTACTTATCCTTCTCATTTTAATCATGTAGATTAAACATTCCTAAAATTGAAACATACAAGGTACAAATAGATTATTCATCATTCTTGCTATCACTTCGAGAATTTATCTCATATCACACTTCACTCATATTTTATTTCTCCTTTTGTTCAAAACACACTTGTTACATTTCAAATTTATATCTTACTCTTTACTCCGAATTATTTCCATATTGTTTATCTACCTTTTAGATTAGCTATCTTTAAACCCTGGATTACTATCAGTGATAGTTTACTTCTCATAGTGCAAATCTCATGATCTTGTTTTATAGAGATGCTAGTATTCAAGGTCAAATCACTAGTCACATCCCTTGAACTACTACAACTCTAAACATTCTAGGGTTTGGTCTTTATCAGTAGCATGGCATTATTGTGGTGTGACTTTGCTCCCTTAATTTGAAAGTCAAACTTTAGAACTCACAAGTTTTACTAAAGTCTTCTTTATCTTATCGATTGAATTTCCTTTCTCTTACTTGGCCATTCAGATAGATTACATTCTCAATTACCCTGCTAGGGTTTCATCATCATATTGTGTGTCATTATTACATTCACTAGATGTCTCTACCATGGTGGTTGTGCATCATATATGATTCATTTTCTTATCACTTCATTCCCACATTGCTATCTTTAAGGAAGATATGAAAGAGAAAATGATTTTGAGACATAGAATTCTTATCTTCAAACATTCAATAATACATTTCTCATATGTAGGTTTAATTAATTATCAAAAACGATACTTGACTAATTAGCACTTTCTTGAATCTCGCAACCTATTTCTAGTATAAACTATATTACTATATTATGTTATAAACCCTTCTTTACTTTCCATAATCCTCTTACCATATACTACTATTCCACATGTCATCTTTAACTTCTAGTTTTCTCTTATGATGATGATGCTTCTTTTATGTGTATGATCATGTATACCATGTTGCATATATTTCCTTTTATCCTTCTATCAATGTGAAGTTGAAATTCTAAATCAATAATCTCTCTACTAGTATTACCTCATGTTTAATACATTACATATCCTTCATTTTAAATCAAACAGATCATGCATGGGTGAAACATAGTTTCTCTTTCAATCAAGTTTTTCCTTCCTGAATATAGTCTACCTTTGTATGACTTATTCATTTATTTAGCTACACTTTTGTTCTTCTTTTAGAAACTAGTTTTTTGTTCTATAGAGACTTAGAATCCAAAGGCAGTAAGAATGAATGTATTAAACTTATTAATAAAGGTATACATTCCATGCTCTCAATTATATCATAACCCTCATTCCTTAATAAAGCTCATTGTTTCCAACATTTCTCTTTGTTTCAACTAAGTTTCTTATCCTAGTTTATGATTTACATGCTCATCTAATTCTCTACACTTTAACTCTTCTGAAGAATCTTCACTTCTATGTACTTATTGTATACTTAGCTCTTTTCTTCTATTTTCCCTTTGCTTTGGAGTACATAAAAACATTGTACTCGGTTATATAATCCATTCCTCATGATTGATTCTTACTATCTTGGCCCCTTACATACTTTTCTCATATCTTTTCCATATTTCATATTTAAAGTTCATATAATACGAATAATTAAACTTAATTTGAACCTTATGTCGTGTTCCTTTATTCCCAATTAAGGGTTTCTCATATGAGGCCCCAAAGTTGGATCTCAAATATCAGTTCCAACATATTCTTACTTATCCCAGTCTTTCCCTTATACTTCAAAATCTTAGAGTATATACATTCATACTAGAATTTGGATCTAATCTATCCAGAATTTACTCTTGTTATGTTACTAATCAGAGTCATTAGATCCCAGTAATGCATCCTGCCAGCCGAACCAGGCCGAACCTGTAGCCCTTAAGCCAAGAGCTACTCAGGATTACTCAACTCCTGTTCATCTCAAATGTGTGGAAGAAAACTTATACACTTAGGATAGCTCATTCAAAGATCATTTCTAGTCTACTTGATACAAAGAATATAATCAATAAATGCTACAACTGCATAGTGTACAATAAATCTTAAAGACCCATATATATTTCAAAATACTGAATATCTGAATTCAAACATATAAGAGATTTTCTATTCATCTCCAATAAAACAATAATATGAAATGAAAGTTCTATCTCATTTTATATTTATGCTCTTAATTCATGTTACTTATCTTGTTTCTATCCCTAATATTTATAGGGTTCCTCTCTAGACCATCTTTTCATTGTATACCTGGCCAGGGTATACATGAAAGAATAGACAGAGTAACTTGATACTGGTTGATCCAAGTACTTAGATATCGGGCCAGGAAATCCAATACTCAAATACCCAGAGCTAACGTCATAACATCTCCTATCTGCCACACTTATGACTCTAACATACTAACTTAATGGTCCCTGAAAACTTAGCCTAAGCTCTAATACCAAGTTGTTACACCCCGATCTCACAATTACCATTAATCATGAGATTAGGGCATAAATTGAGGATTTAACGTAATACTAAGATCACTCTTAACTTTTTCTTCTTTTTCAAACTCTTTGTTTTCTCGTATTGAACCACATAAACTAACTTTATAAGAGAATCTAAACATTGATTTGTCTAATTTGATTTCAATAGTAAAAATGCATGTATGAACATTCATTCTGTTTCTCATACTTTTAAGCACATAAGACTTGCTGATTCGCATATATTGCTAAAAGAGGAATAATGTTATACATCATCATTTACAACTCTCTCTTATTTCTTTACAAGGGCCTAGAGTGATAAGGACCGACTGAACTTAACTATACTCAGACTTAACTCTTGTGGCAGATCTACTTTGATGCAATGACCTTCTTCAAGTCCATGTAATATCCCTAAAAAATTGTGAGTATAGGGGTGAGCCTACTCGCTCAGTGAATGATTACTTCAAAGAAATAGTCTAAAGAACTAATATAATTACATATATACTTTCAGCAACTGATATCAATTATAACAACAAAAAGCTTTAAAGAGATTGATCAGTGACAATCATAAATATGACAGGATACTCTAGATATCAACAAGAGTAAATTTATATAGAGCATGCTTGATAAATTTCAAAGAGAACTAATAATTCAGAAACATACAAAGAATAATTGCTAGGAAACTGTACTCGAATCTTTCTTAACCTTTCTTACTTATAAGAAACTCTTTAAACCTATATGAACATATTTTAGCTTATGCCCTGATCATATGCAGTGTACTCTACATATGAAGACTCATAGCGAACTACGATCTCACCAAACAAGACTTAGCAGACACACGCAGGAATTATAAGTGTAACTACTCTCTGGTCTGCAATAGGAAAATGGCACTCTGGCCTCGACACATCTATTATGCCGTAAAAACTGGACTCCTCCTCTAACCTGAGCACACAGGTGGAGAGTCAAGCCACCAATTGGCTTTTTCTGTACTCTAGTTCCACCAAGATCTTTGATTGATGTTGGACACTGCATTCTGTAATTTAAGGAGACTTCTACTAGGGATTTGTCCCTTGTACCACCTGTTGGTACATTCCGACCCCCGTATACTGAACACATTTCCAGGGTTAGGTCATTTCATCCCTATGACGCAGACCTCTCATAGGGATTCTACAGTGTTCAGGGCTCTTAAGTCTATTATTTTATTATTCCTAGAAATCTTTTACTATATTGTATATTTTCCCTTACTTATACTTGACTCTGGTATCTCTATGGTACTGTGTCTTTTTATTTGAAGTTTATAACACAACGTGTATATCATTCTAAACTTAGCAGAGCAATATACTTAAAACCTATAATATACTGAGAAATCAAAATTTCATATTTGTAGGAAGACTAAAATTCTTAAATAACAGAATACATGTTCACTTGATAAATTATACACTAGAATCATGAAATTGAACTTCTGAATACACTGATAAGAGTTAATTACTTCACATACGAGTAATCGTCATTTGCACGTGTAAATTATTTGTACTTTCTTGGAAAATGTGCACCTCAACCCAAATCTTGAGTTGTGCATCACCACATCTCACACTGAGAACATTGATATCAAAATACTTGATTCATTGAACACCCTATCATTAGGGTTTCATTTACCTCATTCACTTATCACATGGCTCTCATAAGGATTTCATGCGACATAAACATTCACTGAATAAAGACTACTATCAACAAATCATAAAAAATCAATATATGTATGAAACCTTGGAACTGAGCTGAATTTGGGTTTCCATGCCATTCATTGAGATAACATGCACGAATAATAAAATTGAATAAATAAAGTCTATCATGTCAAGAAAATCAGTTCAAATGGGTTTGACGATATCTATTCGTAAATATCCAACTTTCCTCACATCTAGGGTTTCACCTTCTTTACTGAGATATCAAACAAATACTATTCACCTTAAATGAAATTCAAGATAGTATTTGACATATATGTACTATGAATTCAGATAAACAATCATTCATAACCAAGGGGATCCAGATAAACAAATTTCTCTATTGAATTATATAGTAATTTCAGTCATAGACAAATTCCCTATATTTTAGTTTACTCTTATAACCTGTGTGAATACTTAGGGAATTCTCATTAGGATGCATTGTATACATTTCTAATATGATTTTATCATCTGAAATTCATCCAAATAGAGGAAGAATCTATTTCATATCATTTTGCAACAACTTAGATCAAACACACAATTTAGGGTTCGTAGTCGCATACTAAGCAATTAAAGATTATGGATTATTTAACTAATTTTCGTGCAATATATTGTTTAAAGGAATTTCCCACTCACCCTAAGGTGTGAAAACACCTTAAAAATGCAGCTCATACCTGAAAATCTCGATCTCATATCAAATCCCTAGTAATTCACCCGATTCTTCTTCCTTTCAACTCAGAAACCCTAAAAATGAGGGATTACGAAGAAAGAGTGAGAAAAGGTGACATTTTGATACCATTTTGGATCAAATAAGTGGAGGGATAAAATATTGACATGTGAGAGAAGATTCACCATTAAATTTTATGCAAATAAGCTAAACTTACATGATTTCATCATTCCTCGGACCGCAAAACCCTAGGTCAGCATCTCCATCACTTTCTCCTCTCAAACCCTAAGTCTCCCTCTCTCTCTAGGATTTTGTTTCACTGGATTGAATCACGAATTATGAGATCTCCTTGTGTGTTAGGTTGACCATATAGAGCAATTGATCTTCTTGGGTCAATTGCACATTGACCCCTCACTATACTTTCTCTTATTTCAATTGAATTTTCTATCATAAAAATATTACTATAATTCGTCTACTGATAAGTTCTAAACGCATCCAAAAATTATGAAAATTTTACATAGTGTTTAATATTGTGTTTTATATCTCCAATTAAAATTTCAAATCATTTGGAGTCACCAATAAATAACTAAAAATAAAACACTACAATGCTGAAAAGCACTCTGTCAGCATTTTGGTTGAAGTATAGTTCGACTGAGAACCACACTCAAAGAACACTCCAATATTCTGAAAATTTTCTCCAATATGCATTATTGATTTATCCATATCATATCAAAAATTCAATTAAATAAAAAAATTAGAAAATATGAAAAATCATTTACCGCACTGCTATCCTGATCAAATTCCATATTCATGTACTATCAAAACCCTAATTTTTGCCAATTAGTGTTTACATTTCTCAAACCCTAATTCTTCAAACTAAAATCATAGTTAGAGTTTTTTATTAGGTTTTAAACATCACAATTGATCTACTATCATTAATCAAGTCTAAACAATGTTCAATCTAATTAACCATGTAATCATTCAGGTAAACCCTAGTTTACCAATTAAGCACAAATGTGGTCGTTACAATATGACTCTTGATAAGATGATTAATGTTTGGTTACCTATAAGGGCCAACCTTTAGATAATTCTAGTAAGGAAATAATATGTTAGGGGTTTATCCTTTGCATAAACATAACTTTGATAAAAATGTATTTATTGAAGGAACAATTGTGGAATCGTTTTGAGAAAAAGCTTATCAAGCTAAAGATAATTCCTTAATGTATCCCTATCTAGATCTGTTGAAGTAGACTATTCATAACATATAGAGAAATAAGTTCTTCTTTAGTAATTGAATTTTCCTTATTACAATAAAATGAATTATTAGGAAGATGGTTGATACAAGCTATAAGAAAGTTTAGTGTAGAGATAACATATTAGAGTGGCACTAAAGATGTATGATAAGACCTACAATCTTAAGAGGGTGACAAAACGTAACCCTGATCTCTCCTTGAAAGTGAAATTCTAAAATAAGTGAGGAGTATGGAAGACTCCCTATAATCTTGTCATATAAAATATGTGATTCAATAAGGTTTTACACCTGAATTATTCATAGTACTTATCTGACTTAGAAAGTGTTACTTGACACAGAATTGACTTCATAGTCAGTGATAAATAGAATAGCCAGTATGTGTCATGTATGATAGGTCTTATGATGATCTTTTATGAAAAGGATTTGCACTGGTCAAAGTTCTTTGGCATCTCCATGACATCAAGATGTTATATGGAGACTTGACAATATGATGCATGAATGACAATTATCTTCCTTCATCTGGGATTTCGGGGACGAAATCCTTGTTAGGGGTTTATAACTTGTAATGACCCTGACCTGGGTTATGAGGTAACCCTATTTGTTTCGGCTAAGTAAGTTGCTTAGAAATTTAATATATTCCTCTAAAGAGTTTTGTTATCATATGACACACTTATGTTTCAAATTTTGTCCTGATTGAATGCTATTTGAGCAATATTCCTTTATTTTGGACCAAAGTGTAATTTTCCCAAGATGAGGGGTTACATTGCAGTATGTCACATGTTTAATGTGTTCTAAGTGTTTTAGTATCATAAGAGAGAGAATAATGCTAAGTGGTGGCTTGTGGAAAGCCTAAATCCCAAGATATAACTTGTTTGAACAATGCGAGTACTGTGTGCACCAATTTTTGTAAATTTTGTAATTTATCCTATATATGGGCTTGAAATGCAAAAGTATCACCTCTAGAATGTCTCTACTTCCTCTATGTATCTTTTAGAGGAAATATAGAGAAGGAGACACTATGTTTGATTCATCTTTGAATGATGATGCTCTTCGTGAAGAATAGACCAAGAAAGAATTGCAGGTAAAGCTTTTTATGTGTTGTATCGAGTTGTGGACTTGATATAGGATTTCTATCGGCCAAGGAGCCATATTAGAAGTATCCTATCAGTTTTTTGAGCTCTGGAAAAGTCCATGACGGGAATATCACCTCAAGGAGGTGGTCCATGATGGGTTGCAAAGCCTCGTGCAAAACGTGTATCATGTTGCTTATTTGATGAGATAAAGATGAGGAAACTTATCCAACAAGATAAAGGATGGCCGAGATATTGTATCTAGCTTATCCTCAAGATTCTTGCATGGAAAGATATAGATGTGTGCATGCATGTCCACGTGTCAACCATGCATGTCCATGTGTCATCTAGTAGCATGAGGTGAAGACACCTCTTATACACTTTATCTCATGAAGCCAAGTATATATACTTCATCTTTCACCAAATTATGAAAGTTTACGATCCTCACAAACCATATCCCTTGGAGATATCGTGCAAAGCCCCTTAGGTATCATGCAAAGTAGCTCAAGGACCAAGGAGAGCTCGAGCACCAAGCTTTAGGTAAGGCTTAATTTGGTCATCTTCAACCTTGGTTGAAGTAGGATATCAGGTTATGAATATTCCCTTCTTTCCTTCTTCACCAAGTGCTTGACTATGGTGATTTCCTATCTATGGAGGAGTTATGAATAAGCCTTGGACCTTGGATAAGTTCATCTTCAACCTAAGGATGTGAAGCTTTGGAGCTTGGAGCTATGAAGTGTTCATAAGGTGGGTTATATAACTTGAACCTAATCATGTTATTATCTGCCACTTAACTTGATACACTAGAAGATTACTTTCAATTCTAAGTTTTTATTGAGTACTTGATGATTCCATGAGTTCTAATAATTGCCTACACCTGTTATTCATAAACTAGAATAGATAGAACGAAGGTCTAGATCTTGAAGAAGATGGTATCACTTTATAAATTGATATTTGGTTCAAGCATACAAACAAGTAGCTCATACTTGATATGGTGATATACATATATCACTTGCACAATATCCTTGTGAGATTACATGTCCTTGCTCAATATGGAGATGAAGTTTACACCTTGAAAATGATATGGTGTTAACCATATATCTTTTGCATGATAGAAAGTCAAGTAAAGACTCCATGCACTATATAGGGTCAAGGGTGTACTTGTAAGTCGATATGTCAAAACCCTAGTTTGGGTAACCCGATATGAGTAAAGATAAACAAGTTCCTCTTGCATGATATGATCATGTAGTACACACTTGGTACATGATATCTTGAAGCACACATCATGTGCATGACATGATTGCTTGAGCATACACTTGTGTACAATATATGACATGGATTCAAAATATATTGTATAACCTAATATGGTTGAAATACCTTAAAAATGACATGGAACCCAAGATGGTGGTTCACGCGATATCAAAGTGAGTGATATCCCATGTAAATTATAAGACATTCCCTATGGACGATATAGGAGATACCTTGCACCTTATACACGATACAAGGTAAAGCTATACCCTTGTACGATATGGGAAAAACCCTAGATGGAGGGATGAAAACCCGATATGCTTTGAAATCCAATAGACTTTGAAACCTAACATACCCTACCACCCTATCATGAGTTGATGAGTAATTATCTAGCTTGTCGTGAAACCATAAATGAATGAATGGAATCTTGAAAGCATGAAATGGTATGAGCTCAAGGGTTTAGGTAACCCGATATGATATCCAACACATAACATGATATTATACCCGAGATAAGGAAATCGATATGATACCCGATATGGGATCACGATATGATAATCCAATATAGGGAAAATTGGTATGATAATCCAAGATGGAAAGTTGATAGGGCAATCCAAGGCAAGAAATCAATATGGTGTTATCTGTATACACTTCAAAAATACATGATGAAGTATGTATGTTATGGTCGATATGGTGTCCACCCTGTCCACAATATGACATCAAGCACATAGCTTATACCCGATATGGTGTCAAACACCCAGCTCATACCCGATATGAACTTATCTTGAGTTTATAAGAACTAAGTGATAGTCAATTTGATATGGGTACACGATTCCATGATTAGGGGACACACCCTAAAACATGACATGGTGATGTGGTTATACCACATGCCTGATATGGATACACTACATGAAATAAGAATGTATCTTAAAGCATAATATGTTTACATACACACATCTTAATACCAGATATGGAAGGGATACTTCAATCATATGTGATGGATTGAGTGATATATGTTGTAGGTTGTGTTAATTGCTATATAAAAGATGATGTGAATTGTTAATGATGAACTAATATTCCTCAAGAGGAGGATTGAACCAAAAGTTTGATGTAATCAATATCCTAGTGAGGATGAGAGAGAAACTCATACTTTGTATTGATAATCATTTAATGATAAATTATGGGAATAAATAGGTATGATCGAATAATTATGATAGCAATGTATGCTCCTAGATGAGTGTAGAAATTAATTAGGGTTTGAATGAATAATATGAACATGAAACCCTATTCAACTACAAAGGGAAACCCTGACCCTACTAATGGCCTTGTGAGCCTTGTAAAATAGTTGTTGCCTAATGAGACGTGTCAAGATGTTCATTGGCCTTGTGAGCCATGTGTATAATTGTTGCGTAGTGAAAGGTGATAAGATATTTAATGGCCTTGTGAGCCATGTAAAATAGTTGTTTCCTAGTGAGAGGTGACAAGATGTTCAATGGCCTTGTGAGGCATGTAAAATAGTTGTTGCCTAGTGAGAGGTGACAAGATGTTTAAATGGGCCTTGTGAGCCATGTGTATAGCTGTTGCCTAGTGAGAGGTGACAAGATGTTCGATAGCCTTGTGAGCCATGTAAAATAGTTGTTTCCTAGTGAGAGGTTAGATGTTCAATGGCCTTGTGAGCCATGTAAAATAGTTTTTGCCTAGTGAGAGGTGACAAGATGTTTAAATGGGACTTGTGAGCCATGTGTATACGTGTTGCCTAGTGAGAGGTGACAAGATACTTAATCAAATATTGATGTGAACTATGTGAAATACTTGTACAACATGTGAAATGAATACCTTGGTCTGAGGACCTAGGGGAAATGGTTACCTATTATAGAGGTAACAATGATGGGTAGTGATCTAAGTTTGAATACCCAGATCCAGTAATCATGATGATGATGTGAAGGGATGAGAATTCCCAGTAATGTGTTAAGGGACTGAGATCCCAAATGTTATGCATCTAAATGTGTTACTAAGATTTGAAAAGTACTCGATAAATGTATTACATTTTTCTTTGTAGCATATGTTTATGATGGAAATGCAAGGATTCCATCTCTTTTGCTAGCTCACTGCACCATGGCAGTAGTAGCTTGTCGGGGAAGAATTGGGGTGAATCCACGAGAAAGCGTCAAACAAAGAATCGAGACCAAGTATATGAAGAACAAGGTGTGAACAACTCAGCGAAACCATTAATTTGGCTAGAGATGCATGGAGGAGAGAGGAAGGTTCATCGCAAGGTTAGGGCCAAAATGAGACCACTGACCGCACAACTCACGACTGATGGAGAAATTCATGTATGAGGAGAGTTCCTGGAGGTTGAACGGAGATGAGTGTACCAATATTTATATGTGAGGGTATGCGAGTCGAGGAGTAGGGAGGTTGGTTGAAAACCTTGTTGTATAAGAATTGGGAAAATCATCAATAATGGAAGCTAGGTCTCAAACAAGCCATCACTAGGTGCAGAAACTTCTCAGGAAACTAATGGAAGAAAAATCTCAAAGAATCGTCGAGATATGACCGAGAAATTTGAGAAACAAAATTCAATAGTGTGGTGTCTGCTTCCCAAATTGGAGAGAGGAAGGGGATGAGTCGATAGCTGTCTAATAAGAAAATCAATGGCCCAGATCAAGCGCATGAAGATTAATTTAATTAAAATTGGCATGATAGATTAAATGAATTCGTAAACCCATTGGAATAAAGTGTGAATGCATTTATTTCTCTTTTTCTCTTTCTCCTTTTGAGGGTGCAAATAAACTCCAAATTGGATAAAATTTGACATCCAACCTATTTTTGACCTGAGGAATTTGAATATGAAATCAGATTTGCCATTTGAAAACCATTATTGTGTTAAATAAATCAAATACTATTTTCTATTTCCTCATGCATTAATGACTTTAAGATTCACCAAATTTAATGAAACTTCATCCACAAGTCATTTTTAATGTGTTGGATACAAATTTTCCATAAATTTCACATGTTGGAGTTGTTTGAGTATTTATTTAATAGTTTGAATGTTCTACACACTTTCTCTCTCCTAATGGCATCTTTTAATAAAACATCTTCTAAATTTGATGAAAATTTACCCGAAGGCTATTTTTATTATGTATATTACGAATCCAATATTATTTTCCTCTTTTGGAGTCATTTATTATTTTATTTGATATTTTGGGAAAAACATAGATCTTCTCTTTCCAAATTGAATTAAATTAATTATTATGTGAATGTTGAACATTTTTAGGGGGCGGTATGATCTTGATGAAAAGCTACGTCGCAAGTCTGCTATGAAGCTCATCGGGTGAAGACATAGATATTAGTAGGCAATCCTCACAAGATACTACATCTTTGGAGACAAGAAGGATCGAGAACCTACTCTTAAATGGAACTATATTGATAAAGATGACTGGAAGGAGTTTATTGAGTGGAAAAAAAAACATATACGTTCAACGTATTGAATTAATTATATTTTCATGATTTCTTATGGTTACTAAACAATATTTCTTATTGAATTATTTACATTTTTATGATTTTCCATGGTTGATTAACAATATTTCTTATTGAATTAAATAGGTCATTCACGAAGCTCAAAAAGATAGGCGTGACAAGAATGTACACATGCACCGGTTGACTTCAGGTGTTATATTAAACACCACCAGATGAAAACCAAGAGCAAGGGCCTTCTACTTCTACTCCTTCCACTTTTGAGTCTTCTAGTGCTTCTAGATGGTTGCCTCACTATATTGAGTGGATAGATGCAAGGAAAAAAAAAGCCAGATAAATCATCGTCCAAGCGACACGGGAGGTAGCTTCAAAATTGGTAAATTTCCTGGTCCCACAATATTTCCATGCTATTTTTCACCAGATTGTTAAATTTTCACTGATTAGTCAGTTTAGATGATGAATAGTTGGAGATGGTGAGCAAACAAAGGAGAGAAAGTTCAGCCTTCATGGAACACACTATGAATTGATGGTTGCACTAGGGACGGAAGGGCATATCTATTAATTTAACTTATAAGTGTGAAAACATTCCGTAGAGTTGAAGGGAAAGTAGATAACAAAAAGAAATTAGTAACTTGGAAAAGTGTTTATGTAGTCTTCTCATTCAATTGCATATATATTACCAACTCTGTTTAATTACATTTATTAACATAATTGTAAATCAACAAGACCCTATACAAAACAATGGTTGGGCATGCACATATTATGTGATGTTGTACATGTAGTCGATTATCATCCACGTGCAATAGATCAAATGTATAGAGAACGTAATGTTATTAGTCTTGGATCACATTAATGAAGTAGTCTCATTTGACAATACAAACAACCAAATCTAATTAGAATTACATCTCATTCTCTTTGTAGTTTTTTGACACTACTGAATGACCTAGGCGAATAGTGGGAAGACTACTTCATAAAACATGTTGACTTGGATGATGAATGGGGGGGGTTGATTGATATTTTTTTAGTTCAAATTTTGATGTCAGGTTTTTGGTTGTTATATTATTATACATTGTGGAATAAAATTTGAGATGGCAGCTGATGTTGATATGTATTTGTGTGTGTGAATTGAATATCAATGCATATGTGTGTGTGAATTGAATGTGAAGTACATGAAGAAAAAAATAATGTGTATTTTTGCATATGTGAAATTGAATGCATGGTTGAGAAATGAATCAATTGAGTTGTGAGTTCATGGATATGTGTGCACATTTGAAGTGAAAATGATAGAATGTTGAGGTTTGCTGGCATGTTTGTGCCTATGGTGCCAAATGAATTGTGATATTTTGTATATATATCTTTTTCTTGCTATTTTTTCAGGCTGTTGTTAAACTACAATGCTTGCAAAGACTTGTAGTTCTAAAAAACATCCAGTCTTAAAGAACTATCAGTAGCAGACAAGCTACTAGCTGGACAATATGACTACAAACCTAGTATATAAAAAAACATAGACATTTATCATTAGTTATTTATAATAACCTACTACATATACATTCGATGTTGGTTATTTACAATAAACTAATAGGGTATATCTTAAATTTTCACTGATCAATCACTAATGAAGCCGACATCATGATATTCAACTTTGGTTATGTCACATTACTCAACTGACAAGGAACTGTCACAAGAAACCATTTTTGTTGCATAATTAGCTAAAAGGCATCAGTTGTTATTCATATAACTGATGAGGAAAGAACAAAGGAGACCAAAAATTTGTCGCATGTGGTGTGTTACGTCTTTGGTTTTTCTGTAACGTAAACCAGATGAAAAAAATTATTCTCGTCAGCTTCTATAATTGACAAAGAATGGCTTGAGTTTTAACGTCACCCACTTGGTTGTCAGTTTTAACGGATGTTTTATTCCAAAAATGATTGATGTTATATCTCAATTTTTTTGTAGTGTTGGCACTGAGGTTTTAGCCCTCTTGCCTGTTGGTGTGAAACATATGAGTTCCTACCCTGCTTTTTAGTATATGATAGTCTACTTGATCAAACAACTATTTATAATTGTGATATTTTGTTGTGAGATTATTTAAAGCAAGAATCCCTCTTGTTGATTACTTCTTCAAATGAATTACCCTTTTTGTAATCATTGTTGTCTTTGATATCCAATTGGATGTTCTCCTTCCCTTTTGGTTAGTGAACTTGATAGAGTATTTTGTTTTCCTTTTTCCTTAGTATTTCTCAATCACTATTTATATGCTCATACCATCATTTTATGCTGACAACATCCACTTTGTCTTCTTGTGTGGTGCATGCTTCCAGTCCCTTAGGTGAAGAACATGAAGAACTTGACATGACAACCCAAACATAGCTTAGAGTCACAGACTCTTAGGAGATAGACCTGAAATGATTGGATATCCCTCTACTTAGTGAAGAATTCGTTTCTTTCATGTAAATCCCAAGTGGGAGATTATTATGTAATCTGGTAAATTAAAGAGAGTCGTGGTATTCTATTCACTGCTATTCTTATATACTATTCATTTAAGAAATAAAAAAAACTACAAATATTTTAACATAGTTAGTGTGTTTGGATTAGATGGGTTTATTCCTTAATTGAAAAGGAGTGAATCCCTTCTTGGGTCCTATGCCTTCCAAGTTGGTATTAGAGTCTTGGCAGTCAGATTCTAACTATATCAATGTTATCTCCCTAGATAGAAGCTTTACACTATGTGAAAACCTTATATGTGATGTTTTCCCTAGAGATTACATGTATGAGATGACGGAAGGAAGATGTAGAATCATATGAGGTACTCATAATGATCTTGATTAGTAAACCATAATGTGATGGGACCCATAAGCTCATACCCTATGAAGTAGGTTAGTTGTGACTATTGCCTCTGAATGTTAATAAAATTTGGATTTTTCATGGATTTATGTAATGAGGATGTTAAAGTAGTTGATAAGGAAGTATTCCATATCAATACAGGAAAAAATGTGACTTGGTTCTCGCATTGATATTGAGATCATCTTTGATTTATGTGGCATGGTTTCTTGAAGAAAAAGTTATTTTATATTATATTACACTATGTACAAAATTTTATTTGAATTTTTTATGCATCTTTGGAACTAAGATGCAATAAATAATAGATGGAGTTTTACTAGATAAGACCCTATAATTAGTTAAAATAGAAATCTTAAACCAAAGTTTTAAGCATGGAGTGAGAATATTAAGAAGTGTGTGGATTGTGCTAAAGGTTTACTCAACCTACCCTTTTATATCCCTTAAGTTGTATAAAGTTGTACCCAGTCAATTGTTGGATTCTCATATGAACCTTAAGGTTGTTAGGTCAAAAACACAAGGACTAAAACTCAACCTTATGAAACTAAGATCATTTACTTGGAGGTATGACCTATGTTTGATCTAAAATTGTAATACCTTTTGGTGATGATTAATCTGACTTATTAGGTTAATCCTTTGAAGGGGTGGAATTAGTTGGTAGTGTGAGGATGGTTCGATTTTTAGGATGAACCCTTTTAATGGTGGAGTATCATAACATATCAAAATTTTCCTCCCTTGTCCCTAAAATCCTAATTCCCCTGAATTAGGTACCAAAGTATATATTTCATTGGTAAACCCCAAACATGGTATAAGTTATACCCTTGTAGATCAAAACATGATTAATAAGTAGTGGTTTGAATGAAACATTGATAACGGATTAAGGTAGTTGGAAACTAGTTTGAATATATCCACATCAACGATAATGTTGGAAAACATTGTAATGGGCATAAAAGGACATATGGAATAATGGAGAGTTTGTTTGCTACAATTAGAAAGATAATATCACAACATATATTTAAAGGGAAACTTGAATTAAATAATGAGTATTGGTTCTTGTAAGAGTTAAAATTAACCATATTAAGATAATCCTAAAAAGAATCTAATATCACAATATTTTCCATAGATAAATTTATAGGATAATAAATGTGGATATACCACCCTTTAAACCAAAGCCACTATATACCCCAATAAATAGTCTAAAATAAGAAAATAAAACCAAATTCAGATCATCATATCTCAATTAGCTAATTAGTAAAGTTTCACATTAAGTGATTGATTATGGATGCCTTAATTTCATTTGGAAATGAAAATATAACTTAAACTCTAAAATATTAAACAAAATAATTAATGACTCCAAAAGTGATAACCAATGGTAAAATAATATTCTACATATCATAATATGCCTAGTTTCCAAATTTCATATTATTTGTATAATCCTAGACATGTAAACTAAATTTGTAAAGAGATCTTATTATTTTTATTTAATATATGATTCATTTAATTGAAATCAGTCATAGCCCTATTGTTTATCACATTTAAATTGTGTCATAATGGTTTCCCTAGACTTGCTAAAACTCAAGTTTTCCTTGAGCATTGGATTCTCATAGTGTGGACCAGGACTTCTCTCCTACCTAGAGTAAGATATGGATGATTGATGTAGGAGTGGTCCCTTCTCCTCTTTCCAATCCTAATTTCTCTCTCCCCTTTTCTCTTCTACTACTTTTCTCCTCCCACACATTCCTCAAATCATATCAAACCCACTAACCTTGTAAATCTTAGGATTTCATGGCTAACATACCACTTCTCCATCCCAAATCCACTTTCCCCCTAATTTTTGTTTGCTTCCCTCTTCCTTTCCTACTTATCATGATCCAAAGCCTTCAGACCACTTTAAAATACATGCCTCACCTCTAATGCATCCCATGATTCAGTTCCTCACCATCCCTTTTATCCCAACCTTTTTCAGCTATGCCACCACATCTCCTGTTGATGGAGGTGTCTTCCTTATCACTGGAAGCTAGGTTAAGACCTTTAGACACTCTCTAACCACACAAGACAATTTGTGGTGATCATACAAAGTTGTACATGTTTTGGAACCAACTATATCCTAGTAGATCCTTTTTCCCCAATTTCTTGTTGTTCACAAATTCTAAGTTGTTCTTTTCTTACTTACCATGATTCCCTACAAACTTGGTATTGTCAAATTTGGTCTAGTCTTGTACCATTGATGGGATCACCTCTGGGGTTGATGAGTTGTGATTCTCAAGTTTGATTATGAGGTTGTAGGTTTAGGATTTGTGATAGCATGTTTAGAAGTGAGGAAGAAGATGGTGGATAGGGTATTATGTTTATAGCCTCAGTTGATTCTAATATTTATCGCATTATTATGGGCCTTTCCATCTTTTTCCTATGTTCTAACGTTTCTATCTGTGCACCTTTTGAATGTAAGCTTTTACTCGAATGCCTCATCACACCACTATAGTTAGAGTGTGTGATTTAGAGGTATCTATGTTTTTTGATTGAATGTTCATTTTAAAATCAAGATATATTCAAACTTAGATAATTCATAACTACTATCTGTAACTCAAAAAAATGAAACAAAATTTATTTTGGAATTGTGGGATATTCCCCAACATTGGTATGAGTTGTATAACCTAATTCCAATATAGTAAATATACAATTTTTATGGATTTGTATAATTTTTTATAATTTATAGAATTTGTATCGAATGATGAAATATGTTATATAATCAAGAAACTGTAATCTGGTGGTTTTGGTGACCTAAATCAGTTTGGGAAAAATTGTGATTTTTATGTTTTTTAAATTTCATATGAAGTTAGTACTTATTTCATATATGTTTTTATAGGTGGATTGTGTCCCAAGAGTGGAATATGGTTGACTTTGGACATAAATAGACTTGATATAAGGTATGTCACATCTCCTTATTCATGTTGATCTAATTTTACTCTTTCTTGATGTATGTTGTATTGCCCATGATTCATATTGAGTATTTACTCTCTTGATTCTCACTTGAACCTCTATGAGGCATTAGTATATTCATATTCCTCTTTTGTATTTGATTGGTCTATTTGGAACTAGATTACTAAAATAGATATTATGATCTTCTTAATTTGATGAATATTCTTGTTGAACTCTAGTTAGTATCATGTTCATCTATTCCATGTGGTAGCCCTAATTTGAGGAATTGAACTAAATGAAATTGTAACTTTGAAGTGGTGGACTTTCATGGTATTATAATGCATATTATTTGTGGAGAATTTTGAATAAATGTTTATTGGTCTTCTGATTCCATTTGATAATAGTCATATGTTTTCATCGCTTATTTTAGCATGATTTTACTTTATCTTGTATGTCCTAATTGCATGTGTGATTGACTAGTTATAACTAGAAGTAGTGACACCATATTTTAGGCAATGGGTTTTCTTGTCCTGCCATTTATGATGTTTCACACACTAGATCTTATTCACTTGTCATACACTAAGTTTTATTCTCATGTCACTTATGATACTAAGAACTAGCTTTTACTTTGCGGCCATGCACTGAGATTTTAGTCCTCTTGTAAAATTATATAATTATTTGACACTAAGGTTTTGACACTCTTTCCCCTTGGTGTGGAATATATGGGTTCCTACCCTAGTTTTTAGTATATTGTATCCTTCGTATTTCTCACCATGCAACTATTTATAATTGTGATATTTAGTTGTGAGGTAATTTAAGTCAAGAAACCTTGTTACTGACTATTATTTCAAATGAATTATCCTTTTATAATCATTGTTCTCTTTGATATATGTTTCTATGTTCTATTCCCCTTTTGGTTTAGGAATCATTGATGGAGTATTTCATCGTTTTTTCCCTAATATTGCTCAATCTCTATTTATATGCTCATACCAACATTTTGTGTTGACAACATGTACTTTGTCTTCTTTTATGGGGTATGATTCCAATTCCTTAGGTGAAGAACATAGAGGACTGGGCATGAAGATCTAAACTTGGCTTAGTGGATCTAACTCTTGGGTGATAGGCTTGAGATAGCTTGTATATATCTCTATTTAGTGAAGAAGTAGTTTCTTTCATGTAAACACCAAGTAGGAGATCATTATGTAATATTGTATATTGAAACTAGTCGTGCTATTTTATAACACTTCTATTCTTGTATACCATTCATTTAAATGAAAAATACACCTATTTCATGATACTTGTTAGCATGTTTTAATTAGATGGATTTATTCCTCAATTAATTAAGAAGTGGTGTAACTTACTGAAAGCTGGCATCTTGATTCTAGAAATCCTAATCCTATGGATGTGATGTTTGTATTCTTAGACCCTTACTTTTAGATTTATCCAAACAAGGATCCACATATACCCTAATACACTTCTTTTATCCCTAATGAACAATAATTTACATAATGAGTAACTCAAGTAGAAACTCTAGCTAAGTTTACATAAAATTATAATCATACCCTAGATCTATAAACTCTCATATGATGATGAAACAAATATACGAAATCTAAACCCTAGTTTCTAGTTCACTAACCTAACTTGCACATGATTGGTGCCTCATATGATGTATTGGAATCTATGTGTCATAATTATATAATATATCCTAATAAGAATTAAATAGACCTAATAAAGTAAATTATGCTTAATATGTAAGTAATCCCTATTTATAAGTCATACATGTTTTTTATCATTAATGCATACATAATGACTAAAACATCTCTAATTATAGGTAATGTGCTTAATATATGAAATGGAATAATATTTGGATCTTTCATGTAAATGGATAAAGATAATACATCATTATATAAATTATTATGGATACATATGGACTTAATGAGTAATCGAGTAAAATTACCATGTTGATATGAATATGAAGTGAATAAGACTCAAACTAATGAATGTTGTTGATAATGATGTAATATTATAACAAATATAAAGAACAAGCACAAACCCTAATTGTAATAGAACTTATAAAAGGGAACTTCAAAGAAATGTAACCTCATATTTACTTTCCTTGGGTCCCAATTAGTTTGGGTGCCAACTTTTGAGATTAAATGAATAATCCTAGATTAATTAATTTCATTTAGGATAAAATATAGGTTAAGATTTAAAAATATTAAATAAAACATCGGATGACCTCAAAAAGGGAAACTAATGAAACAATTAGATCCTAGATGAATTAATCTTCTTAGGTGACAAAACTTTACACTAATTTAGGAAAGGAAAGAGAAATGGCCAAAGTTTAGAGACATTAGAATATATTGATTCAATTTTGTAAATTTCAATTGTTTTTGTAGTTACATTGTATTTTCCTTATTTATCTTGTACTCAGATTGCCTCTAGAACATTGGATTCATCTCATATAGTTTTTGATCTTTCTTCTACCTTCTACTTTAAGCAAGTTCTATGTGTATAGAAACCCCAATTTTTCCCCTATAACTCTCCTATCCTTCATCCTTTTCTTGATCATCCTTCTCCAAGTTCTTAGGTGTCATTCCCCAAATCCAACAAGACATAACGCATGACCTTTCATGTCCTATGTAGAGAACACCACATTCTTTATACTCTTCCTATTCAGGTGATGTGTGGATATGTCATGTCTTTGACACCCCACAAATAACTAGCCATCCCTAAAGGATTGTGACATCTATTTGTGCCCTAGTCTACCCTCTACTCTCTCTTCTTGAGACATCCCCACAAACTTCCCTTTCATTTTTTATGATGGCTAGTTTGCACTGACAATGTGGCCATTTTGGTTCAATTAACGATGCCAAAATCATCTAAGGTAGGTACCAAGACAACCTTCATAGGGTTCACCCCTCGTGACACTTCGGTTTCCACTTCCAAACCCCTCTTGGTCAATCATGTTGGGGGGGGGACTGTGGTAGTCATTGTGAATGCTCTTAGGACAACGAAAAGAGGGAATCTAACTTTGAGGTGTATCATGCCTGTAGCAACACTTCCCTTGCGGTATGTTTCTCTAAACTCTACACATCTTCTGCTTGTATATTGTTTGAACACATGCCATGTGATGGATTCCCATGGTTTCCCTTTATGGATGGCTCTTTGTCTTCGTGAAGGAACCTCAAACCTACCCTCAGGTTTTCCTATGTGTTTGTTGAGGGTTTTCTGCTTCCCATTTCATGGGAGTGAGACCAAACCCTTCTAGTTTGCGTGGTTCTATTCTTCCCAGTGAGAAGAGATGAATGAAAAAGATAGTCACTTGGTACTTTAGGAGTTTAACCCCAACTTTGATTTGTTTTTTCCATGTACCCATGACTAATTCAGTAATCTACTTCCCCATTTGATGTGTGATCACACAAATATTGATCCAGGGACATTGTATACTAAACCCTATCATGTGGACACAATATGGTGTGTGATGAATGGGCATATGAGTCATTCATCAATTTGTTTTGCTTTGCAGTTTCCTTAAATCATTATAACTTTTATAATTCATAAGCAAATAATCTACTTATTAGAAAATTGATTACTCATTAGAATCAGAAAAATAATCTTTACATAACCAAATAAATTGCATAACATGGATCTGATGATCATGAGAGTTTATTATACAAGGTTTGAGAAATACATATATTAATTAATGATATCTACTTTTGGGCATGATAACAGGTGAAGAATACCCTAGATGTAGGTTGGCGTTGGACCTCATCAATGACTTGCATCTTCGAAGTATTTTTCATCTCTACTTAATCATACCATGCACTCACAAGATCCTTCAAGAAACATTAAGGGAGAATACAACCATCCCCTCTGAGTACCACCATCTCATAGCAGACCTAAACACATCTAGATGTGTGCCCTAGTAGAAAAGTTTACAACTACCTTATGACAAACACGATCATAGGAAATTTCAAAACCAACACCAAAAAAACAACCCTTCCATCTTTTTCTATACATCTATATGTTACTCCTCCTAATCATTCAATACGAGACCCCTACAATTTCACCAAAAGTTTGGTCTTAGACATTTTCTCAATAAAAACAACATAGAGCATATTACACGAACATAAGGTTGGTGGACATACTCCCTTGAACCGAAACCTCTCAACATAGCTCACATTTTCAGTACTACAAAATCCCTGAAACCTCCTTTTCTCTAATCTATTTACACCAATCAACAACACACCCCTCTAAATCCTACACACACTCTACGTGTTCTGCATCACATCGAGGATCAGATCACATTAGAGCTGCTGGCCAACATGAGAATAGGAGGAATCATATCCAACATCCTCATTAAATCTAGTAGGAAATAGGAACTTTCCTACAATAAGATCTCACCTATAAAAAGAGGAACAAAAATTAGGAAAAACACCAAATATAAATAACTATAAGCACACCACAGAACCAATGATGACATCTAAAATCCCTTTCAAGTAATATAAGCTCAGTTTAGATACGACAAAATCTATCTAACTCCCAAAAGAATGGAGATATCATCTATATGAGATCAAGAAGGGAATCAATACCATCAACATGGGCATCAAAACATTCCTGATAAATCTTAAGGTAGGAATAAACCACATCTTGTGTACAAGTCAAGGTTGGTCAGAAATAATCCCTCAACGCCAACTAAAACAATAATCGATCATCTACATGAGACCCACTGACCACTAGACTCTTACTACTTGGGTCATAGATATCTTCACAGAGACTCTGATGGAGTTGATCCCTCTCTTCATAACGCTAGGAGACTCATCATTTGAAGGTTCTGACTCTACATGTCAACTTTTTTATTGGGACATATATCAAGCTCTATTGGGATCATTTCCAAATCCAATCGAAATAGGAACATCAACGAAGTCACAACTGTAAACATATATATAAAACAAAACAACATCGACACACATATCTCCACCTAGTAGGTATGTTTCTTTCTCACACACCCCACCCTGCCCCTTTGTCATCACATGTGACCTCCTTTCCTTCTTGTGCTCCTTTTTCTCCTCTAAACCCCTCCTACAACCTGATCTTTCCTCCAATTTCTTCTACAAGCTCAGCTATTGATCTATCTATATCCTCCTTCCCACCTTCCTCTCCATCATCCGATTGGACCATAATCATCCATCAATGTCAACAACATCACAAGCCTCTCATCTTCTCTCACTTCCTCCACTGTGGACACTTCAAACACCATTGTTCTTTTCCCACACTCTGCTTTGCCTATCACCGGACTGGGCACTTATCCTACAAAATCCCTCATCCTCTAACATATTCCAACCCTTGTCTCAACCCCCATGCCATGCAAAGATCTTCATTCCACATCCCACATTACCTTCCCAAACAATCTTTCCATGCTACAAGTGCTTTTGCTCCTTTTCTAGGCTCTCAACCTTCTCTCCATCCCTCTTCTACCCCCTATATCTTCTCTAACCCTTTTTCTTGTCTTTGTATTCCTGATAATATCTCTGACCCACCACCTTCTTCCACCAATCTTTGACTCCAAAAAACCTCATCATCTTGCCTCGTCCCCTCCATATCATATCCCACCTCTCCAACCCACCCCTTTCTTTTAAATCCATCGCTTCCAAGCCCCGACCCTTTCACCCACTGTATCCCTTCTTCCCCTACACACCACTATGGAACCATCTATCCACCTTGATATTGAGTTTCCTATAGACTTGCTGGAAAACTGGACGAGGCTTGTTAGGGTTTTCACAAGTAGAAGTATTCTATTTTTATCATCTACAACCTCGACAACCATATTGTCAACATTCTTGATGTCATTAGGGCTATCACTCTCCTTCTCCTTGGAGATACTATTCTCATAACCAAAGATCCTTAACCCATCACAACTCCTATACTCTATCTTAGAAGGAACACAACTTTATCATCTATTCAAATAGGTTATGACCATCCTTTTCACCAACAATTGTGTCTGAGCTTCCATTTCCAAATGATCACCTAACGAAGGATATTCTCTTGCTAGATCGAGTGGCTCTGGATGGGTTTCCATATCTGACCTCCCTCCACATCTCTGGAAGGTGGATACTTTTTTGCTATAACACATGTCATCAGATCTACCTTTTAGTTTTCTAGAAATGACACTCTCCACCCTACAAATTACATCAAAGCCTTTTGCATTTTTTCTATCAAGAAAGCCATCGATTTTCCCGCCTCCATAAAACATGCTTAGGTGAAAAATATATACTATAAAACCTATCTCCAAGAACCCCACACCCCAGCCACTACATTCACTGATATCACAAACCACCCCCATCTTGGTTCTGCCCAGTCAATAATGCTAACAACAAACCACCCTTTGCATAGTCACATAAAAAATATTAACACAAAAATGGTTTGGGAAAGAAAAGACAACAACATCTCCACCAGAGGAAACATCAACAAAAGCATCCCAAATAAGAGGTAACACCTATCATCCCCACTAAAAGAAAACAACAACCTTCCCATCATCTTGGACACCATCAAACCATTCCTCTTCCATAACCACCCAATACCCACCTCAAATATTGATAGAGAAACAATTGAAAGATTCAAAATAGCGATCACCAAAGAAATTAGGTATTCCCAAAGTCCCAAGAATAAGAACATATCAAAATTTCCAGTTGTAGTCTCATATTTTAGCTCCCTAGTTGCTACACCAAAAGGACATACCAAGAAAAACTATTTTTCGATGGAGGAAGAAGGTAATTCATCTCTATATCATAATGTTTCTAGTCTTAAAGTACTACCTTTTTTATGATTATATAGAAGGATATTACACATTGCATACAAATAGAGACATTGATGTCATAACCTCATGGCCTGATATCACAACCTTCACAAACTTTGCCACAGCCCTAGGTATCACCTTTGACAATGAATCCCCGGCCAACTCAGAACTGAGCGATATTGAACTACCCATTTGTTGGCACCATCAGAGACACATGTATAATACATATATTTGGAAATATGTTAGATATTTAGAAATCCCCTATGATCATTACAACCTATAATATATGTGCATATTCAAATGATAATAGAAGGAAATCTATTTGTAGATTCATTAACAAGAACAACATCAATATTATCCTGGTATAAGAGAGAAAAATACATTTAATCATATTTGCTCTCAAAGCTATAGGATGTAAACATATTAACGAATGGCTCCAAATACCAAAGACAAGTTTCAAAGGGGCCTAGTGATTGGAATGAATATTAGACTCTTCAAAATCACAAACCATGAATATCATGCATATAGTGTTACGATTCATATCACAAACAACGTAGATTTAAACTCATGGATCTTCACTGGTAACAACGAGGAACCAAGTCGAGACAAACAATGATTTATTAATGAATTCTCTGACCTCACCAATAATTTAAATTTTCTCTATCCCCCTGGCTCATTGGGGGGATTTCAACCTCCTAACATGTGTGAAGTGTTGGTATGTATGCCCTGAGAGCCAATCATGGGATGATTGGTGGGATACATTAAGATTGATTTGATAAACATCAAAGGCAAGCTTCCAATTCTTTCTGGTTCAGTCATATGAGATAGTGATAGAACAGATTGAATGTCTAGAGAATGACAGTACTCAATGACGTATGCCTTCAGGTTCATGACCTGAACGATGAGATCATACGGATGCTAAGAGTTTGTACATTCTTGTTATGTCCCTAGTCGGATGTCATTGTGGAAGGTAGATAGACAGCAATGACACACAAGACTAGATTGTGGTGTTGGTTGATGACAGAATCTCATTAGTCATGATATAGAGATATCAAACCAAACACATAGGTACTTGTTAGAGAACAAGGTACCGGACAGACCCACCGTGAGTTTGACACATGGAACCATGAGATGGTAGTCACAGTCAGTACTCACAGTGATGGTGGTGAGTGTGATTCTTTAACCTGAAATCACTACACTCAACACATGTCATTGGGCACACTTTGACATCATCAAACGCAGTCCTCAAACATGGGTTGTTATAAAGGTGATGATTGGGTGGCTTTGACACATGGGGCTTTTGAGGGGTGAGTGATAGATATGGGATTTGTCCCTCCTGAGGGAGTATGATATCCAAGGCCACTTGATGAGTAGGATTGAGATAGGCGTGCGCACGCATGTGTGAATCAGTATGTGATATTGATGTCATACATATCTCCTTCAATCTGCTCTGAGATCAAGAAAGTGAATGAATGTTGACAGGATGACTGCTCCATGCCTCGAGTTCATTCGGGATATCAGTGACAAAGGAATTATACATTCACTGTAACACCATTCACGGATTGTAGGATGAAAGTTGTTCTCCAACTTTCTACTTTCACTTGGGTAGCACTGATGTGTGACTAGGCACCGCTCTTTGCTTGTGAAGTCATAAGTGTTATGGACTTTCACTGCCAACGTGAAATGGACCTGTAGGGTCACACACATAGGATTTAACCTGGAAGAGGAGTTTTGTCCACAAAGCAATGTTTAGATTGATTAGTAAAGGAGTTTAGTAGTTCAATTAAACACTCAATCAGTTGATAGCTCGATATCATATGGTTCAAGGTGTTGGACGCATTGATTGGAGTATCGGATTGATTGAAATCGCATTTGACTGATTCTGCACAACCTGTACTCCCAACCGATCGGTTCAAGTGTTGAACCGGTCGGCTGAGGTTGCTGAACCGGTCGGCTCAAGTGTTGAGCCGATCGGCTCAAGCCCAGGATGAAACGAGCGGTTCAAGTGTTGAACCGATCGGTTCAACTGGTGCAACCAAGCAAGTTGGGAAAGTCAGGTCGGTGAGAATTTTCCTTGCGTTTCACTTGCCCAATTTGATTGGAACAAGGATTGGTATTCGATACCAATTACAAACGAAAGTTGGAAAGTCAATCGGGAACTGATCAGGACCACGAACCGACCGGTTCAGAAGTGAACCGATCGACTCATGGGTCCCAACCGATCGGTTGGTGCTCCAACCGACCGGTTTAGGTCCCCAACCGACCGGTTCACTTGTGAACCGATCGGTTCAGGTTGCGAGTTGGTTGCTTTTTGTGGAAAATTCTCGAACCCTTCTACTCCTGCTTTAATCCCGTATTGCCGGGCATAGAGAACCCTGTCCCATGACCCGCCTATATATATAGAGGTATTGGGGGCTTCTCAATGTACAACTCAATGCAAGCCGGTTGCTTTGCGAAGTTGTCGTTCTCTCTGGTTTTGGTAACCGTGAGAGATCCCGAGCAAGTGCTTCCCGCAAAGGGAGGTGCAACAAGGGAAGGACAAGTGCAGTTGCAACTGGCAGCAGGAGAGTGTGTTGGCGACTAGTACGTCAACAGGAGGGTGCGACTCCTTCCACTTCCTTGTGGGACAAGGAGAGTGGAGTTCCAGGTAGTCCGTGTGGACTCCTACAGAGGCGGGAGGACACTGCCGCTCAGGAGGACAACTGTCATCCGACAGTCCGGTAGGAGGAGGAGTCGTCAGTCCCGGTGCGAGCAGGAGCTGCACAGACACCGTCCAAGACCGGAGTTGAAGACCGCGCATTGCGCGAGGTATTGTCGCCGAGCAAGCCTCGGGACAAGGTATGATTCTACAAACCATCCTTTCCTATTATATAGACGTTGACGCGTTTCCTCGGTATGGGTTTGGGGAGAAAATTTTTGTTTCCGCTGCCTTCTCTGTCTCCCCTAAAACCCAACATGAAGGATAGACTCAATAAAAAAGGCACACCAACCACACCCTCATGTTTTGACAAGATTTTCAATAACATCATAAAAAAAACCAAATGGTAGACCTTCCATAAAATGCAAAATACTCATGATGTGGAACCTCCTGGGCTAGAATACCACTTCCTCTATACAAAATCATGGTAGGACCACAACTCACACACAATTACCATTGCATCTTCTCGTCGCATATCCAATCATTTCCCTATCATCAACACTTCTCAGATAGCATGGGGACACAAATGTTTCCATATTGAAAACTGATGTCTCACTGACCTAGATTTTAAAACTATTTGCACACAATACTGGCACTCACCTCAAAATCAATCAGAACCTTGCTACCACATTCTAAACAACATCAAAAGAATCAAAATCACTCTAAAAAATTGGAACAAAATCAAGAATGGCAACATCAGAAACAACTAGAATAATTGGAATTCAAATTCCATAGAGCTGATAGAGACCCACATATTGACCCAACCTAAACCCAATCAATTAAATCAGATATCAACAAGATACAAACTAATCTTGATAATCTTTGGAAACAAATATCTCATACCAAAGGTGTGATACACCGTTCGATAAAAACACCATTAACTAAACAGAAGCGGTCGTTAGCAGCGGAATTACTGAAAATCACAAAAAAAATAAAACTTTTTACAAATAGATCCATAAACTGAAAAACTCTTTCGTAAAGAACCAAGGTAATTTATTTACATTCTGGTTCATCAGTACATCTCTTGTACCATTCTTTCTCGAGAGTTACAAGCATCAACTGTCATGTTAAACTGTACATAGGCAGTATAGAAATCTCAAGGCATCAAGCCAAAATCTCATATCAATATTAAACTATCTATTGACTCCTAGGACCTGAGAGTACAGAGATGACACATAGGACTCTCTATTTACAGGACATGATAGCCAGTGTCTCCACCTGAGAAATCACTATTGTCCTTATTGTTGCTGCTGTTCTTCACCCGTTGCAGGGTTTCTGTCTCTTCTTCGGCATCTACCTAAAAAGTTGGATCCCACGGGGGTGAGACAATTGATAATTGTCCCAGCGAGAGATATAACTCTCCACCAGAAACATTATTATTGCAATTAAGGGAATAAAACTAAGCAGAAGAATCATAAGTATTCAACAACAGCTAAATCATTGACTAAACAATTTAGAGCATTATCCTTTATTCAAGTCATTTCAGCTATAACTTAATAGAGTAGTTTGTTACTTATCCAATAAGGAATTGAAGAGCATAAATACCATTTGTCCATTTAGAACATGCGATTCAAAGTAACATCAACCAATGATTCTCATATTTCAACCCTAAACAAATACGCTACACGGCTGATTACATTTTACAAACATACTTAAGCCCTAAGGAGATGAGGTATACCGCTCATACTCCAACCGATCATTGTGAAATCGAAATCGGTACCATACATAGGTCAATAGAAGAGCCAGATTCCCATGACCTCATCTTCCTCAGTCAGTGTGAGGACCAAATGCATGACATCTTGTGTCTCTGCTAAATAGCTTTCCAGGGTATACTGGAAACTTTGCTATTAGAGTTACAGTGGCATGTTGTACTCTCTTCGCAATCGAGATATATTATGTTTATCTCACATCAATCCGACACTAACATCATCAGGAGATTAGTGATACATCCATCCCGGCATTTATAATGAAGGATTGAGAGATTGAATATTTATCTCACATCAATTCCTCCATTAGGGCATAAGGATATTTGTGCCCATAACCCCCACATACTCAAAAGTATGCCGTCCAGGAGTTCCCATAGGAAAATCTTTTTCACCATCACCAAACTATTGACGATGATGGATCTATGGTCAGGGCTCTACATGGTACCATTTCACTTGATTAATTAAGTACATTACAATATTCTTTTTGCTTCAAACATGATTTTAAACATAAACCATTATAACAAATGCTATTAAGAATGAGTACTATTTCTATCAAGTTCTTTTCAAAGCTTTATTAAACATTGGGATTTCAATCCCTTATCACATCAGGGTATTCTCATCCCTTATCATCTCATCATCATGATTATGAAATGTGGGAGTTCAAACCCTTAGTTCATCAAAACACTGGTTACCACTTTATCAGGTAACTTAATGCCTTCAGGTCATTTGACCAATGTAAACATAAAAATTGCAGTGCATGTATTTCACATGGCTCTTAAAGCCCATTAATATCTCTTGTTACCTTTCACTAGGCAACACAACATATTATGTCTCACAAGGCCCATAAAGCAATTTCAATAATAAAACATCATAGCTCATACCTAGTTATGTCCAACATCTCATGAAACCTGCATAATTAGTGCACATTATAACAATTATATCACTTACATATCAGCACTATGCATTGTAAGAGTAACATCACTATTTCCTCATTTGAGTTAGGATTTCCCAATTTATGTCAATTAGGAATACTTTACCTCATTACCCAGATCTGGGTTATGATTTATCATCATATTGCCCAGAGTTAGGGTTTCATACACTATAACCCAAGATTAGGGCTCCACATATCTTTATCCTATATCAGTGTAGGATTTCATATCAAAGTATCACATACCAGTACATAGCATTACCTTGAATTAGGTTTTTCATCACATTATTGCATTCAAGTTTCATTTTGACATCACCCTTGTCTAGTGTTTCACATGACATCACCCTCACTTAGGGTTTCATGTGGCTTCACCCTTGATTAGGGTTTCTCATAACATCATCCTCAATTAGGGTTTACTATTCACATCCAATCAAGGTTTATTATTAAAATATCCTGAATTAGACTTTCTCATGTCATTACCCTAAATTAGGGTCATACCATCACCATAGATTAGGGTTTCACCTATCATTTCCCTCAATTAGGGTTAGAGCTCATTAACCTTCTTAATTAGGGTTTCATAATCTCCTTATCAAGGGTCATACCCTAATTACACATTCACTCATGTTGAAATTGTTGAGGCTTAACCACTACATGATTATCATTCATGTAGGAAGTCCTCTCTCTCTCTCATCCTCCATAAGATGATACTTACTTTAGACTTGATTAGATTAGGTCAACTCAACTTGAATGAAGGGTTGGCACAATGTATTATGTCATTACTTCTATAATAATTATAGATTAATCATCAAAAGGTACTAATCACCCTATCTTATTAAGGGTACAATTACTATAATCACCCTTTATTACATCATGTAATGTTCAATTAAACAATTGATCTTTAATCACCTTGAGTCTCCATACGGTTTTGGTTAATTACTTCCCCAACAGTCTTGGTCACTTAGACCCCAAACGGTATTGACCAACCTGACCACAAACTGTCTTGCTTGAATGACCTCCAAATGGTCTAAGACCGTTTAGACCTCCAAATGGTCTAAGACCGTTTAGACCTCCAAACGGTCTTGATCTAACGGTTTGAAACCGTTTAGAAATTTTATGCTTAAAATAGTTTAACTAAAACGTTCTTGAGATCGATTGAGTTTCAATTGGTTTGGGATCATTTGGTCCCAAATGGTCTAGAGACCGTTTGGTCCCAAATTGTCTTGAGACCATTTGGACTCAAACGGTCTTGAGACCGTTTGGTCCAAACCTCCTCAAAACCGATTGGACCAAAAATGGTCTCAACCACTCATATTGATATAGGGTTTCCAAGATTGATTTCCTCATCAATTGAATCCATGTAACCACTCCTCAATTGAGCCTAAACACCATACTTCAATTGAGCTTAATAAATCATCCTTCTATTGATTTAACTTTCAATTGATCATCAATTAGGTTTTTGAACCCATTTGGATTAGAGTTTGCAATCGATGAACCTTCAATATTAGTCATTGTGAACTAATTACTATGAAATCATTGGACCACCATTCAAATTGGGCATGACCTGACCTAAAATGGTTTTTAGGTCGTTTGGATGACCTCCAAACGGTCTAAGACTGTTTGCCCCATCCCATCATTAAAATTTATGAAATTCAATTAGGGTTCAGATCATTGGATTGATCATCAAATTAGCTATCGATTGCATTTCAATTTGGTATCTTTGGATCTTCAATTACTCAACCATACTCGACCCTAGACCTCCAAAATGTCTCGGTTGACCTCCAAACGGTCTTGAGACCATTTGGGTGATCTCCAAATGGTCTTGAGACCGTTTGGGTTAATCAACCCAAAGTTCTAAATCAATCAATTGGAATTTCAGCACTTATTCCGATTAGGGTTTCTAATTGGAGGATGGTTCATATATTGAATTAATCAATTGGATCCATTAGATCATCATTCAACATTTACTAGTGTCCTGACCTCAAACGGTCAACCCATCCAAACATTTTGGGATCCAAACCTCCAAACGGTTTGCAAACTGTTTGGTCTCCAAACGGTTTGGTGAAACCGTTTGGACCAAGGTCTTACAACCGTTTGCAAAAGAATTTCTTTGGGAAAAGTGCCCAAGATGATGTCATAATCATATACCTTCGTTCATTCAAAATCTATTGCCATTTTCATGGTAATTACATCAGTGGATCAAGGGAGTTTCAAGTAGAACAAAATGATCAACAAATAATGGAGAATTGAATGCAATAACAACATTTAAGGGTTTAAGTTATATAACCCGCCTTCAAATCTGAATCCAAGCTTCAATATCCACGTCTCCAATGGTGGATGAAGCTCTGACAACTACCCAAGGTCCGTTCTCAAGCTTTTGGTTGAAAAGGATTGGCTAGAGTTGGAAATCGAATGGAGAAAACAAGAAATCAAGCATTGATTTTCGGTTTCCACCATGAAACCAAGGTGAAAGAAGGTAAAGAGCTTAACAACAGGTTGGGGATCGTCCTTCTCCTTATCCAAAGCTCCCTTGTGCTCGGCCAAATAAAGGAGAGAAAGAAATTCCAAAAAAGAGTCCTTGTGTGGGTGGGAAATTGAATATGTATAAGGAAATCCAAGGAAAGAGAAAGTAGAATTAATTCCTTTAATTTCCAAAATTAATGACACATTTACCCCCCTCAACTCCTTAGCCACGAATTCATCCTATTCACCTTGTAAAACCTCTTCATTATCCAAGAATTAAATGAAAAGAAATTAAGCACCTTAATCATATTATACGAATATCCCATTTTTAGTGGATATTACTTTTTATTACTTAATGTGAGTGGGCTCTCCACTCCAATTAGATATTTTCGTGCCTTTTCAAGGCACAAGCTCGTCCAACCCTTTTGAAATTCATCCCTCACCTTTTTGGTTGATGGGATCTTCAATTAATATATTTCATTTTGCATTAAATTGAATTATGGTTTCAATTATGCATAAATCTTGATTATTTTAATATCAAGATTCTCTCTCCTCCAAAATAATTCAAATGAGGTGCCCCTCTCATTTTATTTTCTCTACATGATGTCAAGAAACATGAGAGACCCTATAGAAGTGGTATTTTGCATATTGAACCCTAGGTTTTGGGTAAATTGCATTTTACACCAAAACTAGGCTTTAATGCACAAAGATTGCTCAACAAGCTCTATCTTGGTGCTCAAGCTTGTGGAAGCCATACCACTGCATCATACGCATTCCTATGATGTCTCAACATCTAAGGAACATTTTATCATATACAATTTGCAAGTTAACCCCTCAACTTGGGTAATTTGCACTTTAGTCCAAAATTAACAAAACAATGTTTCAACATTATTCAAAAAGGATTGAAATTGAAATATAAGTTCTTCATGAGCCTTAATTATTTTTCAGAAGATAATATCAAGTATATAATTACCTTTCTTAAACAAAACACCTAGGGTTAAAGCATAGCCCAGGTCAGAGATGTTACAAAAGGGATGAAAGAGGGTGACAAAAATACCAAATTCTTTCACAAATGTTGTAATAATAATGCCAAATCCAACTTTGTTCACAACCTCACCATAAATGGTTCTCACACTACTAACAAACCCCTGATCGCCACTCACATTGTCTCATACTTTAATTGTATTTTCAACATTGGGCAAAACTCAAACATTCACATATACATAAATTGGTCCAAGTTGTGCCAAAAACCCATTGCAACTCCTTCCCGACTCATTTTACCCTTCTCTAAGAGTGAACTCAAAGAAGGTATTTTTGGCCTAGGAACTGATAAATCTCTGGAACAGATGGCCTAAACTCCAAGTTATACATGATAATGTGGAAACATGTCAAAACATACTTCCTAAATCTCCTTACACACATCCATGAACACGACTACATCCATAACCAAATCAAAGTTCTAAACCATACACACAAAGCATTAAACAATAAAGTTTACCAGCTAGGATCCATCCAACCATTTAGACCAATCAACCTTAACAACACGTTGTACAAATTTTTTTAGAAAAATTCTCAATAATAGGATGAAACCATTCCTAAAAAACATCATTTGTCTGAATCAATGTGCTTTTCTAAAAGATAGAAACATCCGAGATGCATATATTGTGGTAAATGAAACTAGAGATTCCTGTTACAAAAACCACACCCCTCTCCTAGATCTCAAAATAGACTTTGAAAAAACCCTTTGATGACATAATCTGGAACTACCACATTTACACTATGTAAGGATACAATTTCCCACACAAAAGGATACACTAGATTCATGCATGTATCTCTACTACTAAATTCTCTACCATTCATACATGGCTCACCTTTAAGTTATTTTCAAAACTCAAACAAGCTCAGACAGGGAGATCCCTTATATCCATCTATTTTCATATTTTTTTGCTTCGGTTCTAACAAATATGATTAAGATTGGTACCGAAAGGGGCTCATAGAATCTTCTACAGAGTGTCAAATAAAATCATCCAAAATGTTGAAGTCATTAGGATCCTTATCAGACCTAAGGATACCTATGTCTTGAATATCATTCGAATCATTGGCATCTTCTATTACATATTTGGGCTAAAGATAAAATTACACAAATCATCCATCATAGGCACACATATCCAACCTTATCAAATGAAAAGATATCAATCATTGCTTAAATGCAAAATCGATTCCTTCCCATTCACATAATTAGGACTACTCGTATCACCTTTCCCTATCTCGAGGAATACATGGAAATCCATCATTAAGAAACTAAATCACAAGCTCCATTGAAGGAAAATTAATTTTCTCAACCTGGTTGGAAGACTGACATCACTTACCAACTCCCTATTCATGATTAGTATGTATTATATCATGTAACATACTAGATCTTGAACCCTACCCTAGAAGTTTGATCTCTTAGACTTAGCCAAACAAGGTTGAGGTTCGATCTAATGGATGTTTGGTATAAACCTAATGAGATAATGCATGAATAAATCATCCTAGTGTAACCTAATGCTCTCACATTAATCTTAGACCAATAATAGACACATAAAATATGTCACATGATGTAAGGTTTCATAATATCCCATGCAAAATAATATTACATAGTTCATCTGGTCATAATATGAAAAGATAAGGAATAATTGGATGAATTATTGTAATAATAATAATAATAATAATGAGCCACAATAATAATTGTGACATAACTCATTAAAAGAAATCTCAAAAGTGAAATTTAAGTTAAGAATCATGTTCCTTTGGTACCAATTGTCTTGGTATCACTAGAAACCATAATACGTTGCCCTGACCATAGATCCATCAGCGTCAGAATTTGCTGAATGGTGAAACATGTTCCCCGTGGCATAACCCAGAATGCATATTTTTTAATATGAGGGGGGTGTAAGCTTGAACGGCCATGTGTGAGTCGATCCCCTTACGAACTTGAAATAAATGGGGATTTGGCTGTGTGAAACCATATCCTGGCTCGAGTGTGACTTCGGTCGTAGACTCTGTGCTGAGTACGATGAACTGGCCCATGGCTCAGAATATGGCTACATGCCATGACTCACTAATTTCATAACTGGGGACGGTTGTTAGTAGATGTTCCCCTAAGAGAGTGCATGCTGACGCAGTAACTCTGAGCGAAGATGCCTAGTACCCTGGCAAGCTCTTTTTGCAGTGATCCAAGATGTCCTGCCAGCAGATGACATGAGATGTCCTGTTGAACCTTTGTGGTCTCGTACTGACCAAGACATCTGAGGTCATGGAAACCGGCTCTTCCAATGACCTTGTATGGTACCGACTTGTGAGAAGTTTGTGGTCGGTTGGAGATGAATGGGGTATACTTCATATCCTTAGTGCATAAATGTGATTGTAAAATATGTTTAGCCGTGTAGCATATTTTCTTAAGGATCGAATGTGGAAAACATTGTTTGATGCGCAATTGAGTTATACATCTTAGTTCATAGATGTTATTTATGTATCTTTACATTCCTTGTAAAGTAGATAGATGGTTTATTACTCTACCATGGGTAGATGTATCATTTTCATTAAGTAAGGAGATTACCTTATGTTCATACAATGATTAATCCTGCCTATTAATATAAAAGAACCCCTGCTCAGTTTTATAATACTTATCTATAATAATAATATGGTCAGTGGAGAGTTATATCTCTCGTTGGGACAATTGTCTCACCGTGTGGGATCTACAATTTTTAGGTGGACGAGCGTGAAGCTGTGGAGACCATTCTGCAGAGAAGGAACACCAACTAAGGCAGCAGTAACAACTCAGGTTGAGTGTACTGTCTATCATGTCTTGTAGATAGAAGTCCTATGTATCGTTGTTGTACTTTCAGGTCCTTGGAGTCAATTCATAATGGTTTCATGAATAATCTAATATTTTGGCTTTTAAGCCTCAATGATTTATGTTGCTCCAGTATGTGTTTTGATAGAGAAACTATTATATCTTATCCTCAAGATGAAATGAAACAATGTTGTATAATCTAAATCACGATATGTATGAGTTTTGGATCTTTTAGTAAGAGTTATCTGGAAAAGGATCTTCTTACAAAATGGTTTTAGATTTTAGTGATTTTTGTTAATCTGATGTTCATGGTAATTCTGCATTGTTAGTAACAATTTGGTTGTCAGTTTGATGACGGTCGTTGCAAGATTATCAAGAATTATATCGAAGATCATTTCTCCTAATCAAGGTGCATTTGTTAGAGGAAGGAATATCAAGGATTGTGATATGCTGGTTGCTGAGTTCACGTTGAACTTCAATGTGGAAAGGAGCTATCCATCAGCCTAAAAGTAGGGACATCCCCAAAGTGTATGATACAGTCAACTGGTCATACCTCTTGTCTTCGTTGAGAGGATTAGGCTTCTGTGAGCAATGGATAATACTGATTCAACAATGTGTAATGATGACATCCTTCTCTCTTCTTATTAATGGAAAGTCTGAAGGTTTTTTCTCGAGCTCAAATGGCCTCAGGCAAGGTGACCCCCTATCACCCTTGCTCTTCATCATAGGTATGGAAGGTCTGTTGAGACTCTTAAAGAGTCAATTGTAGGAGAAACTCCTAAGGACCTATACTATTAGAAATACAAAAGTCCTCTCCAATTTGTTGTTTGCTAATGATATCCTTGTATTCGTGGAAGCCAGAAGTAGGTCACTACTGAACTTGAAGAAGGTCCTTAAATATTTTGGTATACTTTATGGAATGATTGTAAATGATAACAAATCCAACATTTACTTCTCTAAACTTGTAAAAGGAAATGTGTTCTACTAAATTATGTGGGGATCCAAGTGGGTGCCCTACTGACCAATTACCTAGGACTCCCTCTTGTAGGAGGTAACCTAAGAAGGAAACATTTCCATGAATGCCTTGATAGACTCAAGGACATAATAAGAAAATGGCCGGGTTCTGAAATGGCCATGGCTGTCCACCTGGTTCTTCTCAGAAGTGCACCTGTGGGATTGACTAGATTTTGGTTGACTCAAGGGGAGATACTGAAGTCTATTCTCCATAGAATGGAAATCATGCTCTCAAATTTCCTATGGGGTACTGTTGTGTATCTAGTGAGCTGGGAGAAAATAGCTTTTCCCTTGGAAGAAGGAGGACTTGGCCTCGAATCATTACAGGACATGGAAAATTTCTACACTCTCAGGAGGATTAAGAGGCTAAAGGAAATGACATCGACGTGGGCCAAATAGATGAACACTAGATACGAGATCCAATTTCATATTCGTCCAAACCACAGATGGGGTTACTCCATGACCTGGAGGAGGATGATCGATCTCACACCAAAATTGAGGGACAATATGAACATCAAAGAACTATGGAATATCAGTAGATGTAAAGGCAACTTGGATCCCAAGTCCAGGTGCCTTTGGCTTCCGTTACACTCTCCCAATTGGAGGCTGACTACGTTTAGAGCTTATGAAGACATACTACCAATGCTGGAAAGGATAAAGAGATGGAAACTTGAGCTTAATGATAGGTTCTTGCTCTGTGAATTGGGGGATGACTCTATACATCATCTCTTTGATGATTGTAAGTACTGGAAATACATATGTAGTCAACCTTGTTTAAAACTTAACATGGGTAACTACCTCAAACTAGTTGATTCCCTAATGGAAAATTCAACCTAAACTAAGAGGAGAAAGAAAATCGGCCTATGGTGCCTCACAGTTACAGTTCAAATCATTTGTCTAGAGAGGAACTCAAGAAGAGTGGGTGGAAAATGCGGGGTTGAACTTAAAATCTTTTGTAAAATCAAGAAGGAAATCAAGTTTATATATGGGGTACATAAAGATAAGTTGAGGGACATTCCTAGAATTATTCTAAGGAATTGGGATCTTTTGTAATTCTCTTGCTTGTAGTTGATAGTCACATGACTTGTATGTGACTATACCTTTGTACCCTTTTAGGGTTTAAAATAGATTTAGCAAGAGTTCCAATATATAGAGAGAGAAACCCTAAGGATGAACTTTTGATCTTGCTAAAATAAGTGCTAGAAAAAGAATTTGAAAATGGAATAAGAGGAGAAAAGGAGGAAAAAGGATTCCTAAGTTCAAAGTTTCATACTCTCATTATTCAATAAATAATGATAAAGTGGAATGTTCTTCATGTATACCCCTTTTCTATTACTCATCATTAGGATGAGTCCCTTTTTGCGATCATCATTTCACCCTTATTAGTAGGCATTGGAAGACACATATTTTCATTTAATCCATATTCTAGGTGCATCAATTTCGTGCATAAATAATTTGGATTTTTCTTGTGACTCTTGTTTTTATGGACACCCATATTTTTCACCCCTTTCTCAGCAAGGTAGGTCATGAATATGATTATTCCCCCAATTCATACTTTTTTTTGTGAATTTCTTCCAGTGTAGTTTGTTCTTGAAGATTAGAGCAATGTAGATAGGAAGATCACATGGTGCACCAAGCACGTGTCCAACTGACCATGATATTATTTGATTCATATTAATAATTTTTTAGTGATATTTTTTTGGATGACTTGTATGAGCACTATTCATCATTTGAGAGTACTTACACATTTAGTGGTTGGCGAGGACCGGTTCGAGTTTGACACGTGGAGGGTTTGTTAGGAAAAGTTATTCATAGATACTTGTCTTCTTGAGGACTCTTTCAAACAAATCCAAGAGTATTTGTAATCGAAGACAATCAATATTTAATATTAGGGAATTTTGATACATGAATTTTTTTTGTCACTTTTCATGTGCTATATTTAGACATATTTTAAGAATTTATATTGTCATTTACATATTTTATTGTTTTGTTTTCCATTTATTAGCATGTGATTCATGTGTGCATCATGTATAATTGATCTCTATCAAAATACATGATCTTATTATCTTCTTCTCAGATTTATGTCATTATTCCTCTTATTTCAAGCAAAACAAGTACTTATTGATCAACTCGGTACTATTGACACACCAATTAGTGGTATTGACATCTTACACCCACACAAAATGAGAGAGGAGAAACATTGCTACCAACAAGAAATTCAATGTTATCGAGCATCGACTCAATACAGACTCAGTGGTACTGACTTGAGGTACAGAGAACAATAGGGATGCAATTTAATTATCTCAGTGCTACAGTTGATACTGTTGGTGGTACCAACTGTAGCATTCAGACACTAGTGGGAATAAACTTAGTGATACTAATTTATCTATTGGTAATACTGACATAGAGTGAGAATTTAAAATGGTCTACCGACTTAGTGCTACCAACACCCTATCATTAGTATTGACCTGGACAATTAATGTAGATCTAAAATTAAGTCATATCCAATGGCTACGAGTTAAACGAGGGTTAGGCATCCCTTATTTCCTAAGGAGGACATCTAGAGAAAGACTATCACATACATTTTGGACACATAGCCAAAGGGAATCGAGAAGGAGGTTGCCTCCAGTCGGACAATCGAGGCACTTGTAAAGGACAAATTTGTAGCTAGAAAGGTGTAGATCATGGTGTTCATCAGAAGAATCACCAAGTCGACATCTCAAAGAGTTTTCTATTAGTATTTTGATGTTGTAGTTATCTTTCTATTACTCTTCTTGTTGTGATTTTATGATAAAAAGGAGGGGTTGAACCCCTCTTTCTCGTCGAACCCATGAGTAACATAGTTAATTATTGTAATCGAATTTGGTGATTTTTAATACATATTTATTTGTTCAAAACATGAAGTTACAATATTTTCCATGATTTGTTTATGCTTGATAAATGTAACCAAATTATTTGTATTCTAATGCTCCAGAAGAGGAATTATGAGTTAGAGCAATCATAGATTCACATAGCTAACTATGTGCTTTGGAGAGAGATAACAACTATGAAAGAGTAACCCAAAGTAAATTATGCTCAATTAGATTAAGTTATGTGCTATGGGAGTGGGGTTTGGCTTAATCTAAGTAGGCATTTTGTTGCGGGAGCAGGTAATCCTCACTACATGTATTCAGTTCTAATAAGGGAATTAATTGTAAATTGGGTGAACTCAATTACAGTATGTGTTGTGGTGAAGCCAAAATTTCTAGGTAATCCATTAAATATTTCTTAAAACCACTTCAATTCATTTTTTGCAGTTCAATGTTCTTAGTTAAATAATAAAAATTTAACTTTTTCTTTTGCCCCATAGATTGGTTTCAGTAAGTAGTGCCTCAATAGCCTATATAATATGACATGTGCACTTTCATGTTAAACACACATTCTACACATGTTAGTGTAAAAAATGTTCTCTCTCAATACAAAGTTTGAGAGAGAACCACGGGCTTGAGCCGAATTGACCCCCATTTTTTGTCACAAAAGGGACAAAGGTAGGAATCATAAGGGATATTTTGATTATCCTCATGGAGTTGGATAAAAATAATGATCCATTTTTACTATTGGGTTCCAAATGGGATAATCATTCATAAAGATCATAGGGTTGGGTGCAAGTGCTCAATCAAAGGATGTGTACCCAATTGTACATGCAAATGTTGTATATGATCATTTGTTCCATAGAGTATTGGTGACTCATTCAAAGAATGTGAAATATATATTTGAGACATAGAAAGTGTTCCCTCTTCTTATCAAGTTCTTATCGTCTATGATTCTCTCACCGATTTATGTCCTAGCAAGGAAAACATGGAACTATAAGTAGTATTGAAAAATGTTCAGGTGAATGGCATAAATGGTCACTTTTCTTCCAAATATGGATCAAATGGGAAACATTCATAAAAGGATTAGGTCAGGTAAAAAAACCAATTGAAGTATATCCAATTGCACATGCCAGTGACTATGGATGATAATCTATCCCTTAAAGTGTTGGGGATTCATTCAAAGAGTTCCATGTTAAGTTAGGACTTTGAAAGTGCTCCCTCCATTTATCTAGTTCTAATTTTATTTTTGTGTTCTCTTAGTGATTCATGTACTAGTTAGAAAAAGGGTGGATGCCAATATAGGTTGAAAATTATTGTAGTCCATTAAAATGTATTCGTCTAAAGTAGGAGTCTATAATTGTGATATATCACTAAAGTGCATAAAAAATTATCATCTCTTTCTCTATGGTTATATGTTTGAATGAGTGAGTCTAATCATCTAAACTAGTGCATAGACCTATTTAAGGTTAGGATCATAACCCGAAAGTGGTTAATGTGAAGAGTGTCAAACAAAAGATAGGGAATTAGTTTTTGAATAATATAAGATTAGGCATCAAGTAATTATTTGAGGTTATGTTTAGCCAATTGTACAAGCTATTTCCTATAGATATTTAATCATCTATCAATTAGAGTGACAGAGAGTCATCCTATGAGTTCAAGGATAAGTCATAACTTTGAAAATTCTCACCTCCATCTCTCTAGTTATCATTCAATTTGGTCAGTTTCATAGGGAAGAGTTAATGGGATAAGTATATTGGTCTACATTTAGATTGCTATCTTGTAGTATATTACATCCCTGATGTTTAAAAAAAGGGAAAAAATGATACAAGTTAATTGTTGCTACTAGACTTGTAGTATTATGGGAAAATAAAACATATACCATCCTCAAACAAAGTCCTATAGAGAAATAATCCTAATTTGGTATCTCCAAGATGGCATCACCAAATATGATGTTGGGAAAGATTCCACCTTAACAATATAATGCAACTATATATGTAAACTAAAAGATGAAATTTGAAAAATAAAGAGATAAGTCTGAGTTGCAATCCTGGAAAATACATAGACTCTTTACTACTAAGCACATATTGTGATATATTGCCTTTTGTGTTCACATACTCAACAAACTTGTGCTAACACATACTTGCTCTACTATTTTAGGTTCATAGGGAAGCAGGGACATGGAGATGACCATATGAGTTGTTTGTTATGTTGTACATGTTGAAGATTTTTCTCTTTAGCACAAACGTAAACTTTTATTGTAAATATCAAATGTTTTATAAATCTTCTTTTAATAAATGCATTGTTGTGCATAAGATTATTACTGTGGTGTTTTGTATCAAGATTGTTCATGGTATATGAAATATTCTTGCTTCCTTAGTCAAAAATGCATTTGATGTACCTGGATAATGACCCCTGAGTTCAATCCCTTTTGAGGGTGAAATCTATGGTTGTTACATCAAATATCTTTGGTTTCCTCTTCAGGTGATGTAGGCTTAATTTAGAGAGTAAGGCCCAAAGTTCCCTCTCTTTTGACCTTCATATGAACTTTGAAAAAGACAAACATAAACAATTGATGAAGTTTGAGTCTCTTCTAGATGCCTCAGAGGAGGAGGAGGAGGATTAGTAACTTAATCTTATGATGATGGTCGTTAGGGTGGATGTTTTACTCATTGTTGAACCTTTCTATAAGTTTATGTTGTTTTAGTGAGACGTAGTAAGGGAAATACACCCCCATTAATACTTGTTACATGGCCTCCTACCTGGTACTTGTGGTACATCTTATGTCCCTATTTATGTCTTACTCTCTAGATCATCATGATGATGGTGTTTATACATGTTTATATATGCACAATGATGCTAATAAATAATTGTTTTCCTAGTGAACTTTTTGTATAAATGTATATAGTATGCTACATGGTTTATTCAGTAGATAAGGATATATTTTGAAGTTTGCACCGATCAACACTTGTATGTTGTATGAACCAAATATTTAAATATCGTTGGTAGAATTCTTAAATTAAATCCAACTACATTGGCTAAGTCAACGTTGTATGATTTTAAAAGTAGCACAATCATATTCCATGTATATCTTGACACATAAATAAATATCATAGAACAATTTTAGTAATTTCTATAACCATTCATTCATTAAGAAATATACATATTATCTCTTCAAGTGAACCACAAATGTAAGATGAAGAGGATTTGTATATGTGTGTAATCTAATAATTTTAGAGTGTTCTAGGCATATGAACTAAATAAAGGTACAAAACATGCACTCAAATACAAATATATTTCAAACTATAAATAACATTTTAGGGAGAATACTAAGCCAAAAGGTTGCATTGTCAATATTTTAATGATGAATTCACTATTTCACTATGTGCATCTAATAATATTGAGATCATTTCAAACTACATTGACACCCTCCAATTGTCCCAAATTCAACAACCTAAGATTTGACATTTAATATCAAGTTATGCACAAAGATCAAAGCTGGGATGTAGAAGAAACTCTCTATAGACTTCTGTTATAAATCACTTAAATTTATTTTATGACTCGTAATTAAGATATAGCATGTTCTACATTTATCTGGAAAGGTAACAACATCCTTTTGATTTTATGGAAACACCATATAGATCATTGTACTGGCTGAATATTACCTAAGGAATCTCATTCAGCTAAATTCTTAAGATTTTTTTCATTTCTTTGCATTTGTAGAGTTTCCTTCCCTATAATTGAATGAACCAACATATTATCTATAGATATAAACTATTATTGTAAGGCCCCTTAATCTTTCTTAATCTATAAACATAATTGTTTTTCTTAATTGGATGTTTCGTTTTGAGATCAAATCTAACTCAAATTATTCTACATATACAAACTTTGCAATATGTAGACCTTTATTGAAATTAAATTTTCTGGTGAATGTAAACATAATTTTAACACTTGCTTGATATGCTTCATTATTTTTTTTGGTCGATCAAAAATTTTCTTCCTTTTTTGTATTTTTTATAAAAAGTCCACTGTACAGAGTATATGGTATAGAGGAGATTTAAAGGTCAGGGATCTGTATAAGGGGAAACAACAAAGAAAGAAGAAGCAAAAAAAGAGATCTTCAACTTGACAGCTCTAAAACTTTGGAAATCATATGCAGCAGGAAAACCAGGGACTCCAGTTGCATATCAGCAGCATAGCACATGATCACCTCTATAAGCACCAAAAGAAAAAGATGTATGAAGAAAGGCCGCCATATGCACCTCATTAGAAAAAAAAGCAAAGTATACATTTCAACTCTACAGGAACCAGCTAGACAAGCTCCCATCTCAGTGATGCCCAATTCCATAGCAGATCCAGAGCCCAAGAATTTGTGCTCTTCAACCCAGTAGAGAGACACTAAGTCTTGAGAAGAATCGTTACAAACCAAACAAACATACTAGATGAGATGGATTAGATAGAGCTCTTCCACTCTAACTAGGATAAGCTCTTTCACTCGTAATCCATCAGATACATAATAGAATCAGAAGACTAAAGAACTAACTCCATACTCTTTAGCATATCAGCAGCATAGCACATGATCACCTCTATAAGCCCTAGAAGAAAAAGTTATGTGAAGAACAGGATGCCATATGCGCCTCATCAGAAAGAAAAGAAAAGTAACCTTATCGACTCTATAGGAACCAGCTTGACACACACCGATCTCAGCAATGCCCAGTTCCATAACAAATCAAGAGCCCAAGAACTTCTCCAACTAAGCATAGAATCCCACATCAAAAAGCAAAAAATGGAGAAGTCATCTATGCTCTTCAACCCAGAAGAGGGACACTGAGTCTTCATCTCTTGGAGTAAAACCAAATAATGAGAAGAACCATTATAAACCAAATAAACAGTCCAAATGAGATGGCTTAGATAGAACTCTACCACTCCAACTAGGATAAGCTCTTCCACTCATAAGCCATCAAAGACATGAAAAAACTACAAGACTAAAACAATAAATCCATAAAACGTAGATAAAACTTGAATGAGCTATGCCACTTCGAATGGATAAGATCCTCTTCTAAGATTCCACCAAGAAGATCAGAAGTCGACCAGAAATAATGAAAACCCAACAAGCTCACAAGCATAAAACCATCAGGGTTGTCTTTCAGACATGATATCATAGTTAGAACAAATACTTTTCCAAAGTGTACACACATCAAAAGAGACATTATGGTGAACTCGTCTGTTCCTTTCAGCCCAACAATGATACATAACAAGAGGTATAATAATCTTAGCCTCCTTCTCTTTGAAATTAGTAATACCATTCCAATTCCTGGGAATAGAGGTTAGCCATCCTTTCTAAATAGACAAATTCCAGATATTGTGGGAGAAGGAGCAATTGAAACATATATGCTCATTATCCTCATAATCATTCCTACAAAGGAAACATATGGATACAATAGGAATGCTTGTTCTTCTAAGATAATCAAACGTAGGCAAATTTTTTAGCTTGGATTTCCACCCATGAACAAGGTTGTTCATATGATCTTTACACTTCCAAATCCATCTATAGCATTCATCTTCAGAGCCTTTGCTTCTAATATGTTCCCACACTAATTTAAGGGAGATTTTTGTACTTTCTTTAAACAAAATGTGATCTTCAACCTCAAGATATATCTTGACTTTATTCACAATATCATGTAGAATGTGAGCACACCTTGAAGGAGGGGTAGACCACTTCCCTTCAGAGATGATGTTACTGAGATTGGACTCATGTGTAATACCAACCCTGATGATGATATTTCTGTCGACAAAACTAGTGATAAACTTTTGATTGACCCAAGGGTCATGCCAGAACTTGAACCCCTTGTCAGAGCCTATCTTGCGTTCAACCAAGTCTAGTAGATCATCTCTAGATTTCACCAAATTATTGAACATCCATGAGAAATTAGTGGACTTAGAAACACTCCAAAAAGATCCTTTCCTTATGTATTTTTTGCCAATCCATTTGACCAATAATGAGTCTTTCTTACTTGCTACATTCCAAGTGTTGATCAAAAGACAAGCTCTTGAAACTTCCTTACTCTTCCTGAGGCCCAAGCCTCCCTCATTTTTAGGTAAAGTAACTTGTTCCCATTTAACCAAGTGAATGTTCCTTCTGTCATCTGACTGGCCCCAAAGAAAATCCCTACATATCTTATCAATCTCATCCAAAGTAGAGTAAGGCAAAGGAAAAGCAAAGAACCAATAAAGATGCATGATTGAGAAAGTATACTTGACCAACTCAAGCCTCCTTACCAGGGATAGACATTTGGATTTCCAACTTTCTAGTCTTTCTAGTCTCTTTTTAATTCTATCAATGAGATTTTCATAGTGTTTTTTCCTTAGTTTTCCTTGAAACAACGGGATCTCCAGATACTTACACTCTTCAAGAACACCATCTTTTATATCCAGAATATTGGAAACAAAACTGGCATAGACATTTTTACCACATAAATTGAACTCTTAGAATGGTTGATAGCAAGCCTAGATAAACACCCAAACTCATCAAGAAGAGCTTTGATGTTTGCCACATTCTAGTCGGTTGCACTAGCAAAGATCATCAAATCATCAGCAAAAATGAGATGAGAACAAGTGAGGGATTTAGAAGCAAAAATAGGCACTATGATTTCTTCAGCAGTCCTCTTCTTTATCATTTCAGAAAAGCCCTGCATAGTAATAACAAACAAATAAGGGGCAATGGGGTCCCCTTGTCTAACCCCATTTCGAGGAAAAATAAGAGAGGAAGGTACTGCATTAACAAGGACCTGATATGAGATCATAGAAAATATGTTATCAATCCATCTTATCCATTTTAAAGGGAAACCCATCTTGAACAAGATCGAGAATAGAAATTTCCAAGAAACTGAATCATAGGCTTTCAAGATATCAGCTTGGATAGCAAAATTATTACTAGAATGTTTCTTGAGATCAGATAAAATTTCATTAGAAAGAAGGATGGCATCCTTAGCACTTCTACCTTTAACAAAAGCACATTGGTTGTGGTCAATAATGGAATTAAGAATTAGGTGAAGCCTATTCGCCAAGATCTTTGAAATGATCTTGTAAAACACATTACATAAGGCTATCAATCTCCAGTTAGAGATGTAAGACAAATCTGCAGCTTTGGGGTGAAGGGTAAGGAAAGTTTCGTTGGCCTCTTTGAGCATACTACCATTATCAGAGAACTCTTTCACAGCATTAAAGACATCGTCACCAATAATCTTCCAGCATTTTTGAAAAGGAATCCATTAAACCTATCTGGACCTGGGGCTTTATCCACATTCAGGTTATTAACAATCTCATCCACCTCCATCCTGGTGACAATGGCAATGAGCATGTCCCCTTGGTGTTTAGAGATTCAAGCTCCTGTCCATTCACCTTCCAGGCTTCTCCAGTAGATTCATTACAAAAGAGCTTAGTATAGAAATCCTCAATATTCTCTAGGATAATCTTTGAATCATAGGTTCTTTCTTCATTAACCATTAGGCTATTAATAGCATTTTTGTTCCTTCTAGATCTTAAATAAGAGTAGAATTTTTTTTGTTGAGATTACCTTCTCTTAACTAATGAACTCTCGCTTTTTGTCTGTAAAAAGCTTCCTCTGCTATATTAGCTTCTTTAGCAGTATTTCTAAGATCTTTAGCTATAGTTCTTTTTTGTTCATTTAGAGGATCAAGATCAGCTGCTTTCTGTTCCTTCAAAGTAAAGAAGCTTTGTCTATTGGCATTCTCAACAATGTCACCATAGACCCTTTTATTCCAAATTCTCAGATTTCCTTTCACATTTTCAAGTTTTATGTATTGCTTGAACATAGAAAAACCCTCAAATTTAATCTCCCAAGCCTTCTTAATAAGCCCTTCATATTCGTCATGTTTGGTCTAACAGTTAATGAACCTAAAGGGATAATTATACTTCCTAGGATTTCCAATAAAGAGGCAAATCCGCTTATGGTCACTGATAATGTTGGAGATGCAATCACCATGGAACGATTCAAAGGTTTTCTGAAACTCAGTATTATAAAGTATTTTGTCAATTTTGGAAGAGATAAACCCAACACCATCTTGTTTGTTATCCCATGTGAAGAAAGGCCCGCCCAAATTAAGTTCAAAAAACCCACAATTTAACATGTAATTATTGAAATCCTCCATGGATTTTTTAGTGGGGAGATGCTTGCCTATCCTCTCCTCTTCTTTTCTCACAGTGTTGAAATCTCCCATTAACATCCAGGGTCCATTACTTTTATCATGAAAGTCAACAACGCGATCCCACAATCTCACTCTTTCATTGTCATCGTTGTGCCCATAGACTACATAAATATAAAAGGTAGTGTCATCCTTTTGAACCTTGGCATGGATGACCTATTCGTTTTCATCAATTTTTGCGATAGTACAACTTTCTGGCTTCCACAGGATGATAACTTTTCCTAGCACATGCAAATCAAAATTAGAAATCTAGCTATAATCTCTGAAGTATCTGTTCATACACTTGGCCATCTTGTTAGCTCTCAACTTTGATTCATTAATGATAACAATATCCCCTTTGTCCTTCCCGAGTTCCTCTTGGACCTCCAGTATTTTATTACTGATGCCTCTGTCGTTCCAAGAGATAATGTTCATCGAGATGTTCATTTGATCCCTTGGGTTGTTGGGCTGACAACCTTAGTATTTTTGTTTATGATTTCAAGGCCCCCAAATTTGTTAGTCATTGGAGAGAACATTGAATTTGCTACTCTATGAAAGATACCCACATTAGCTTTACTTTGACATTTAGGAGGGGACATGGATTTTTTTTCTTTTTCACTGCTCCTTCCTTAGAAGATTTATCCAGAGAGAAACTAAAACTACCAGGAGAAGTAATGGCAAATATTGAAGCAAGAGTAGAAGGAACATATCTAGACACATCACTCTATAGGCCTTTGGCTTTGCGAATAAGTTCAAGATTATGAGCTTTTGTTATTTTGTTGATTCTGAAACATACTTTAGGTGTACTACTTTCTGTTTCAAGTAAATTAATAGGCACTTGCTCTTCCACTTCAGGATCAGGAGATGATTTCTTCTCTTTAGCCTTCCATGCCAGAACCTTCCTAGTTCTCTTTTCATGGTTTTCAGAATGACCAACAATATCCCTGGGAGCGTGATTTACCAACTGGATTATACCAGATTCAGCATAACCAGTGACATGCTCTCTATTGAACATCCCATTGGTGATGTCTTCACTCTGATTGGTACAGTCACCATGATCAAAGAGACCACATAACCTGCACTTGTATGGGAGCCATTCGTATAAAAGATAAACTTCTTTATCTTCCTCATCACTGCTTGTAAGAACAATAGATTCCAGAAGAACAACTTCACTGGATATAACAACTTGAATTCTCACACAATCTATCCTCTCACAGTTTTTTGTACATTCATCCATTTTTTATGGTTTGCCAATGAAATATCCTATCCTTTCCAGCATTCTGACATCCCAAAGTTCAAGCGGAAGTTTGAAAATTCTCACCCAAACTGGGAGATCTTTCAGTCTAACTTTCAACATATTATCACACATTCTCTATTTTCTCATAAGCATAGGTCTATTAGCTGCAAACTAGTCACCATTAAGTGCAACCTTTAGATCTTTAGTATCCAAGAATATAATCATGAAGAAGCCTTCATCTCTAAGGAATACTTCAATAATACCTTTTAGATGCCATATCTGGTGTAGATGGTTGATGAGAGAGGGAATGTGGAGTATAAAATCGACTATATAACCCACCACACACCTGCTCCATCTATATGCATTCTCCTTTGCTTCCTCCTTTGGATATACCAGTTTTCCATCTGAGATCTGGATTTCTTTCTTGTGAAGCTGAAGATCCTCCCTCTCTCCCATTCTACGGATGGAACTCCATTCCTTCGGATCTTGAGCAGAGGGACCTACCTTGTTTAGATATGATTCACCTTGAGTCGAGCTGGCCCCTTTTATCTTCCACTGTAGATCAGGTTTCTAGGGCGGCAGTCAGCGGCGCTGAGATGCCCACGTCGTCGCCTTCCCGGTCGCCCACGACATCGATGTCATACTGTTAGCCATCGTCGATCAGCTTTGGAATGTTCATTGATATGCTTCATTATGATCTTAAGAATATTATGACTTTTATCCTTTTTATGCTTTTGAACTGTTCTTGAGATTTGTACTAGTATAATTGTTCAGATGTAATCGTGTAGTGGTTGGTCTCACCTGATCTTTGAGTTGAAGGGTTCTTGGTGCTCTACGAGTCTTGAGAGCGACAAAGTTTTGGTGATCAAGATGGCTAGCCAAATGAGATATATGACCCTTGGGATTTTGTCAGTCCATCAGACTGACAAAGTTCTCAGTGAAATATGAGTTTTCATGATCGATGATCCAACTACAATTAGTGAGATTCCAGACAAGGTTTGACTGATGATGTTCCGATCTACAAGTCCCCTTGCATGATGACTTGACTAAGTCACACTATCTCCCACCCATCTATAATATCCCTTTCCCTCTCTCTCCCCTATCATCTTTTGAGAGTTTGGTGGCATGGTCAGGAGGCTAACAAGTAAAAAATCTAGATGGGGGTGGTGAATAGAGTTTATAAAATATATAAACAAATGTAAAGTGCAATGGAAATAAAAGAGGCAACCAAAAGAGAGAGATGGGATTTAGATTGGTTTTGTCTACGATGTCATTCCACTACCTAGTTGTTACCAACTAGGATTTGCAACAAACACTTTAATCAATTTATCGGTGAGGACAAATTACAAGATGATTGCTGCAAAATAAATCCCTCTTCTTTACCGGCCACAGAAGAGCACCACTGATCGGCCTAAATCGTGTGTCCAAAAGTGGAGGCGGATTTGAGGTAGTTGAGCTTTTACATTTATAAACCCGAATCCTTCTAGGCCCCTGCAACTTTGCTTACGGGGTCAAAGTAGATATATGGGGTCGAACACAGGGACAAGGGTGGTAGTGTTGAGAACCCAGAATCGACACGCTACACTCCAGCAGGTATAAAGAGATAATAAATTCCCCATAAGGGAAACAATAAGATGTCACAAACAAAACAAGAAAACTATCTCCAAGTAGAGCTACTAGAAAGATTTAAGGTTTTAATCATTTAACAACTTTTACGGGTTTTTATGCAACAGAAACAGAAAGATAAAACTAGATCTAGAGCAAGGTATGAAGGATAAGACTTCAGTAAAACAAGCGGCACCATTAACATCCTGCACCCCTCCTCTCAGAGCGGGTACCTCTAACCAAGCATCAACACCCCTCTCGAGGATGCTGGACTTTAAGATAGGGTGGAGTGTTACTGAAACAACTCCGTTCCAGGAACTCTCATACTCCAGAATCGGACCAAACACTAGAGCCACAACACAACTCTCGAAGTTGTTGTGATGGGAAAACACGATTCGGTAGCTAAGCGAAACGCGATCCAAACATGCAAGCTAGAGTTCAGATATCAAACATAGGAGTCATCCAACATATTGCACCAAGCATAGAGCAGCAAGTAATTAAGATTTTCTATTTCCATAAACATTAAGGGTCTTAATACATTGCGTAAGAAAGGAATTAAATAACAGAATTAAAGATAGAGGTCGCCTTCTTGAAGTAGAAGGGCGACAGACTACTGTGGCTCTGCAGCCTGATACCGGGAAGGAGCCTAGCCCGATACAGCAGTGTCGAGCGGCACATCATGACGGCCGACTGTATTGCTCAAGGACCCTAGCCGATACGCTCAAGTCAGGCGGTGCACCCTCTCGGGCGGCACGCATGACGGGCGAAGCGTATCGGGTTCGATATTGTGTCGGGCATGGAGCGACATGTTCTACTGTCGGGCACTTGTATAGCTCGTCATCGTTGGCCGATATCGGCCCGCAATGTCGCCCGGGACGGTCCTAAGTGAACCATCCCCTCCCTAGGAAGGGCTCACCTAGAGTTTCCCGACATGAATACTGGGGCGCAATACTCCTGCTCTCGCAGTTTCCTCCAAAGATCACTCAAAGCTCCCAACTGTCCGAATTCCGAACTGTCTTTTTGTCTTCCTGTAGCTGCTATTTATAGGCAGCGGTTGAGGGAAGTTATGGTTCTCGAAGCGCCACGTGTCCTACGTATTCGCGAGTTTGATGGACGGCTGATACACATATCGCCCGGCGCATGGATGTTGGCGGTTGGTCACGTGACGGGAGGTGCATGTCGGTGGGTGGCCTGTGTCGCGCGACAAGCTTGGGTTGTCGTGGCGAGCTCGGCTCACTGTCGGGTAAGGGGCGTGTCATCCGTCAGCTTCTTCTTGTGCGGCATCCCCTAGTCGTGTGTCATTGCGTCGCGCCACCCTGTCGGGCAGTGCTTGTATCGGGTCGTTGGAAGGCCGATGCAGGTTGGACTTATTGCTTGTGGGTCGGGACGGTCTTATTAGGTCAGAATGGGAGGAAAATTCTGCAAAAGATGGAAGTATTGGATTAAGAGCGTTGCTTGGCCAATTATTGTGAAAGTACTAATAAAAGAGAGGAAAATAGCTGAAAAGGGCAGCTTTGATAACAAAATAAAGGGCAAAAAACATCACAAAAATTGGTGTTATCAACTCCCCCAAACTTAGCATTTTGATTGTCCTCAATCAATATTTAAACTTTATTTTGTGATGCTTCTTCTTGCTTGGTATAGCTTTCAGGCCAAGAGGTAAAACAAGTATGGTAATGCCTTTACAGATAATGCTGCCTCACTGCAAACAAAAGACCATGTGTTTCCTTGCCTTATTATTTTAGTAAAATTTTTCTCTACAACTTCGACGAGACTTTGTTGTATGATTCCAAAGTTAGCTCACACACCAAACAACTTTATTTTAGGGACAGAAAGTTGTGTATAAGGTAGGCTAAGGATTTTTGGGGTTTTTCTTGTCTCCCATCATTCCATCCAGGTAAGGGTCTGTTAACGGGCAAGTGGTCCCTACAGTCCAAGCCAGTTGGCTTTAGAGAAGCGATTTCACATCCTACGTACCACTACCCTGGATCTACCATGCCAAAAGATGGGTACTTTTATAAGACAACTGTGTAAAAAAAAATTCTTTTATTGGGCACAACTCTCATGCTTTTATTCACTCTCGTAAGGCTTCTCTCTCTTTTTTGGGGTTTTTGTTGGGTAAGGGGAAACAAAAAAAGATTCTTGCTGTTTGGGTAGCTTTTTCCTTCCCATACTCGTCTCTTAGCTGTTTGCGAGATTATTGTATATAATTTTCTCGAAATTTTTGGCACGGAAAAATGTAATCTTCTCGTTTGTTTTGAAGCAGCATTATCAGAAAGATATAACAAAACTTGTATCTCGTTAAGAACATAGAAAACTAACTTTGCAAGAAGTTGCGACAGGTTTTTACTAATATAGCGACTTTGTACATATGCATTGGGATGATATAAGTAAAAGGATTTTCAAAATTTTGGTATGAACATATATATGTACACATGATACAGGAAAGAACAAAAGAATAAAGAATTTGAGACAAAAGAATGAAGAAGATTAAGTTAGAAAATTCAGACAAAATTTTGTGCCTCCCTCACTGGTACATGGTACCCCCCCCCAAACTTGCTCCACACTCTATCCCAGAGTTGTGAAGTAGATAAGGTGAGGTAATGTTTATTCCAGTGAGGTTGCGCCTGCGTCAGACAAAAGCTCCCACACATATTCACCCCTTCTGCTGTGATAGCCGATGTGGTTGAGCTGGTCAGGCATTTCTTTATTCACTATCCATTCCAGGACGTAGATGTCGCAGTCGTTGGATTAGGGAATTTGCTGTGGACTGTGGTGGCAGAACTAAAGTTCGTGCCATTTGCCTCCTTGCATGTCCACGAATGGTTGGATCATCTTTGCCACCTTGTCGTAGTATTTTCGGACCAGGCGTTCGACGGATGTCAAAGGTTCTGATGTACACGGCACTGGATGGTTCTTGTTGTTGTCCGAGCTGTTGTAGAAAATTCATGCTCATTGTCGGGTGTACACAGTTAGGAGCGTCCAATGATTGTAGTGCAGAATTGGCAAAAAGATAGTGCCTGGGACCCCACCTCTCAATTCCACCAGAAAATTTTGCTTCACTCCTGTTTCGTCGGCGAGGCAGATGTCGTTGAATAGCATGGGCTGGGCTATGTATGCATGTTCTAGCTTTGGCTGTATATGCTGGATGTAAGCGCCTGCAACTGCTACAGCCAGGCACCCTCCTTCCTTCACCATGTCCCTTAGATCGTCGACCGGGACTACGACATCGCCTGCCTGAAATGCGACAACTGATGGGGTAGAATCAGCTAACTTCAGCTGGATTATATTGACGTGCTCCTGTGTGAGAGTTGCACATGAAAAGCGGTCGAAATTTGTGATCAGCCCTTCTGAAGCTTCAGGCAAAGCTGTGTCCTCCATCCCGTGCACTTTCTTCAGGACCGCCAACTGCTTGCCTACCCCATGTGTGATGGTCGCCACTTCCTCTTCTTTTTCTGAGGAGCTACTGGACTGAGAAGAGTTTTCTTCCAGGTCACTGTCCACCAGCTGATCCGGTACCCCTGCGTCTGGAAATAACGCTTGTCCTTGATTAGCAACATGGCGTAAATGCTCCTGCGTTGATAGAAGGACGTGCCTTTGAGGACTCCCAAGTTTCGAAATGTGTTGAGCACCTCAATGGCACCCAGGATGACGATAACGCTGTTTCCACTCCCCTCTTCTGCCTGGATGGGGAGCTCTCGGAGAGTAAAGAAGTTCCAAGGACCTTGGTGACGTTGGATTCCTTGCTTTATAGCTTGTAGCAGACGCAGTGGCACGAGTCTCAGCTTCCTATCCTTCGGGCGGCAGAAAACACCCCCGGAGTGTGGCACCTCATTGCGGCTGTAGCTCAGCAGCTGGAGGTCGTGGTTCCTGAGGTCTGCCACGTAGAGGAACCACACGTTGCGGTGTTTATACGGGGCCAACACGAGGTTTGGTCTATTCTCTTCAATGTGCTGCAGCATGTCGGCCACCGCACGGGAGCCTGGATCTCCCTTCATCAGACTTCTCGCCAAGGTCGGGATGGCGTTGTATATCATTCTCTGACCTGTCCTACTGTCGGTACGTTCTATTATCGCTCTTTCAAGGACCCTGAACAGTCTTTTTCCGACGAAGGCTGGCGTGCAGAACATGTTTCGAAGAACTCCCCGTCGCACGGATAGGTAGCCGTCGGTCCAAACAACGTCATCTTCATTTGTCTGCGATCTTAAGACCTTATTCAGCAAGTTCTAGTCTCTGATCGTCAGGTGTTCGATGGCTCTTCTATCGAAGTCGGCCATCTCAAAAGAGGGTTTCTCGGATGGCTCACAGAACTTATCATGGAACTTGTCCTCCATCGAGCGTTTGCTTCGGGGAAGATGTCTCTTATTGACTGTGTAGACATCCCCCTTCTCTTCCTCAGACTCATTAGAAGAGTCTCCCCCGATGCTGATATTTGTGCTATCATCATCGGCTTCATCTAGGGGGACTGAGATGTTTGCATCTCCCAAGCCTAAGGGGCTCTCCTATCCAGTTGAAGCTCCTTCGGCTGACCTATGTTGCATCCCCTCCTCGGGTGTTGAGGATCGCCTGCTGAGGATGAGGAGTATGCTGTTCCTGAAGGGGAAGCTGACGAAGAAGGAGCAGAGCCACAGATGGGTGGTGACGGAGACCTTCTCGGCTGCGTTCGGCGCAGATGGTCGTCACTTCTGTCCAGCCTCTCCTCGATCTTGTTGAGTTGTTGGAGAACTTGATGCATTATTGCATTCAAGGTCTCTAGTCCGCCGGGAAGGCTCGCTAGAGTCAGCAGCATTCTTTCTTGGCTATCCAGCCTGTTTTGGAAAGATGCAAATTTGCGGGTTAGGGAAATACAAACGTCAGAGTTGATATTCGTTACCTCCCACAAATTATCGAGCTCGTGCCTAAGCATCTTTCCGAGTGACGGGGAAGCTCTGGTGGGTCTCCCTTCTGTCCTCGCGAAATCTTGCTCGCGCGATGGTCTACCAGGAAAGGTAGAATCTATCAGAATGGTTCGCGATCCCGATGCCGCCAGGCGAGGCGTCGACACTTTTGCAATTGCCACCGCCTTGCCTTCTCGTCTAGGTGGGAATGGTCGTGGCGAGGGCGGACTCTGCTCCACCTCTACACTGTCGGCGATCTCCTCAACTGTTGTAGGTGGGGACTTCGGCGGTGGTGTCAGTGTTCTTCTGAGCTCCTTTAGGATCTCGTCGAACACCCCATTGTTGTCGCCCTGTTGAAATTCCTCTTCTTCCTCTGCAGGCCTTGAAGCAGTGACGGGGGCTGCGGCCGTCTCTCCCGCGGCAGCTCCCGTAGTCTCTGTCTCGGTGACCTCAACGATCACCGGTTCTTTCTCAGCTGCCATCGTCCTTGCTGTGGCAGTGGCTGATGTAGTTGGAGTGACGACAACTCTATCAGCAGTTGTAGTCGGTAGCTCTGGAGCTGCCCTCTCCTGGGCCCTGGTGGCGGTGGTGTAAGCTGTGTCATTTGCTATAGCTTCAATTTCGGCGGCGGTGAAGACCAGTTTTTCTGCATCGTAGTTGGCGCAGCGAGGGAGCGGAAGGAGTATGTCCGTCCTTGAAAACTTTGAAATAGTCTCTCCCCTCCTTCCTAATGATGTTGGTCCTCATTAGGTACTTGGTGTCAATCACCTCATTGCCTTGCATCCTCGAAAGGCTGCGTGACTCTTTTGGGTACCCGAGTCCTACTGCGATGAGGTTAACGATGCCACCCATGCAGTACTCCTTGATGGCTTCTTTCATTGGGTGCAATCTGTTCAGCAAGAACCGCCCGAGGTTGATCACTCGGCCCTCCATTATGTACCACATGACGTGGAGTTCTTCTGTATAGATATTACTGGACTCATTCTTGCTGAACAGCAAACATGCCACTAGTTTGTGCACTATCCTCCAAAAGCAGGAGTGCACTGCCACCACCTTTCTTCCCGGCTTGAACGAAGACTCGCCGGTTAGCTTGCTCCAGAGTTCCACAGGATTGAACCCGTCTCCCTCTGTGATCCTCTCACTGTTGTCCATGAGATTCCTCTCCTCCTCATTGGAAGAGAAGATCTTATTCAACAACTTCTCAGAGATGGAGTGCTCCGAATTCTAAAGTCGGGCCTGGAGTCTATCCGGCCTGCCAAATTCTTCTCTCTCCACCGCAGAATTCTTCACCCAGTGGAGAGATGACATAAACTCCATTGTCAGCTTGGTGTAAGAAGAAGACCGGCTGAAGCAGATCTTCTTTAGCCCTGCGCAGCGAGGACGCCCTTCAGCCTCCTCACGATCCCTAGTTCAGCAAACGAGGCCTGATGGCAGAACCTTCTCGGTCGGTAGACCTTGGTCACTAGTTCAGCATATCAACGAGCGTGCTCGTCGTCCCTTGGCTCGAAACTTCCTGACAAGAATTTCGGGAGTTCCGCTGCTGCTAGATGTGTTGGTGTTGGAGTTGGAGCCGCCACTTCTCCAACCGTAGCCCTCTTCTCTGCTGTCGACGCCCCAGCTGGTCCTGGGTTTGGGCGCTTAGGCCTGGCAGTCTGCCCTTCAGCAGTAGTCTCTGGGTAGACTCTCCTACCTTGTGTGTCAACGGGGACAATAGTTGTCTTGATGTGTGCCATTTCTGTAGGACAATCAGAAAATACCTCGATTAAACATGTTGATGCCTTGAAAAAGTAAATAATAAAAGTGAGACCAGGTATTTCTCTGTACAAGGACTGTCCCGCACCCCATATCGGGCGACACAAGGGTTTCAGAGGTGAAGTCATGTGCCCGATACTAGAGGTGGTATTGCCCGTTACGTCAGAAGATCAAACGTGCTATATGAACAGGGCGATAAGGCGAAAAACATGCATTAGGTCGGTCGCTTGATACGGGCATGTCGGGTGATACGATGGTGATAGGATAAGATGCCTGATAATGTCTTCTTAAAAGGAAAGCAACGTGTTGCCTGACAACAAAAATAGGCAAGGTGGTGCAGAGATGGGCAACACGGATATCGCTCGATATGGTGTATCGGGCAATTCACGAATAAAAGGTACGTTGTGTGACATCCATATCGGGCGATACAAGGCATGCTCAGCAAAGGAACCGTAAGACCGATAAGCTACTAGCTTAAAGAAAGGAAGGTGTCGGGCGACACGGTCTGCCAAGTGATAGGGTCTATCGGGCTTTACCTTGCCGTGATCTGAACTTCCGCACAACACGAGAGCAGGGCAATCTTGCGCGACATGGGAGCAAAAGCACAAGGTCTTAGCACGATACGGGAGCGTGAAAACAGTAAGGCAAGGAGCCCGACATGGTAAAACTCGCCCCTATATATAGCAAACTCGACCGGGGTGAAACAAGTAAATCTGGGGCGCGTGTCGGCCGTTAGGGAAACTCGTAAGATGGGCAAGTCCATCTGTCGACACGACCCTTGTGATCCCCAAAATTCCACTGCCCGATATGGGCGCATTCATAGCACCGGTTGGGTTGCTTTCTTATACACCATGAAAACAAAGCGGTTTAAATTGCGGCTGATGAGTAAAACATCATTGGTCGAAGACTAAGGTCCCAGTTTCAGATGGTATTACCCATCCCGGTTAATAAAACTAAGGTGGTGACCCATAAGGGTCAGCGCATGTGGCTCATGCGCTGACTCAGGCCTTATTACAGACCTTAATGTTCATAATGTTCATTTTTCTTGAAAGTAAATGCACCCTATACTAGGAATTTAAAAACAACTCGGGTTGCCTCTCGAGAAGCACTGAGTTTTCCATCCTCAGTTGGACGTCTTTGGCTTCTTCTTCATCCTTCTTCTCCGTAGTCACTGTCCCGATTTCTTGGCTGATTCTGTGTTGGACGGGATCTTCCCCGACGGGTTCTTTACGATCTCGGCGAGATGAGCTAGCTGTTGGTCGATTTGGCATTGATGAGTCTGCATGTCAGCCAACTGTACCTGCAACAAGTTTAAAATGCCAGAATTGGATAGCGCACTTTGCGCTAGTTGGTTATTAATGGTATCCTATTTCTTAACGAAATCAAACAACTGGCCAATCACATCAGATTGGCTTGCTCCTTTGTCCTGTTCTCGGGTTGGGCCTTGGTACTTTCCTGGTGCTTGGAAATTGCCTTTTGCTGGTTGAAATTGGCTGTTCTTGGCATATTAACTGGATCCTCCTCTCTTCTCAAAAGTTTGTGCTGGCTTGGCCGAGGTGTGCAGCTGATGCGAATTTTCTGCTGCATCCTTGTTACCATAATTAAATCCAGGGTGGTCTGGCCTCTTGAAGTTCATGTAGGAGACATTCTATGTCCTTTCGTCTTCTGATTCAGAGTCGCTGCCCACTTCTGGTCGGGTGTAGACACAATTGTCCACCCTGTGACCTCCTTCTCCGCACGTAACACATTTCATCACTTTTTCAACTGACTTCTTACCTTTACTGCCAGCTTCTCATAATTGTTTAACATCAGTAGCAATTCTCTGTATCTATGAAGTGATTGACTCCAGCGCCTTAGACTCAAGGGAGGACCCTTCACCTACCTTCCTTGCTTGTCCTCTATCAGATCGATCAAACTCAACATTGGCCATTAGCTCGGCCATGTTCTTGATAATCATCTCGGACTTCTTTGCCCTCTTCCCTAGGAAGTCACTACCCGCTTCCGCGTTCAGTGACACCCTTTCATCGAGGGTCAAGCCATTGTAGAAGGTGGTGGCGAGGAAGCCCTTCTTGTAGTTATGATGGGGGAAATCCCTCTGGTACTCCTGGAATCGCTCCCAGGCGTCGTGGAGGCTTTCATTCGGCTTTTGCATGAAGGAGGTTTTTTTCTTCCGGTTTCTGACCGTTCTTTCGGTGGGGTAGAACTTATTTATGAATGCGTCAGCTAACACTCCCCATCCGTTCAAAGGTCGGTGGGGTAACCCGAGATACCAGGATAGCGCTTTGTCCTCTAGGGAAAAGATGAAGCCCTTACAATATATGACCTCCTGGGGGACCCCCGCATCTTTATCGTGTCGTAGATGTTCTTGAAGGCATCGAGGTGATGGTAGGGGTTGTCATTTTTCAAACTTCCCCTGAAGCTTTTGTTCTGAATCATAGAGATCACAGAAGGCTTAAGCTCAAAATTGGCTGCGTTGAACCACGGGGTGATGACAGGACATCTGGAGTTGTTGACTTTTGTTGATGCCAACTCTCTCAGCATCTTTTCTTCCTCCTCGGAGTCATCGTTGTCGTCATCTCGTCAGTGATGTGCCTGATCTTGATTTCTCCAGTTTCGGTGGTAGTGGCGACGCCTAGCTTGAGGGTGTTCTTCCTCAGAGTGTTCTGACTCCTGATCTTTAAGCTGATTATTGTCGTCATAGCGGTCGTTGCCATCTGGTGGAGGTGATTCATGCCCAGATCTTCCCTGTCGTTCCCCTTCAGAGTGTTGTGGGTCGACGCGGGGAGGCATTGTGTTGATGATTGTGCTTGATTGGACAGTCGAGTGGCGTCGGAACTTGGGGAAACAAATTACTGTTCTTCAGGGTTCCTAAAATGGCACAAAAAATCAAGTTTAGAAAGCATAATTATTTATTTTGTGCAAAGAATAATAACAACTAAAGAAAAGAAAAGAAAAGAGTGTTATCAAGCTCATTTCAAAGCTTGAGGCACAGGAGTGTAGTTAGTGGATTCAGATTCATCTACAGTACTGTTTTTGCCTTGTCCCCCGGCAACGGCGCCAGAAAGTTGACCGACCTAAATCGCGCGTCCAAAAGTGGAGGAAGATTTGAGGTAGTCGAGATTTTACATTTATAAACCCAAATCCTTCTAGGCCCCCACAACTTTGCTTACGGGGTCAAACACAGGGACAAGGGTGGTACTGTTGAGAACCCAGAATCGACACGCTACACTCCGGCAGGTATAAATAGATAATAAATTCCCCAGAAGGGATAGTAAGATGTCACAAAAAAAACAAGAAAACTATCTCCAAGTGGAGCTACTAGAAAGATTTAAGGTTTTAATCATTTAGCAGTTTTTATGGGTTCTCATGCAACAGAAATAGAAAGACAAAACTAGAGCTAGAGAAAGGTACGAAGGATAAGACTTCAGTAAAACAAGTGGCACCAGTAACATCCTACACCCCTCCTCTCAGAGCGGGTACCTCTAACCAAGCATCAACACCCCTCTCAAGGTTGCTGGACTTTAAGTTAGGGTGGAGTGTTACTAAAACAACTCTATTCTAGGCACTCTCGTACTCCAGAATCGGACCAAATACTAGAGCCACAACACAACTCTCGAAGTTGTTGCGACGGGAAAACACGATTCGGTAGCTAAGCGAAACACGATCCAAACATGCAAGCTAGAGTTCAGATATCAAACATAGCAGTCATCCAACATATTGCACCAAGCATAGAGCAACAAGTAATTAAGCTTTTCTATTTCCATAAACATTAAGGGTCTTAATACATTGCGTAAGAAAGGAATTAAATAATAGAATTAAACATAGAAGTCACCTTCTTGATGTAGAAGGGCGACAGACTACTGCGGCTCTCCAGCCTGATACCGGGTAGGAGCCTAGCCCGATACAGCAGTGTCGGGTGGCACGCTCTCTCAAGCGGCACACCATGACAGCCGAGTGTATCGCTCAAGGACCCTGGCCGATACGCTCAAGTCGAGCGGGGCACCCTCTCAGGCGGAACACATGACGGGCGAAGTGTATCGGGTTCGATATCGTGTCGGGCATGGAGTGACACGTTCTACTGTCGGGCACTTGTGTCGCTCGTCATCGTTGTCCGATATCGGCCCGCAGTGTCGCCTGGGACGGTCCTAAGTGAACCATCCCCTCCCTCTCGGGATGAGGAAGGGCTCACCTAGAGTTGCCCAGCACGAGCACTGGGGCGCGATACTCCTGCTCTCGTAGTTTCCTCCGAAGATCACTCAAAACTCCCAACTATCCGAATTCTGAACTCTCTTTTCGGCTTCCTGTAGCTGCTATTTATAGGCAGCGGTTGGGGGAAGTTATGGTGCTCGAAGTGCCACATGTCCTCCGTATTCGTGAGTTTTATGGACGGCCGATACACATATCGCCCGGTGCAGGGATGTTGGCTGTCGGTCACGTGACGGGTGGCGCCTGCCGATGGGTGTCCTGTGTCGCGCGACAAGCTTGGGTTTTCGTGGCAAGCTCGGCTCCTTGTCGGGTAAGGGGTGTGTCGTCCGTCAGCTTCTTCTTGTGCGGCATCCCCTAGTCGTGCGTCGTTGCGTCGCGCCACCCTGTCAGGCAGTGCTTGTATCGGGCTGTTGGAAGGCCGATGCAGGTTGGACTTATTGCTTGTGGGCCGGGACGGCCTTATTAGGCCAGAATGGGAGGAAAATTATGCAAAAGATGGAATTATTGGATTAAGAGCATTGCTTGGTCAATTATAGCGAAAGTACTAATAAAAGAGAGGAAAATAGTAGAAAAGGGCAGTTTTGATAACAAAATAAAGGGCAAAAAACATCACAAAAATTGGTGTTGTCAACCACCAAACCTCTTCTTTTATAGACGCGCCAATAGATGAGGAAGAGCACCACCACACCACTTCTTTTATAGAGTCACCCATGGCCAATGAAGAGAACCACCACACCTCTTCTTTTACGGATGAACTGAGGGATAAGAAAGATAACCGCCACACCTCTTCTTTTATAGATGCACCGAGGGCCGAGGGAGAGAACCACCACTTGCGGAAGTAGACCAACCACAATCACAAGTAACATATATAAGAATCGAAGAAGAAATACACCAAATAAGTTCTGTAGTGTCCTTATGAATTAAGCTTATGAACCAAACCACATAAGGATGTATCAAGGTTGTAATAAAGGCGGTAGTCAAAGCTAATGTCTAGGACACTAAGGGATGTTGCTGTGAACGAATTGCAAAAAGGATAGCTACATCTCTTATTACTCAAGATGTAATGTATGCAAGTATACAAGTGTGTGCTGGAATGCCTCTACACCACTACTATTCATAGGAATGATGTATGGGTGGCTAGGGAATCTTTGGGAGAGTATAGAGGGTTCTAGAGGGTCAAATAGCCATTTGAACAAAGTTAAATTAGATACAACAACTAGTTTGAACAAAATAAAAGATTTGTTCCAGAACCTTCCTTGTTCGACCAATTTCTCGACCGGAGGGCAACTTGGTTGATGATTTTCTCGATTGAGCCAGGGTTGGATGCATTATACTTCAACTTCTATAAGTCAATCAAAGATAACTTGGTCAAGGGTATAAGAACGACTCTAATTTTTGACTTAGTTTGACTTGTAATAAATTTGTAAATTTGATACCTTGAGTCCTTGACAGATCATTGTTTTCCTCGACAAAGTCTTCGACTGAATTGAGGCTCGGTCCTCAATATTTCGACCGAGAGACTGTAGCGAATGGATAATTCTTTGGGAACATTTATGTAATGATTTATCTAGTGTGACCTACCTATCCAAGACTTTTTATATTGATATGTAAACGATTTTCGGATAGGTGAACTTGAACCAAAGCTTGATTTTACATGAGTTCTAAGAAATAAATACAAAGAAACACATATAAATGTTTTATTCAAAGAACTTGATATTCTAGTCTTGAGTTTGCTAAGAAGTTCCTGAATAACTTAAAGTAGCAAGTTAAATTCACAAGTAAGAAATGTTTGTCATCATCAAAAGAGAAGATGAGCTAATGTCCAATTTAGTCAACAATATCCCCCTTTTTGAAGATGGAAAACATTTCAAATTATTAGAAAAAACTCAAAAAAAAATGTCCATGCCTTAGTGAAGTTTTCCTTGAGTATTTCAAAATGTGTGCATATACACATTTGAGAAGTATGGAACAAATCATCCAACACTCAAAGTGAATTGCAACAATTAATATATGGCAGAGTGTTTGGTAAAAACATGAAAGATCAAATGACATGCTCAACAATATAAGTTTTGCGTAGAAAATATTTCTCCCTCTTTGCCATCTCAAAAAGATAAACCAAGAAACAAGAAGATGACTCCCCCTGAGTGAGATACTCCCCCTTAAAAGGATCCATATAAAATAAATTTCGAATTTAGGCGTATGGTCACGAAATAAGATTTTCAATTGCTAATGAAATGAATATGAAGCCCTTCATGAAAAAGAGAAACCCATAAATCAAAAGAAACAAATTCTTACAAATACTCTAAACCAATGGACAGGAATGTTAAGTCTTCCATAATGTAGAGATGACAAAAAATAGAGAAAATCTTGATAAAAAAACTCATCAATTTGTAAAGACATCAAAATAATCATCCTCAAGAGGAACAATATATAATTTATCTCGTATAACTAGAAAGTGTTACAAAGAAAGAGGTTTTGTAAAGATATCGACCAATTGATTTTTAGTATCTACATTATATAGACAAATGTTATATTTAGCAATGTGGTCACAGAGAAAATGATGATGAATTTCAATGTGTTTTGCTTGATTATGCAAAATAGTAATATGTGCTAGGTTTATGTCACTAGCATTATCGCAAAAAATCGGAGTTGATGATAGAGAAAACCATAGTCATTTAGTACTTGTTGCATCCATAATACTTGTGCAAAACAAGAACTAGATGCCATGTATTCAGCCTCAGTGGTGGATAAAGAAACATTATTTTATTTCTTGCTAAACCAAGAGACAAGTGATTTCCCAAGTAAGAAACAACCACCACTAGTACTTTTGCGATCAAGACGACAACTAGCATAATCGGCATCATTATAAGCTTTAAGGTCAAAAGGTTGATCTCTTGGATACCAGATCCCATAGTCAATTGTACCATCTAGATATCTCAAATTTTGTTTAACAGCAATTAAATGAGAGTTCATAGGATAGGATTGAAAATGAGCACATAAACAAACAACAAACATAATATCATGTCTAGAAGCATTTAGATATAACAAGCTACCAAGCAAGCCTATATATAAAGAATTGTTGATTGGTTCCCCATTTTCATCCTTATCTATTTTAGTTGAAGTACCCATAGGAGTGGATGCATGTTTACAATTTTCCATTTTAAAGCATTTTATAAGTTTATTTGCATATTTTTCTTGGTTAAGAATGATACCAAAAGGAGTTTGTTTAATCTAAAAATCCAAGAAAAATGTTAACTCATCCATTAAACTCATTTCAAATTCCTTTTGCATAATATCACTAAATTGTTTATATAGATATTCATTTGAAACACCAAAAATGATGTCATTGACATAAATTTGAACAATAAGAAAATTTGAGTCATACCTTTTGATGAATAAAGTAGGATCCGATTTGCCCATGGAAAAGTCATTTTCAAATAGATAATTTTTAAGTCAATCATACCAATTTCAAGGAGCTTGTTTTAAACCATATAAAGCTATTTTTAACTTGTATACATGATCAATATGTGTTGGATCCTCAAAATCGGGAGGTTGAGCAACATAAAATTCCTCTTGAATTATTACATTTAGAAATGCACTTTTAGCAACCATTTGAAAAGAGTTTAATGTTTTCATGTGAAGCTAGAGCTAATAACATTCAAATTGATTCAATTTTAGCTACACGAGCATATGTTTCATCAAAGTCAATTCCCTCTTGTTAGTTATAGCCTTGGGCAACTAATCTGGCTTTGTTTCTTACTACTTCCTCGACTTCATTTAACTTATTGCAAAAAACCCATTTCGTTCCAATAATGGATTTGTCTTTAGGTCTAGGAACTAAATCACATACATCGTTTTTAGTGAATAGAATTTAATTCTACTTGCATGGAAATTATCCAATAATCATCTTTCATAGCTTCATCAACATTTTTGGGTTCAATCATGGATACAAAGGCGATGTTAGATGTATCCTTAAATGATGATCTCATTTTCATTTTATCAAAAGGATTTTTGATAATAAGATCTTGTGGATGGTATTTGATTATTCTTGGAATAGGTTCATGTAAATCTTCATTTTGATCTTTACTTGACTCATTTTCAACATTTTCTACACCTTTAGGAAATATAGTTAAATCTTCAATTACTAGAGGAAGATCATTTTCTATTGATAGTTGGATTTTCATGAAAGGTTACATGTGTTGATTCTTCCATTTTCTTAGAGACTGTATTATAGATTCTATAGGCCTTACTCAAGTTTGAATATCCTATGAAGAATCATTTTTGTGATTTAGGGTCAAATTTGTCTCTATCTTCTTTGGTGTTTAAATATAGCAAGGTGTTCCAAAGATATGAAAATAATCTACTCTTGGTTTCTTAGAAAACATGATTTCATATGGAGTCTTTTTAAGTTGAGGATGAATTGATATTCTATTTTGAACATAACATGCAGAATTAACAGCTTCAACCCAAAAGGTCTTAGGTGTGTTATGTTCTAAAAACATACTTCTTGCCATTTCTTGTAAAGAATGACTTTTCCTTTCAACTAAATCATTTTGTTGTGGAGTGCGAGGAGCAAATAAGTTATGGGTGTATCCCTTAGATGAGAAGAATTCTTCAAAAAAATGATTTTCAAATTTGCCCCCGTGATCACTCCTAATGTTGCAGATTTTATTTTGAATTTGATTTTCAATTTTTTAGCAGAACTTGATGAATATTTCAATAGTATTAGTTTTACCAGAAAGAAAATATACCCAAGCAAACCTACTGTAGTCATTAATAATAAAAAAGCAATACTTCTTTCCACTTATGGATTGTGATCTCATAGGTCAAAACAAATCCATATGTATAAGTTCAAGGGGTCTGGAAGTACTAAGGACTTATTTGTCTTTAAAGGAAGTTTTAGTTTATTTTCCTAAGGTTCAAGGTTCACAATTTTTTGAAGTTTCAAAAGATGTTTTAGGCAAACCATGAACAAGATCATGTTTAATTAGTTTCTTAATAATATGAGTGCTAGCATGTCCTAATTTACTAATCCATAGATTTTGATCATCATTTGCAATAAGACATTTTCTAGTGATTGATTTCTTAGAGTTAGGTCTAAGAATATATAGATTTCCCATCCTTTTTTCCTTCATATACTACCTTATTAGTGTCTTCTTGAAGCGATTTGAAGCAAGTTTTGTTAAAGAACACATCATACCCGCTATCACATAATTCACTAACACTTAGCAGGTTATGGTACTATTCATCTACTAATAAAACATTTTTAATAGTAATATTAGTTCCAATGTTACCTATTCCAATGATGGTTCCTCTTCCATTGTCTCCTAATGTGATTGATCCTCTGTTTTCCTTTTGAAGTGTTTTTAAAGCATGTTTGTTTCCATTCATATGTTTGGGGAATCCACTATCAACTACCCAATCTAGCAATAATAGATTTTTGGTACCCATGTGGAGTCCATGATGGTTAGATTAAATATGTGTATAACTTGTATTTACCCATACATAGAAATAATTTTAAAATTTTGCAAATGAGTATCGAATTATTGTTGAGATGAGACAATATTAATTTATCATATTAAGAATAGGTCAAATCTCAACTTGTTCTTTTAATTTTAAGTTGGGGCTTTAGGAACCTAAACCATGCTAGTTGTTCCCTACTTCCTATATTCACATGCAAAAGAGTAATGACTAAAACGTTGGCTATAATGACATGATGTACAATATATTTCATTTCTCTTTTCCATAATATTATTTCTAGGAACATACATGGTTCTAGTCTTTTGACCAAAATTCAGTTTTGTTCTAGACATATGTGAGTGTCGATTCTTAGGAACATATCTTAGACCTCTTCTTCCTATTTTCTTGGAAGTATTTACTAAGATATTATCAACATTTCTATTTCCATGAAATAATATAGAAACTAATTTTTGCATATCAACATTTTCGGCAATCCTCTTATTTAGATCTAAGTTCAACATAGCAAGATTTGAAAGCAAAGCATCTTTTTCTTTTACTAAAGAGTCATAGTCTACATGATTGCACAAAATAGGTTGAGCTTGATAATCATTAAGTTTAGCAAGAATGTCAATTTTTTCTTGAGATAAAATACTATTGTTATTTTTAAGAGAAAGAAATTTATCCTTATAACTTTCAACAAATTCTTTTAAAGCATTATTTGAGTACCTTAAAGTATAATTTTCAGAACTAATATTTTCAAAATCAACATAAATTTCATCAATATTTTTTTAAAGTTTCTTCTTTTGTTTCTTGCAATCAATGTACTTTGCATGATTTTCTTCAAGACTATTTACTAATTCATCCTTAGATAATTCAAAAATATTTACCTCATTTGTTTCTTCTTTATCATCTTTTGCCATGAGACATTCTATCTCTTCTTCTTCACTACTCCCATTTTCATTGCTTGATTCCCCCCAAGCGACCTTGTAGGATTTTTTTCCCTTGTCTTTCTTATTTGATGAGGATTTCTTCTTCTGAAGTGTTGTACACTCAGTCTTTAGGTGGCCCTTCTTTCCGCACTCAAAACACCTAAAAGAACGAATACACTTATATTTCTTACCATTTGTAATTAAAGCATTTTCCTCATTTTCGCTGGTTGTATGTCTATTTTCTTGAGTGGCTTTTGATGATGACTTGGAGGTGGATTTGAGAGCAATGTCTTTCTTCTTCTCCTTGTGTTGTTCATCCTCGATCTTCTCTTCTTCTTCTAGAGTCACTTCATGGGTTTCTAGATTTTTGATGAGCTGCTCAATTTTGAGTTTTGTAAGATCATTGGCTTCTTCGATGGAAGTGACCTTGGATATGTACTTTGTGGGTAGTGATTTAAGTATTTTTGATACTTGATCTTCTTCACTTATGTTCTTTCCCAAGGTGCTTAGGCTATTTACAATGTTAGAAAATCTAACATACATTTATGCCATACTTTCGTTAGGTTGCATAAAAAATAATTCAAATTTATGTTTGAGCATACCAATCTTAGTATTTTTCACTTGTGTGGTACCATCATGAGTTATGGAGAGCTTGTTCCATATTTCATCAGAAGTATCACAAGTGGTTATACGATTAAATTCACTTGCAGATAATGAACAATAAAGTATGCTTACAACATTTACATTTAATGTAGCTTGTTTTACCATTTCTACATCCCATTGCTCTAGTTGAATTTTTGGAAGCTTGTAGGATCTAGAAATCATTTTCCATAAGTCAAAGCTCAATCCTTGGAAATAGAATTGCATCCTCCTCTTCCATTAAGTATAGTTTGTTCCATCAAACACGAGTGGTTTGTTGACATGTGTGCCTTCCATGTTGAGGTTGCCAAGTATGCCCTCCCCTATTCTTCAAGACTAGTGATGGCTCCTTGAAGACCTACGTTGATACCAAATGAAAAATCTAGAGGGGGTGAATAGAGTTTATAAAATATTTAAACAAATTTAAAGTGCAATGGAAATAAAAGAGGCAACCAAATGAGAGAGACATGATTTAGAGTGGTTCCATCTATGATGTCAGTCCTCTACCTAGTTGTTGCCAACTAGGATTTGCAAAAAACACTTTTATTAATTTATTGGTGAGGACAAATTATAAGATGATTGCTGCAAATAAATCCCTCTTTTTTACCAGCCACAGAAGAGCACCACCGAACCTCTTCTTTTATGGATGCGCTGACAAATGAGGAAGGGCACCACCACACTTCTTCTTTTACAGAGTCACCAAGGGCCAAGGAAGAGAACTGCCACACCTCTTCTTTTATGGATGAACCAAGGGCCAAGGAAGATAACTTCCACACCTCTTCTTTTACGGATGCACCAAGGGGCGATGAAGAGAACCACTACTTTTGGAAGTAGAACAACCACAATCACAAGTAACAAAAATAAGAATGGAAGAAGAAATACACCAAATAAATTCTACAGTGTGCTTATGAATCAAGCTTATGAACCAAACCACTTAAGGATTTATGAACCAAACCATTTAAGGATGTATCAAGGTTGTAGTAAAGGTGGTAGGCTAAGCTAATGGCTAGGACATGGAGGGATGTTGTTGTGAATGAATTGCAAAAAGGATAGCTACAACTCTTATTGCTCAAGATGTAATGTATGCAAGTGTGTGTTGGAATGCCTCTAGATCACTACTATTTATAGGAATGACGTATGGGTGGCTAGGGGATTTTTGCAGAGAGTCTAGAGGGTTTTAGAGGGTCAAATAGTCATTTGAACAAAGTTAATTTAAATACAATGGCTACTTTGAACAAAATAAAAGATTTGTTCCAGAACCTTAACCGGTCGACCAATTTCTCGATCAGATGTCAACTCGGTCAAATATTTTCTTAAAAGTACCTAGGCTGGACACAACATACTTCAACGGTTATTAGTTAGTCAAAATTAACATGGTCAAGGGTATAACAACGACACTAATTTTTGACTTAGTTTGACTCGTAATAAATTTGCAATTTTGATGTCTTGAGTCCTCGACCGATTATTGTCTTGGTCGACAAAGTCTTTGACCGACTTGAGTCTTGGTCAACAAATGTTTCGACTGAGAGGCTATAACAAATGGATAATTCTTTGAGAACACTTATCTAATGATTTATCTAGTGTGACCTACCTACCCAATTGTGGCCATTAATGCCACTTTCTAGAGATTTCTATGTATTTCTCATAAATATATTGCTTAAAAATTCATTATCTTGTATCTTTTCTAATATTTGGACTTTTCTGCTCTTTTATATCCTTTATTGGATTATCATAATAATAAGAATCACAAAATTCCTATCCAAAAGAATATTTGCAAAGTAATCCATCCTTTGAAACAAAGCATACAGCCTTTTCAATTAAGTCCAAATTTATAAATCAATACATTTCAAACATGAAAACATATGCAAAGTGGAGGTTGTAACATCCTTCCCCTCTTATAAGAATTTTTCCCCAAAATTCCATCACACAAACAAACAATTCCGGATAAGAATTTTCCATGTCCATTATTGGCCCCTATGTGGCTTTACCTTACCCATGGCTCTTCCAAAGAACCTTTAGCATCACATATTCTTTTCTCTGAGTTCTTTCATCTTGTCGTCTATAAACGACACAGATGACTCAGGCCATTTCAGCCTCCCTTGGAGCTCACTAGGTTCATTGCTTAGAACATGGTTGGGGTACCTCACATAGTGCTCTAAATCGGACACCTGGAACTCGTCACACTTTACTTTATTCTGAGGGGTAAGGTCAAACTTAACCTTCTCCACTAAACCATGTCAAAAGAACCCATGCATCGTGGACTCAACTCTCTTAGTTATAACTTAGAGGGGTCGGATTTTCATGTCATATATTCCCACAGTGAACTGCATGTCAGTCTACTTTGCATCTTCTCATGACTTTCATCATCTCTAGGCTCCTTTCATCCATTGCATGATCGAAGCGACTTCATCTACACGCACTGTGGCCCTTTTCTAACCATCATGTGGTCCTTTTACAACCATCATCTTACTGAAGTGGTGACCGACACAACCTCCCTTACAGAGCTCCTTATAAAACCCGATACTGGCTATGGTGGTCATTGTCACATCTTTCATAAGATAAGAACTGTCTCTAGATATCACCCTGAACGAGCACACATGCTCTCATCAGACCCTTTAGTCTGGATCTTACTAACCATAGTTAGGGGTGATAAACTATACTAACATTGAGTTTTTCATGTACCTACTTCCACTTTATGGAAGCAAACCTTTAGGTCAAACTCAAGAATCCTTTGAACTTGCTTCATAGTGTAATTGAACCATCTTTCTCATGGGTAGTTCAACTGGATCTGTCCCTTAACCGAACTCTTCCTTTCTTATTTTATCTAGGTAAGGCGACCTACCATAACCCACATTGTATCTCGACCTTCTTTGGTCCAGGGAAGACCTATCACAACATCCATAGTGTTGAGATCTCATTCCTTCTCAGGGATTCTTTTGTCCTCCATATCGATATACTGGGTTATTGGGGTTCGTCCTTTACCTCCTGGCTTGCATGGCCATAAACCACATGCAACCTCATCTTAAGCATCTAACGTGCTATTTCCATTTTCTATGGTGTATTATGATTTCCTGTATGTCATGATTCTTTCAAGATCGATCTCTTCGAAACCCTAAACCACTCTTGTCAGGGTTTCATCACCTTCTTTTCCAAAGAAGTGCACTTGATGTTCTACTACCATCCTATCATTGTATCAAGAACTAGGCTGGCTAACCAAACAACCCTTAACTTTTCAACGCATCTCGTTACATCTGAGTGTTATCCAAACACCTCTCCTTTTCAACCTTAGGGTTAGCCAAACAACCTCTTCTAACTTCTAGTCAAACAAGTCTTAACCAGAGCATTCATTACCACCTCACATCCTTAGGTATTAGGTAACATTACACTTTCATGTATTTCATTTATTGTCTCACCTCAAACTTTATGTTTATCTTCATTAAGAACACTCTCTGCTTTCATCATCATGGTGATCAAACTCAACCTGGTATAACTTGTAAGTTCCACATAGCTCATGATAAAAAAAACATCCTCATAAGGGGACTACCTCATTCCTCTTAGTGTTTGCAAGCCATCCATCATTCATTCACTTTACCATGGTAAGATATCTTCTCTATCCCATTTCTCGTGGCAACGCTCCAACCTACATCATCTCTTATCCTTGGTGTATGACATGCTTAATGTCCTATCTCTCACCCCCATAACAAGAGGAAATAAGCATTTGGCTGCAGTCCAAATACAAAGTTCTTCCTATTCCAAGAGTAGAGATGGTACATCCCACCTTGCCAGTACACCTTTAAATCTAAGTTGCAACGTACCACATGTGTCTCTTCATCACAACCATCATGGTATCAAACTAGTCTTGAACCTACCGAGGTTTATATCCTTGGTCATCTCCTCTAGGTCTATAGGGTACCGATTCCTTTGGGGTCATCCCTCTTCCCTCATGCATCAAGAGAGTGCCCTACTCATCTGTCTGTTGGGTCCCATGAGTTCATGAAGGTGATCAATCTCCTAACCCATGGCCCTCAGACAATGATAGTTGTTACCTCCCAACCCTATGGTCATGTGCAACTAGGGAAATAGGCAACTCCTACTTTCATCAGTCTTATCCCTACCTGACCCTAGGATAGACTTAGGATTCTCCATTATAGTACATGTTCACTTAGAATCTTACCCAAGTCTTCATCATCTCTCTTTCTGCATTCATGGGCTGACTCTCATCCGTTCATAGGCATTATGGCAACCTGCCTACCTTGGTCAAGCCCCATACTAGTTACCTCCATGGTAATACTTTCACATGCAATAGAGATGAATATCTATGGGTCTGTAGATTCAATCTCATACTATGTACCTTTCACTTAGCTTCTCAAGATCCTATGAGACCTCTTTAGGTTACTTTGAACCAACAAAACTGATATACACCCTTCCAAAGGGGTCCATCTCCCAGGATGGGAGGAAAACTATATCTAAGGTCACAAAAGCTCTTAGGTCCCGGGTTTACATCCACACGATCCTACTTAACCCTAGAAAGCCATTAAGGCACGATCAGATCACTTACTGTACCATGCTAGGTCATACTTGTCCTCTTTCCTCAATGTTGGATCAAGATCATACCTTTCTTTATCATCAACTTAGCTGTGAGGGGTTCATCAAACACACCTTTAACTTCAGGGGCTCCTCTTTTCCTCTATTCATGAGGATTACTATGCTCGCTTCTATAGGAACTCAACTTCTCATCATGAGCCTTAGGTACATCACTTCCCCTCTTAGGCCTAGGAACCCTATGTTCACTGCATGCTCTGTCTCTTAACTACGAACCAAGCATGAAAAGGCATGACATGCACTCCTTGTCATCCTTCAACTCAAGCAACACTTAGTTTTGGGTCCTCCTCAAGGACAACTAACAAGGTATAAGGCCTCATAACCCGCTACTAAACCTTTCTAGGTCTAAGGAACTCTTTTTCCTACCTCAGAAGGTAAACACCTATACTGTAGGCACATAGGCACCATATGCTTCATCTTCACTGTCTAGGGTTTGGTCCCTCTAAAGGCAACCGAGATATCATCAACTTATGAGGCAACCACTGTCATCCATTGTTCAGGGTTTTAGGCTTCCAACCTTCTTGGCGGGTTTCCTGCTCTCTCTCTAGAGCTAACCCTACATCCATCCTCACCATTAGAGGTCCTCTCTTCATGAAGGATCAACCTAAAAAGCATGCTCTACATGGGTGAATCCTAGGTTCGAACTTATGGTTGCTCAAGATCATCCCTAACCCTTTATGCTCCATCATAATTCCTTATCTAGGGTTTCATCCTACTGCCAGCATTATGACGTGCCCTAGGTGCCAGCTATGCCCTACTTGTACAAGACCTTAGGGTTTCTATGGTCCTTCACTAACAACATCATCTAGGGATCTATCCTTTACCCTAACATGCACGACCCTTCATAGGGTTGGGTTGCCAAAGGTGCTAGGTCACCCATGGATCATATGGCATCCCAAATGCATGTCCTTTCAAACTCCTGGTCCAACTCATATCTTTCTAACCTTTACTTAGGGTTAGGGTTAGCATCATCCTCAGAGGATGTGCCAGGTCTCTACTTGCAATGGAGATCTCTATCTCCAAGACTAACTTATCCTCTTGAGATGAAGGTCTAGCCTCAGGTCTCTTCTGAGGACATGACAACTTATGTCATACGACCTAAGCATGTATCTATTATTTATTTTGCGCTTAATATATTAAGCTTATGTCCATGCCATCTTATTTACATGCCTTTCATTAATTTAGTGGAGGATTCCTTAAACCTTACCCAGACCTCAAGAGGGTGAGGAGAAGAAAGAAAACCCTAATCCTTTAGGTCCTTATCAGAATTTTGTGATGAGAAGGGATGAATAAGATGAGAAGTCCTAAAGGTATCTTATTTTGATTCATACCCTAAGACTTTGGCCAGGTGGTCACACGGGTCCGGGAGTCCTCGTATTCTGACTAGTGGTGTGGAGGAAAATCTTGCCAGCCCCCGGTCGTGATCCCTTTCTAGACACCTCCATCTTTCGGATACTCCTCTAATAACTCCCTTGGGTTCTATGGAGTTTGTAAAATTTAATAATTACTAATGGTTACATGAAGAACCTACGCTCTGATACCAAATGTTATGACCCCACCTCCCGATAACCCCTAATTAAGGGAGACCAAGAGGTTGAAGCCGCACCCATTAATCATGGATCAAAGCTTCGACATATAACCATAAACAATTATTAAATTCTAACAGACTATACTTAAAATGGTAATAAATTTTTTCTTTACATACCTATTGAAAACTTGGATCTTTAAACTTCTATCCACACCGATACTAATCTATCTAATCCTCCTTTGTACTTTAATTCTCTTTTAGTATCACATGTGCCACTTTACTGTTTGTTCTTTTCATTGTACCTAAAACGCTGACAAACAAAACGTCGGTCAGCCGTAGCTGGTATGTGGGGGAAAACAATAAACATGCAACTATGATGACAATGTAATCATTCAATTACTTATTTAACAACAAATATTACTTTTTAGATATAACTCCGCGATCCAAGGGTACCCTATCCTCTGTATTGTCCCCATTAAACCCCTCATGATCCACCTATAAGTGAATCAGTTTCTAGGGTTGAGTCACATGGCACTACTCGTAAGTAGACCACTCCTTAACTCGGGATTTGCTAAAGAGTCTCTAACTCACGGTAACCTAGACCTTGCTCTAGGATTACCCCTTTTTTAGCCTTTTCAAAGTAATAGAGGTGGACCCAGATCTAGCGAGTTATATTTGCACATTTATGGTGATAATCATAGTCACTTTATAGTTGCAATAAATAAATAAACATCCAACAGTTTAGTTGCATTTAATGCGATTAAACATCTGAGAATCCATCGGGAAACTAAAGCGGTTATTCATAATCGTAACCACATACCTTCTTTGATGAGTCATGCAGATTATTCAACATATACTTCATGTATTTACAATCAATCCAATCAACAGATCCAAGCAAGAAAGCATTATCAACAAGATCCTGAAATAATCATGTAATTCCCTTTTTACTACTCATGTCATCAAGATCTATTAAACCTATCTTGCTTCCTACGGTTTCTAACTCACTTTTAGGGTTTCCATTACAATTAGGGTTTTCCTTGGGAATTAGGGTTTTGCCTCCATTCTTAATTATTAAGAATCCTAATTCATCAAATCTACTTAAAACCTTTAAATTCTCTTCTTTTAATATTCTTAACAGTCTTAGGATCATCATTCAATAATTTACTTCCTTAATCCGAAATATCATGATTTTCCTCTTCTTTTACCCCAATTAGGGTTCCCATATGAATTATTCTTCATTTATGGATTACAACCCTGAATCCACCAATTTTGTATACCAAACGGATGAAAACTCTATATATTTAATCAACAGGTTAATATCTTTCAAATTAACCTATTAGTTTTTAAAGACGTATCCTTTATATTCAATTTAGGGTTTCTAAGGATCCTACAAAATCCCAATCATCTTAATTATATCCATTAAGGATTCTCTAATCCAAACTATGTTCAAGAATCATTATATTTCAGTTGTATTCTTGAAAAATTGTGTTATGACCGCTAAAACTCATATTTACTCAAATTAGGGCTTTTAGTCCATTAAACCATGTTCATGATCATAAAACCCTAAAACCAACATACTAATCATCTTTTTATAATTTTATCATTCCTTTTATTCATAACAGGTTAAGATTGATCAAAAACATAAAAAATATTCATCATGTTCGTTTTTACATCATTCTAGGGGTTTTCTATCAATTAATGCATCAAAAGATGTAAAACCCTATACTTTTTGAGTTTCAAGCAGAATTAGGATTCATACATAATTTTTTTGTATTCCTCTCGTTCTGAGGATCAATTTTCATATAAGACTTGTTTTAATCCGAGCTACCAATCTTTAATTATGAATTAACAAAGGAGTTACCTTTTTTAACCAATCAGGGAGTGCCACGTCTCCTCAATCCAGCAACGTTGCCTTGAAAACATTTCGAATTGTCAATTATACCCACGCGCGGCTCCAGGGCTGTTCACAACATGTAAGGGTAAAAACGTCCAATGCCCGCTCGTCTCCTTCCTCCGCGTGCCCTAGCGTAGCCGCGGCAGGCAAGGAGCAGGCGCGCTTGGGCCGCCCTTCCCGGACATCATCGACCACCAGGGTTGGATCTCAGGCCTCTGCCAGACCTTCCCGTACTTCAGGGTGCCCTTGGTCTGTATCTAGGGAAACCAGTTTGCGTTGGCCGCGTCTGCGACCACCTGCAAGCCTTGCGGACAAGCTACGGTTGTCATGCCTAGGTTCGAGCATGGTGATGACGGCAGAGCTCCTACCTGACGTAGAAAAATCTCTCCTATTGACCGTGGCGACCCCACGAGTCCTCCTTCCTCGCTGCAACTACTCCCGCATCTCAAGAATCACACGTCTCCGTCTGATGAGACTCGACGCCCCCGCTAGCTGCTCGCACTTTCAGGACTCCATGCTCTCAAGACCAGTCTTCCATCGCAGCCTACCTCCGACGCCATCTGTTAGAATCGGGCCTCTCTTCCTAGACATCCCTGGCCGTACCGAGTTCTTCTGTAATGTGGCAGAGAGGGAGGGGTTGCACTAGGGTCAAGGACGCCCTTCTTCTGAGTGGTGACGATGACAGGGTTTAGGGTGCCCTAGTCACGCATCCACAACTCCCTTTATATAGGGTGTGAGTTGAGGAACAATGGAGTCATGAAACATCTATTGTTGCTTCTTTGGGAAACGACATGCTTAAAAAGAAAGAGATTGACTCCCACTACTTTTCATTGGATAAGCCACTTATATAAAAGTATTTTTTTCTCTATTCCTTTCCCAAAATAAAAACTCACCCTTTTCACAAAAGGTCATATCCTATAAATCTATCAAGGAAGGTATAGAATGAGGATATTCTTATTGAGTTATTTCTCAATATATACTTCAAAACTTGGTTGTTGTTTCACGTCCCTTTTGGTATACTCTCTAAACTATTTGTCCTTCTTTCTCGGAAAAACATAACAACCCTTGGGACATCTTATACAATAATTTCCCTTTTAGTCATCTTATTAAAACAATACCATTATTTCTTGGAATACTATTATCCTCCATATCTCTAGGATTATCTTTTATTTATTTTCCCTGGCCTTTTCTATTTCTTTCATTAGAAAACACATATAAATGAAATTTACTCAATTGTGGCCATTAATGCCACTTTCTAGAGATTTCTATGTATTTCTCATAAATATATTGCTTAAAAATTCATTATCTTGTATCTTTTCTAATATTTGGACTTTTCTACCCTTTTATATCCTTTATTGGATTATCATAATAATAAGAATCACAAAATTCCTATCCAAAAGAATATTTGCAAAGTAATCCATCCTTTGAAACAAAGCATACAACCTTTTCAATTAAGTCCAAATTTATAAATCAATACATTTCAAACATGAAAACATATGCAAAGTGGAGGTTGTATCAGTGAAAGATAACATGGTCAAGGGTATAACAATGACACTAATTTTTTACTTAGTTTGACTCGTAATAAATTCGCAATTTTGATGTCTTGAGTCCTCGACCGATCATTGTCTTGGTCGACAAAGTCTTTGACCGACTTGAGTCTTGGTCCACAAATGTTTCGACTGAGAGGCTGTAACAAATGGATAATTCTTTGAGAACACTTATCTAATGATTTATCTAGTGTGACCTACCTACCCAAGACTTTTTATATTGATATGTGAATGGCTTTGGGATAGGTGGACTTGGTCCAAAGCTTGATTTTACATGAGTTCAAGCACAAAATACAAATAAGTACATATAAATGTTTTATTCAAAGAACTTGATATTCTAGTGTTGAGTTTAACAAGAGATTCCTAAAACAGTTAAAGTAGCAAGTTAAATCCACAAGTAAAAAATGTTTGTCATCATCAAAAGAGAAGATGAGCTAATGTCCAATTTAGTCAACAAAAAGAACCCATTGGGGTCTATCATCATGGTATTTCATGGATGAATGCTCGAGTTTGAGTTCTCCTTGGACTGATCTAAGGTTGTTGACCCTATTCTTGCGTCATTCTTGTAAGATCCCTATTTCTCAATTATTTTCCTTTCAATTCCTCACCTTCATATCTCATGTGGTTGAGTTTCGTGGTGGTTATTGTTGGAAAACCTACCCATAGGGTACAAGAATTCATCTTTTCTCCATCCTTTCTCTATAATCACATAGTTTGTGGAATTGGGAGGCTTTGTTTGAGCTTAGGTCGTCCAAGCTAGGTGCCTTGTTGTTGATTTTAGAGATTTTCATCTTCTACTTTGGTTTTCTTTTCTAGCAAGGAGAGTGATATAACCTTAAACAAATTTCTTGTCTACTTTCTACATGAATGCCTTTAATCTTGCTCTAGAAACACTTAGAATACTAAAATATGGTCTTTTAAAGTATTTTTTACCTAACAAGATGATGATGTGAGTTCTTATTCTTTAACTTAGACTTATGAACTTTTCCTATTGTATCTTCAATTTTCTTTGAATATGAAAGGCCTGAAATTTGGAATATGGGTGATTTTACTCCATAAATGGCATATATGTGGTATTTGGTATCCAAGGAACTATGAAATGCGACCCTTGTACTATTCCTAGTTGTATGTTGAGTACCTTATAAAATATTAGGACATGTAAACGTTGTTATAATATTGTAATGATGGTTGGTGAAACTCTAGTGGAAAAAGTAGATTATTTATTATAAGTTTTGAATGTATGGACACCTATGCGTAGAGTGACATGAAATTATTATAAATTTTTTATATCTTTTGAGGTAGAACATGTCAATTTATTTGTACAAACCTCTAGGGTGTTTGTATGTAACTTTATTGACGCAGTAAAATATGTTAAACTGACTTAAATAATCAAGTGTAATCTTAATCATGTAATGCCTTGTGACCGTAGGTCTATCCCAGTGTTAGAACTTTCTATATAGTGAAATGAGTAATCTAAAAGGAAATCAGAGTCATATGCAGTTGATTATATGTAGGTGTAGGGATGGAATATCCTTGTCATCCTGATTCCAAGGTTTTAGAAAGTGGTTGAGATCGTGTCTCGGATGTGGATGTGGTTGAGAGAGACTGCAATCACAACTCAGATTTGAGAGTTTATACCCAGTTTCTGGTGTCATGGTCTATGTACCCAGGATGGACTAGGGTAACTTTGGTAGATCGACCGATGAGATACTATGATTGTTACTTGTAATGATAGAGGGGAAGAGATTGTTAACATTTCTAGTCATTCTAGATCTTATACATAGTTTATTTTGACTTTGTGGTGGTCAGCTAGTAGTTTAAGTGGTATGCCTCAAACTACCCATGGCTAAACAAAATATGATTCATACATGTCTTATACCTATTAGGGTTACTTGGAAAATCACATTGGATGATGGTCTTTTCTATATTTTCTTTTAGTAGTGTATGTGAATTATAATATGATAAAAGAAATCAACTATATTCATAACTCTTTCTAAACTTGATCTTTTGTTTAAGTTCCATAGTCTTTCAACTCTATAATACTATCTTCCTTAAATTCTCAATGTTCATAACCTAGTAAGCATAAATGTTATTAGAGGTTATATCATATTGTTGGGACATGGGCCTCACCTTGTTGGTTTCCACACCCTTTTTAGGTGATCAACAGTGCGGTCAGACACTAGGTGGTGAGGAGGAATAGTTTAAAGATCTATAGAGGCAGAGAGGTTGTTTGGGTTGTCTAGAGTTCTAGAGTCATCCATGTACTCTCAAGTTTGGGCAGAAAGTTTTGTGTATCATGTATAGTTGGGTTGTGTATAGTAGTAGAATCATCCATGTACTCTCAGGTCTGGGCAGAGAGTTTTTTGTATCATGTATATTGACTCAATTTTTTGGTTGTATATACTAACATTGCAAAGGGTGTATATATGTGGAAAATATAATTTGTAAAAGGTTGTGGCTGATGCTACTAAGCTCATGTAAAATTAGGTGGAACACATATATGCATGTGATGTTAGAACTCTGTGTAAATGTTTCTCGGTATGTTTGGAAATTTTAATGGGTTTAATTTTGTAACATTTGGTAACATGGTTAATTAGTGTTTGATTGTTGTTTGGTTTTTAGTGATCTTATTTAGCATGGCACTTTTCCATATTTGGTGGTATCAGAGCTTTAGCTTCACATAGTCGACAGAGACATAGGACTAAGGTTGTTGTGTCTATTCTTACATATCCAACATATCTAACCATGGTATATGGTTGTGTAGACATGTCTGGAAAATGTGAAGAACATGCTCAGAGTAGCCTTTTGGCACCAAGAGGTGGCAATTGGAGATAGGTAGATGATGGAAGAGTACATGAGGTGGGGCTAGAACAACCCTTCCTGCCTCTGTATGACCCTACGACCATAGTTGGCTCAACCTTTTAGTTTGTCTTTGGGAAGCTAATTTCTACGATCATGGATGTGGATTATAGGGCACCTACATCTCAACTAAAGTAACCTATCCAAAATTTGAATCTTAGTGTCTAGGGAAGATCTTTGATAGGTTGAAATGTGTAGGAGATGTAGGGTATGCATGCACAATAGACCAGCCATATACTAACATGCGGTTGAATGAGTTGGAGAAGGATTTTAGGATTCTAAATATCTCTAAGGAGGACAAGGTGAAGCATGTGATCTACGTTTTGAAGGGTAATTCTGGCTGCTAATGGTCTATAGAGGAGGATAAGTGACCAACTTAGTGGTTGGTTGGGAGGAGTTTTGGTTTGAGTTTATGAGTTGTTAATACCCAAAAACATATCTAGATGAGAAGATGGTACAATTTAAGTAGTTGCACCAGGGATTGTGGTCTATTAATGACTACAAAGGCAAAGTTCATGAATTTTTGAGGTTCTATCATCTAATGGCAGCCACAGAGAAGGAGATGATTAGAACGTTTGAGAAGGGTTGGAATCCCGAGTTAGCACAAACAACTTTAGCCTTGGGGTCCCAATGAGAAGTTATCCCCATTTGTGGAATTTGTAAGGAGGATAGAAAGGATGGTCATGGAACGGCGAGCGGCTAGTCCCAGAAAGAGGTCTGCTCAGTTCCAGGGACCATCATGTGGCAGTACCAAGAAGTCTAGGTTTTGTTCGCTATAGTACCAACAATTAAAGAAGAGGTCAACACTTTTTGAGAAAAGGACACAAGTGTAGTCATAGTGGTCTCCTAGAAAGGGAAGAGGCCATAAGTTCCCACCAACCAGGGAAAACAATTAGGGTTAATGTCTATGATAGAGCCATCTAGGTTGCAGTATGACGTGTGGACATGTTACAAGTGTGGTCAGGTTGAGCATGTGATATCGTCTTGCCTTATTAAGAACTAGAAAATTATGCAACAACTGAGGCAAAGCTAGTATGGCTCAAAATAACAACAATACTATAGTAGAGGTGGTGGTAGAGGGCATGGCCAATAATTACATACAGAGTCTTTGGGACCAAATAGTAAGTGTCAGGGACGACTTCAGGCAATGTCTAGGTTCTATGATCTCAACCAGTCGGAAGGAGTGGTCAACCCACAAGTTGTGATAGGTCAGAAGGAACTCTTTCATTCAACCTTATTTGCATCTACTTATGTATCAATTTTAGTTGATCCAGGTGTGACACACTCATTTATCACCAGAGAGGTGATAAGTAGTTGTAACTTGCCAATTTATAATAGAACTAATAATCTTTTGTTATAAACCTCTTTGGTTGGTTCCATTGTGTTGTAGGAATTGTGTCCATCTTGAGCTCTTTCCTTCTTGGGACACATCATTCAAGTGGATCTTATGCCACTTGATATGCATGTATCCAATGTGATCCTAGGGATGAATACCTTGGAAAGGAACAATGTTGTTTTGGATTGTGATTCCAAAGTTATGACATTTTGTGAGGGGAATATCTCTTGGACTTTCCAAGGAGATAGGAAGATTCTTCCTACCTATCTAGTGTTAACAATAATAGAAGAGAAGTTGTGGAGACAAGGATGTGAAGTTTTCTTGGCACATGTGGGGGATACCAAGGTGAGGAGTCCTAGTATTTGAAATTTAGTCGTAATGAGGGATCTTGAGGAAGTTTTCCTTGACAAGTTTATAGGTGTTCCACACCCAGCAAAGGTTAATTTTGAAATCAATCTAGTTCCTAGTACACAACCCATAGCTCCAAGACCTTATAGGATGGCTCCATCTGAGATGAAGGAGTTGAAGAAGCAATTTCAAGAATTGTTGGAGAAAGGTTTCATATGGCCAAGTACTTCCCCTTGGGGTACTCTAGTGTCGTTTGTGAAGAAAAAGGATGGTTATATGAGGCTTTGCATAGACTGCCAATAGTTGAACAAGGTCATAGTGAAGAATATGTACCCATTACCAAAGATAGATGACTTGTTTGATCAATTGAGAGGTGTTGTAGTGTTTTCTAGGATAGATATGAGTTCATGATACCATCAGTTAAGTATCTAGGAAGATGGCATACCTAGGACTTCTTTTATAACTAGGTGTGGTCATCATGAGTTCATGGTCATACTATTTGGGCTAACCAATGCACCATTATTATTCACAAACTTGATGAATAGACTGTTCAGATTGTACCTTGGCTAGTTCATGGTGGTGTTGAAAGATGATATTTTGATATACTTCAAAGACAGACAACAACATGAGCTACATCTTCTCTAAGTATTGGAGTTGTTGAGGTGACATCAGTTGCATGCTAAGCTCAGTAAGTATGAGTTTGTACTGACTGAGGTGTCTTTTCTTGGTCATTTACCTCTACAAAAGGTGTTTGTATGGATCCAACAAAGGTGGAGTCAATTTTGGAGTGGGAGTATCCTAGTACACCAATTGAGGATTGAAATTTCCTTGGTTTGGCTGGTTATTACAGGAGGTTCATCAAGAACTTTAGTGCAATAGCTTTGCCTTTGATGAAGTTAACTAGGAAGAACGAGATGACAAGTGTCAATGTTCTCTTCAGTCATTGATGGAGAAGTTGACAAATGATATAATCTTGGTATTTCTAGAGCCTGGGAGTGGCTACATCATTTTCTATGATGCCTCGAGGAATGGGTTGGGATGTGTGTTGATGCAGGACAAGAAATGATATCTTTTGCTTCTGGACAGATTAAGAAACATGAGGACAATTACCCAACTCATGACTTGAATTTAGCAACTATGGTTCTTGCCTTAAAGACTTGGAGGCACTGTCTATAGGGGGAGAAGTGGAAAAATCTTCATAGACCATAAAATCGTTGTTTACATCTTCTTAAAATAGAAGTTGAACATGAGGCAAAGGAGGTGGATGGATATAATCAAGGATAACGACTGTAGAATAGATTATCATTTAGGAAAGGTGAATGTATTGGCTAACCTATTGAGCAGAAAGTCATCTTCATCATCATCTATAGACCAGAAATAGTTGTATTTCATGGCTTGTCACAAGCGCAACATTTTGGTTTCACATAGACTTACAAATATACAACTCAAAGTATGCTTGTTAGATTTGTTGGCACAGTTGTAGGTCAAATCAATGTTGAGGCAACAAATCTATAATCTACAGAAGGATGATAATGTGACACAAAACATTAGGTCAGAGTTTTGAAGCAAAACACATGATGTCTTTCATGAGACAGATGATGGAGTAGTGTGTTTCCACAACTGCATGGTAGTTCCTGATACTAGATGTTTGAGGGATATGGTACTTGAGTAGGCCCATTCCTTAATGTACTCGATGCATCCTGGCAATACAAATATGTATCATAATCTAAAGAACATGTAGTGGTGGATGGGTTTGAAGTGTAGTGTGGCTAAGTTCATGGAAAGTGTGTAGTCTATCAATAGGTCAAAGAAGAACACCCAAAGCCTACAAGAATGTTGCAACCCTTTCCAATTCTATAGTGGAAATGGGATCATATTACTATGTACTTTTTGGTTGGTATACCTAGGACAACCAAGGGTCATGATTCCATCTTGGTGATTTTTGATCAGTTAATGAACTCTGCTCACTTTCTATTGGTCAAGCCTATCTACATTGGATAGAAATTGTCACATATTTATGTTGATCAAATAGTTCAATTGCATGGCATACCAGTTACCATAGTATCAGACGAAGGTCCTCAATTCACGAGCATGTTTTGGGAATGTCTACATATAGCATTTAGGACATAGTTGAGGTTTTATACAACCACCCACCTGCAAATAGATGACCAATTCTGAAAGAACCATACATACGTTAGATGATTTGTTGAGAGAATGTGTACTTCAGTTTCTTATCATTTGGGATATTCACCTAAGTCTGGTTGTGTTTCCCTACAATGACACTTACCTAAAGAGTATAGACATGTCATCATACCAGGCTTAGTAGGATAAGCATTATAGGTCACCTCTTTGTTGGTATGAGGCTGGTGAATTTCAGTTTATGGGTCTAGATCTAGTACTACGTACCATAGAGAATATCAAGGTGATTCAACAATAGTTGAAGGTTGTAATGACCCCGCCTCCCGGTAACCCCCAATTAAGGGAGACTCGAAGGTCAGAGCCGTTATTCAATTAACAGGATCAAAGGTTTGACAAATAATCATAATAACTATGAAATTCTATGAACTAACTGGAATTTGGTATAAAATTAAAACTTTGCTTACCTTTGAAAACTTTGGAAATCTATCTATCCAGAGCTTGAATTATTGTATCTAATCCTCCTTGCACTTTAATTCTTATTTCCACAATGTGTCACTTTACTGTTTGTTCTTTCAATTATTGTTCCTAAAATGTCAACAAACAAAATGTCGGTCACTATATCGAAATATACTGGTATGTGGGAACAACCAAAATCTTGCAAATATGGCTAACAATTTAATAATCACAATCAAATTAATTAACAAGCCAATTTACTCTTTTTAGTATGACATTCTCCACCGCTTTTTCCGTAACCCTGGCATACCCGCCTTAGGGTTTCCTTTGCCAATGACTTAAGACCACCTTCTCAATCCTGAGCTTGGTGCCGGGGGGTCACCACCCATGGTTCCCACTAGTCATGCAATATCATAGGCCACCTTCTCATTCCTGAGCTTGGTGCCTGGGGTCACCACTCAAGGTGTCCATTGGTCTACCCATCTGGGCCTGACCTTTGGCATCATCCATCAGGGTGGCATGTAGGTGCGAGAATCCATGCTTCTATTATTACTGTGATAATCATAGTGACTTTATAGTTTGCAAATATGAACATCCAAACTGATAATTTGCATTCAATGCGATCAGCCATCCAGAAAATCATCGGAAACTAAGGCGGTTATTCATAATTAACCACATACCTGTTAAGAAGACTTGAATGCAGAAATAACTCAATCAATTAGGAATGAAGCAAGCACACACACAAGTTCCTAAAAAAGGCATTCAATTTCTCTATTATTAACCATGTCATCATGATTCATTAATTCTAATGGTTTCCTAGGTTATTTGTCCTTTTTAGGGTTTTGACCATAATTAGGGTTTCACTTCCTTTTTATTACTTTTACCTTACTTTTATCAAATATCCATAAAACCCTAATTATCTTGTCCTATTTTCCATTAAGGTCCTAAAGATCAAGTTTGGACCATAAAAACCCTAATTTTCAGATTACTATATCCTTTCTTTTCTTTTTCTCTAATTTAGGGTTTCTAAACTTGTTAATCAACATATTGAGTTAAAAAAAACCTAAACTTGTAATTCTATCATCAAAATAGGTTAAAAACCATCTTAATCATTAATCAAGTTAACTATGCTCGAATTGATCTATTTGTAATACTAAATATATCCTTGATTAATTATTTAGGTTTCTATCCACAATTTAATACCATTTTCACCCCAAAAATATACACTTTTACAAAAGTATACTGATTTAGGCTTCCAAACCATTTTTAACTTAATCCTTGCATTTTTCTGATCAATTTTCATGTATACATTTTTCTCATCCGAGTTTTCTAGCTCAAGATACAATTTTAGCAAGAAAAGTCCTTTTTCCTCAATAATTCGTTAATTTTAGAAAATCCGTAGCCACCCGATCCATGGTCCCCTGAACCACGATGGATCCAACGGCCTGGGATCCGTGCGCCCACTTTAATTTTAAATTGCGGAAGTCAAATTTTCCATTACCTTTATTTAGTGGCGCCAGGGATAAGGAGGTCTTTTCCTCCTATCTCCTTCAACCTTGCGACGAGCTTCTATGTGCAGAGCATCACCCACCCCAGTCAACTCCAGTGTTGACCCTGGGCTATAGGCCATCGCCGACCGAACTAAGATAGCCACCGCTCCGTCGGGACCTTCCGAAGTTGATGGGGCTCTTGGATGCCTCGACGGAACACCAGGTTGTCGGATCGAGGAAGCTCTTCTTCAGCAGGGTGCGTGCTCTGGCCAAGCCTCTTAGCGTAGGTTTGTCTGCAAATTGGTCGCTCTCATCGACCTGCTCCATAGTCGCAGACTCACAGGGGCTTTCCATAGCTATGCACATGGTGTGCAGCCCCCCCCCCTTATATAGAGGTCCTCCTATGGTCTTCAAGAAGCCCCAGATTGGGCAAATCGCTTAGAGGCAGCGAAACATATGGAAACCAGGGATGTTTCCCTTCAGTTTCTTTCCTTGAGTCCAACGAAATCATCAACCACCTCGCACATCCAGTGAATCGCAAGGAACCCGTGAGGGAAAGTTATTCTGTAAAACGTGAAATCATAGTCCCAGTGGGACTTGGACGATGACCTTCCCATGTTGGATCAAGATCCAACAGCCTTCGTTGCACACGTTCAAACAAAAGAAAGATATGTCCACTTAATTTAGGATTAATTCCTAAATTGCAAATAACTTGCAAAATTGATATATCCCAAACCATAACTCCTATTTAGCTCAAATTTTAAGGGAACGTTCCTTTTAATATTGCCTAGATTTGCACGAAATTTGGGAAACAAAAAGCAATGGATGAGAAGGCTTCCTTCTCTCCCAAGTTTTCTCATTAATTAATCCAAATTAATTCATATTCCTTTTTCCTTTGTGATTATCTTGTTATTTTGGGTCCCTTGGACCTCAAGAAATCCTAAAGGCACAGATTCCCATATTGGGGAACATCTACTTGCTTTTATCCTTTTATTTATGTCTATTTCACCTATTTTCCTTATCTTTTTATTAAAATATCTCCTTTTTGAGGATTTCTCTTTTTATCTCTCTTTTTATTTTCCTTTTAATAGTAGAAACCCTTTGGATACGAAAATCCACCAAGGATAACTCAATTGTACCTCTTTTCTCCTATTTTCCACATTTTAACATCGTTTTCAATTTCTTTCTTAATAAAGAAATACTTATTTGATCTTTTCTTTTATTATTGCCTTTTCTTTGCAATCTTGGATTCCTTGGCACCCAATGAACCTAAAGGTATGAAATCCATCCTTGGATTACATTCTTTTACCTTCTAGAGGTTTCCACACCTTTCTTTCCTCAAATCTCAATTATTCATTTATTAATTGAATTTCCTTGTTAATGGGCCCAATAGCCAATAAAGCCCACATCACAAACATCAAGGATATTGCAAACGAAATTATCTCATTATTTGTCCAATATGAGAGTTTACATTTCTCATAAGATGAACCCCAAATTGGGGTTGTAACAAAGGTAGCACAAGATAGGTAGAAGTCTTATGCAGATAATCGTCTTAGACCATTAGAGTTCAAAGTTGGAGATCATGTGTATCTCAAGGTTTCCCCTTGGAAGGGTATGTTGAGATTTGATAGGAAGGGTATGTTGGATCCTAGAATTATGGGATCTTATCCTATCCAAAATCAAGTTGATAAAGTGGCTTATAGGTTGGGGTTACTGCCAGTGTTACAATGACGGCATAACGTGTTCTATATTTTGATGTTGAGGAAGTGCTATCCTGATACAGAGCAGATTGTGCAACTAGTGGAAGTGGAGTTGGAGGAGGAACTTACCTATGTTTAAGGTCCAATGTTGATCTTATATAGGCATGTGGATAAGCAAAGCAAGAAGGATATAGCTTTAGTGAAGGTGTGGTGGCATCATCGTGGTGTAGTGGAAGCCATATGGGAGTTAGAAAATGAGAAACATAGGAAGTACCCTTTCTTGTTTGACTAGGAATTCAGGGGAAAATCCTTATTATGGATTTAAAGTTGTAAGGCCCCTTAACATTGCTTAATTTATAAATTTAAATTTTTGACATATTTGAATTTTTAGTTTCAAGATGCTTTGCAAAGCATACAACTACCACTTTTTTTCCATTTGTGCTTAATATGCTTGAGGTGCTATCTAATGATTTAGTTTCTCTATTGCACTACATCCAAAATATCATAAATAGAAATGTAGTGATACCTTCATAAACATTATCAAATTTTGTCCTTTGATCTTTGGGGTTAGACATCCAAAAATGTTTGATAGTCCAATTTGTATCTCGTGGCTCTTTGAAGGCATTTCTTTAGGCTGCTTTGTAATCTATTAGATTTCTTTTCATTAATTTATTCTACAATTAGTTTTGAGGTCAAATGAAACCCTGATTGTTCTAAATATACAATCTTTCCAATATGTGGACCTTTATGCAAATTACCTTTGTCTGGGGGTGTAAATGTAATTTTAACACTTGCTTGAGTTGTTTCATGATGATCTTAGGAATTGTATAAGACTACTAAATATATGACATATTGTGTCGGGTCTTTTTTAAAGAAAATCAAAGGTACTATCAATACCGTCAATTCTAAGTAGACAACCATTGTAGATTGACCAACTGAGAAAACACACTATGCACTTGTTTTTCATCTTCGGTCCCTTCTAAAAGCAACTGGCACTATATATCACATGTTAAAATAAAATTTCATGATTTTTTTTTGTGAGCATTTCTTAGTCAATTGTTTTATATGTAATCGACATGATAAAGAGGTGCACACTCTTTCTCTCCCGTGGGAAACAATTGGACTTTCCCGTCAGTTTTTTTCATGGAGTCTGACGAGAATGATGTTCACGCCATGTGTCCCATGAAATTTTTTCCACCCCCACTTGATGTTCCTCATCGGTTATTCTAACCATAACTGACATAGTAGGTATCAGTGGGTTGCAATATTCTGTGCTAGTATGTTTTAGGCAACTGCAAAGAAAATTTGTATTTTTTTCTAGTGGTTGTTAATCTACAACCAATGACCTAAATCTAATGACATTGGTCTTTTAATAACCGACGGGATAGGTCTTACTTAACCCCATGAGAAACCATTTCCCCTCTTCCCCCCTACCAGCATTTCTCTTTATTTCTGCTTTCGGTGATTTTTTTGGTGATTTTTGTCCTCTTCTGCCTCCACTGTTTCTGCTTCCCGGTGTGTCCACTGGCGATTGTTGCTCTATTGGCGATTACACATCCTCTATCCACTGCTCCAGCCAATAACACAACTACTCCAGCTGACGGAACCACTACTTCTCCAGTTGTGATCCTCACAGACGGTGTTAGTGCTTCATCCTCTAGCCATGCTCCTTCATAAGAGAAGACACTACTTCCTCCTCCTCCGGTCGTGCTCCTCTGTTGCTAGCCATAGGTGGACTCCTTCTTCATGTCTTCTCCAATATCAGTTCTTCATCTCCCTTCCCCCTCTCCTCCTTCATCCTCTCTTCTCCTTCCCTACCCTATGATTTCTTCTCAATATTGAGAAGAAATTGTGAAGGGTAGGGGAAGGAGGAGATAGGAGGAAGGAGGAGAGGTGGAAAGGAGATGGAGATATAAAATAATATTAATTGTAAGAAATTATTTTAGTATGGTGGATAATGAAAATGTTAGCTTATGTTAGTACCAATAAATCACCTTCAAGTGGATCTCATCTATGTTCTAGTGATTACACTTGCATGAAAATGACTATAAATTAACTTTAATTGGCAATGTTGATGTTTATGTTGGCTATCATGCTCGAATCACATGGTATATCATTTTTATGTAGATTTCAAAATAATTAGATCATTAATTAAACTGGAATGTCCCACACTAAGTCTAAATGAATTCACATTATATGATGTAACATGGTAATGAACATGCATGACCTAGTATGAGATATTGAAACTAATATGTGAATAAACCCAAATTTGTGAATAAATCCTTTGTGAAGTTGAATAGGTAAACAAACTCTAATTTGTAAATAAACCCTAATATGTAAACACAAAAATATAAATGTAATCTATAAACCCTATATTGAAAGCCCTAATTTCGAATTGTGTCGTTGGCTTGGAAACCCATCCAAGATTTACTCATTAGGAGTAAACCTTGGATAGACCCTGATTTGGGACTGTTATTGTAACACCCCTGACCTGGGTTATAAGCTAACCCTAGGTGTTTTTCCTAAATATGAAATTAGATGTTTGTAATTATCCTTTAGTATGTAATTAAAGCTCCTAAGGAACATATGTTTCCATTTTTGTCCCCTATGAACAATGTTGTAGTATTGTTTTGCATACAGGGACCTATGTGCAATTTACCCAATCAGAGGGGTTAACTTGCAAATCACACATGTTTATATGTTCCTTTAATGTTGAGACAACATAAGAATGAATATGATGAAGTATAATGGATTTACCAAGCTTGGGCATCAAGATGCAGCTTGTGGAATGATCCTTATGCTTAAAAACCCTAAGTTGGAGTAAAATGCAATTTACCCAAATTATGGGGTGCAACTTGTAAAATACACCTTCTAGAACATCTTTTATGACTCTTGACATCATTTAGAGTAGAAATTATGAAAGGTACACATCAATGAGTAATCAGATAAGAAAAATAATCTTTGTGCATAAAATTCACTTAATATGGGTATGGAGACCTTTCATGTATGTACCCTAGTTGAAAGTGGCTTTCCTTACCCTTATATCTTGAGTTTAGATTATCTTTGCATAAGTTTTGATGGTCTTAGACGTGCCCTTGAACAAGGAGGGACTTGGATGAGAATTCCATGATCTAAGAGGTCCTTAAGGTGGAAAACTACCTAAGGTATATAAGCTTAGTTCCCTTACAAACCAACTAAACGTATCCTTTCACCTCTTCACTTCTCATCTTTCTCAAAATGGCCAAGGCAGAGCTCTGGACTTCAGGGAGACGACCAAGTAGTTATAAGGTGAGTAGGAACCATCTTCTAGCTCGAATTCTTGGAGGAATTCTTCATAAAAGGATTAGTTATATGGTTAACTCACTTAGATTCTTTATTCTAGCCGACCATCCCCATCTTTTCCTTGGAGAATCACCTCTGGCCGAGTTGTGGAGCTCAAGATGCCATTAGAGGCTTGAATCTTGGAAGATTGGAGCTCTAGGAACAACTTTTGAGGCGGGTTTTATAATTCTAAATTCCTTGCTTTATATGCATGTTTTTGTTCTTGCAATTTATGCTTTAGTACTTCTTCTTCTACCTCCCTTCTTCCTTGCACCTTTGCAAGCAAAACGGTGGAGAAACCGACCTGAACAGAGGTTGAAGATGATGGGCGTGGATTCCTAGGTAGCTTTATCAACCGACCTTGGACCCTTTTGGTCCAAACGGTTGCAAACCATTTAAGGTCAAACGGTTTCAAACCGTTTGATCTCAAACGATCTTGCAAGACCGTTTGGATCAAACCGGTCTCAAGACCATTTGATAGAATTGACCAAGGGACGACCATTTGAGGGTCTGTTGGTAACATATTGAATTTCATTCCTACAAAGATTCACAATCTAATTCTTAACCAATTGAGAGTTAAAGGCACTTCAACACCCTAAACCTAATCGGGCTAAAATTGCTGATTTCAAGTATAGTTTTTGTTGAGTTTTGGGTTGAAGGACCCAAACGGTCTCAAGACCATTTGGGGATTCATCCAAATGGTCTAAAGACCGTTTGGTGACAACCCAAGACCGTTTGGAGGTCTAGGGTTGAGCTAATTTGAAGAATTGAGGGTCCAATTGCAGATAAGTTGATGAATTGATAAAATTGCTGATTTTAGACCTAATTAGGGTTCAACCCTTATCCAACCGACTTGGTTTTTGGTCAAACTTTGGGCAAACGGTCTCAAGACCGTTTGGAGGTCATCCAAACGACCTCAAGACCGTTTGAGCCAAGTTTGGGCCCAATTGGAGGTCAATTGATAGGTTCAACCTTGATTTGATTCACATTGATGAACATTGATGATTATCCGATTGAAACCCTAATTGAATTGGATTTAACCCTAATTGGCTTTCAATTGAGGGTCAATTTGGTGTCCAATTGATTAAGACTAATCTTAATTGACTCAATTTGTAAGTGGTTAGCTTGGATTTAGCCAATTGAAGGCTTCAACAGAGATATACATAATCGATTATAACTTTTGAACCATGTTGGAGGTCCAAACGGTTTGAACCTATTTGGACCAAACGGTCTCAAGACCGTTTGGGGCCAAACGGTCTCAAGACCGTTTGGGCTCAAATGATCTCAAGGTCGTTTGGACCAATCGATCTCAAGTCATTTTGATCAAACAGTTTCAAACCGCATAAGCTCAACCGGTTTGGAAGTCAACCTTTCCAAACGGTCAACACACTCAAATGGTTTGGGAAAACGACCTTGAGGTCATGCGGTCTTGGAGTCAAACTTAGCAAACAGTCAACGCATCCAAACGGTTTCAAACCATTTGGAGGTTGAATATGTGTAACCGATTGGAGACTTTCAAGGTTGTTTATACTTAATCATTTGAAGGTGTAATTGGTTCAATGGTGACCTAATATAAACCCTAAAGATAACTTAGGACATTAAGGGACTTAGTGACTAATGAATTGACCCATGATGGTGATCAATGGGGTAGTTTACAAAAATGCCCTTGAAGGGTTAAAACAAAGGATACCTTGTTTTAATCAAACCCTAATGACATGTTCGTGGTGACATGTCTTATGTTAGTCAATGAGGACTTGACCTAACCTGATCTAGAGTGGTGTAATCACCATCCACTAGTAAGAGGAGAGAGAAAGTATCATAGGAGAGAGAAAGTACCCTTTTATGGTGGAAACTCAAGAAAGTACCTTCAATACACATGAATATGCATGTTTAGGGTATGATCCACCTATGTGAGATCATGGAAACCCTAATTATGATAAGTGATGAATCATAATCTTATCTGAGGGCTTTAATGATGATGTTTCTCATACATGATGATGTTATGAGTTCAATTCACCAAGGAGTGTATAGTAAACCCTAATTCTAGGGTAATAAAATATATTGTGAATAGTAAACCCTAATTTAGGGTAATCTGATAAATGTAGTAATTCAGGGTTATGCTTTTGAGTATGAAACCCTAATTACAAGTTGTAATATGAGGAATCTTTATGCCTTGTGAGCTAAGAGGTTCAATAAATCTAATTCAGAGGAGATGTGATATGAATGAGAACCCCTAAATTGGAAATGAAAATATGGAAATCCTAGTGGGATGAATAGTGAGCCTAGTTTATGACCTGACAATTATGAAATCCTGGAGATGTCTACAAGGTAATGCATTTAAGTGAGGTATAGTTAAATCAATCTTACAAGATGAGTTATCCTACATCAACAATGTTTAAACCTCTGTACCTTTTAAAAAGATGTAAGAGGGAATTAGCTATGATAGGGGCACACCGAATTCATATACTTAATAAGTATAGAGTATGATATTAAGAAGAAATAGATTGATACTTAGAAATGATAACCTTTATGATGTTCGATAAATGTTGAAATTAAAGGTAGATACTCATCATATCCTAGTATGCTTCCAAGGATGGTAGAGTTGCATACTAAAGTTGGACTCATAATATGAACAGGAAATATTAAATAATGAAGGATGGGGTATGATAACCTTAGTCCTGTGTTATGCTTTTAGGTATGAAACTCTGTGAACATATTACAAATATGATGCCTTATAAGATAAAGAGATTTCAATAACCTTAATTGAATAGGGTAAAACCCTATTTCCAAGTTATTCTTTTAAGCATGAATCTTCATGATTGAAGTATGAGATGAGGAATCAAGATTCCTAATCATAAGCAAAGGAAATGAATAACCCTAATTAATTGATGAGATTCAGGGAACCTAACTCTTGAAAGAGTAGGAAGATACAACTTCATTCAAATGAATTGTTTACTGTTATCAGTTGAACTAACCATGCAGGTTTCTATATAAGGATGATCATATCCAGGTAAGGATTATGATACTATATTCATTGAAAGCATGCTTTAGCTTTATGAAATAGTGAAATATCCTGATGCCTTGTTAGTGGCATCTTATGAGATTGATGAGCTATGAGGGCCATGAATATCATCAAGGTCATGCTTAACATATGACTTGTGATGAGATGATTAAGAAATGATAATTGATGTGAGTTAGACTTGTTACATTTAGTATTCTATTTTCATAGCTGCCATGCTAGTGACTAAATGTTTGAGAACATGTATGATGTTAAAAGAATACTGAAATGTACCTAACTAATCAAGTATAATCATACCATGTAGAGCCCTGATCATAGATCCATCATTGTCAGAGACCAAATGATGGTGAAATAGGTTTTCCCAAGGGAACTCCTCGAGCACATACTTTTGAGTATGTGGGGGAAATGGATGCATAAATCCTTACATCCTAGTGTAGGAATTGATGTAGATGAATAATCCATCAATCCTTCACTACAAATCCAAACTAAGAGATGTACCACGAATCTCCCAAAGAAAATGCAAACACCGCATCGGTGAGAGATAAACAAGAAATCTTCAGATGACGAAGAGAGTACAGAACGCCACTGTAACTCTAAAATAGTGAAGGACCAGATTACCCTGGTAAGCTATAACAGCAGAGACACAAGATGTCCTGCAAGCAATCCTCTTACTGACTGAGGAGGATGAGGTCATAAGAATCCGGCTCTTTTAATGACCTATGTATGATACCGATGCAACTTACTAGTGATCGGTTGGAGTATGAGGGGTATACCTCATCTCCACAGGGCATAATGATGTTTGTAAAACATAATCAGCCGCATAGTATAATTGCTTAGTTTAAGCTACGAGATTCTTGAATGGTGTTACTTTGCATAGTAGATATGTTCTTCACCTTATCTATATGATGATATCCTGCTTAATACCTCTCTGCTGTTGATTACTTTAAATTGCTTATATTGTTCTTTGACTTGCTATATAAAACTTCTAGTTGAGAGTTATAGCTCTCGCTGGGACAATTTGTACATTGTCTCACCCCGTAGACTTCAACTTTTTAGGTGGTCGTCGAAGACGGAGGAACCGGCCTACAAGTGACCAATCCCAGCAGTAGCACCAGGAGCAGTAGTGAATCTCAGGTGGAGATACTGACTACTGTGATAGTTGTTAGAAAGTCAGTCCTATGCCGTCTCTGTACTCTCAGGTCCTAGGAGTTGATGGTCTGAGATTTTGGTTTTATCTCTTGAGATTTTGTATCATGATGTATATAATTACTCAAGAAGTAATTATCAGAGATGTAAACAGTTTAATCCTTTTTCTATGAAAGAAGTTTTAAGGTTTCAAGCTCTTATATCAAAAAGTTTTAATTTCCCGTGATTTTTGTCTTCCGCTATTAATCGATTGCTTCCGCTAAATTTAAATTGTATTTATATCGTTGTTTTGGAGATCGGAGCCCACAATTATTGAGCACTTTGTCTCACTTAGAATGTAAGTTTATAATGTTTGTTCGATTTCAATATATTTTGATAGCATTTCTCCTTTGTTCTCCAAGTACATATGTACTTGGGTATTTTCCCATCTACATCGGTTTACTTGAAAAACTATGGGGAAATGCTACCAAAATTTATTGAAATTGAACACGCATTATGCACTTACTAGTGAGATGAAGTGCTCAAGAATGGGATAGGTGGTACCCATTCATGAATATGAATTCTACTAGATGATTAGGGTTCAATTATTCAAACATATTTTTTCCTAAAATTAACTTACTAGCTAGCACCTGATGAGCTACTCGTCTCCCATCTGATCATATAGAAATGGATCGATCATGGATGTCTAAACCAAATTGCTGCACTTTGGAGTTTATTAATGTTCTTGATGAGTTTGCAAGAGTTGCACATGAACATAGAAAACAACTAGGAGATAGGTTATGTTGCCTTTATAGGAATTGTAGCAACAACATGTAAGTTGACATTGTTTACTTGATCAAAGATCATTACATGTGCAATGGGATTGTACAAGGCTATACATAATGGTACTGACATGGAGAGATTCTTAGTATGAGCTCAACATATGTTGGTAGTGGTAGATGTGTCCAAGAAGAAATGCTTGACGATGTTAATGAGAACGAACCAATTCCAACAGACATGGTTGATGAGATGCTAAATAGTTGTGAGGTAAATGTTACAGACCCACCTACCTTATATGGAAACATTGTGCATGATGTTGAGAAACCATTATACTTAGGTTGTACTAAGTTTACGAAGTTGAGCGCATTGTAGAGATTATATACTCTGAAGGGTAACAATACATGGAGTGAAAAAAGCTTCACTTCTCTATTGTCTTTGTTGAAAGAAATTCTTCCTAAAGGCATCAAGCTTCCAATCTCAACATACTAAATGTAAGAGGTGTTATGCCAAATGGGAATGGACGCTAAGAAGATACATGCATGCCTGAATGATTGTGTGTTGTTTCAAAAGGATTATATCGATCTGAATGAATGTTTGAAATGTGCGGCGTCTAGGTACAAATGGATGACATTGGGTGAGACCAAAACCAAGTTCATATCAAGTTGATGTGGTATCTGCCTATAATACCCCATTTTCAATGTTTGTTTGTGAATATTGTAGATGGAAAAAATTTATCTTGGCATGTAGAGGTAAAGAAAAACAATGATGGTATGCTATGACATATGTATGATTCCCCACAATGGAAGAAGATTGATTTATTGTATCCTGAATTTAGTGAAGAATCTAGGAATTTAAGGGTTGGACTTTGTATTGATGGGATGAATCCATATGGAGGATTAAGCGAAGAACATAGTACTTAGTCTGTCATGATTGTGTATGAAGAATACGTATGTCATGTTGTTGTTGCTGATATTGGGCTCCAAACAACCTGGAAATGATATTGATCTTTACCTTGAATCTCTGATTGATGACCTAAAGAAACTATGGGCAGAAGGTGTGATGACTTATGATGCTTTGTGCGGAGAGAGGTTTAATTTATTTGCTATGATATTTTGCTATATCAATGACTTTACTACTTATGGGAACTTGTCTAGCTACAACATCAAAGGAACCAAGACATGTCCTATATGTGAGGAAAATATAGATTCTATCAGACTGAAACATGGTGGTAAGATTGTATATATTGGCCATCAAAGGTTTCTGCCAAAGGTTTATCCTTACTAAAAGTTGCACAAAACATTCAATGGCTCAACTAAGGAATGCAGTGCCCCTAAACCTATGTTAGGGGAAGATGTTTATGCAAAGGTAAATAAAATTGTAAATCATTTCGGTAAGAGATTGTGTACTAATCCCACAAATGAAAAGTCTTTATTCAAAAAGAGGTTGATATTATGGGATCTTTCTTATTGGAGTTCTTTGATAGTTCGACATTGTATCAATGTCATGCATGTTTAGAAACATGTTTGTGATAGAATTATTGGCACTCTATTGAATATACTCGATAAGATTAAACATGACATCAAATCTATAATTGACATATGTGAAATGGGTGTAAGGAAAGAATTAACAAAATAAGTTACCAAAGGTCTCCATACATATATACCTCTTGCATGTTACACCTAGTCTACAAAGGAGAAGAGAATTTTTTGTGAGTACTTGCATAATGTTAAGGTACCATAGGGATACTCAACGAATATCCATAGATTGGTATCATTGAAGGATAAGAAGATGATAGGTCTTAAATATCATGATTGACACACTCTAATGCAACATATATTAAGTGTGGGTATTCTATATATCCTTCCTAAGTATGTAACATTTTCAATCAATAGGCTTTGCTTCTTCTTAAACACTCCATGTAGAAAATTAATTGATTTTGAGATTCTAGATAAGTTGCAAAGGTAAGTGTTCGGTACCATGTGTCAACTTGAGAAATATTTTCCTCCTTAGTTCTTTGTCCATTTGACTACGGAAGTGAAAATGTTGGGTCTAGTTTTCTTGCATTGGATGTATCCTTTTGAGCGGTACATGAGTGTTTTTAAAGGTGATGTTCAGAACCGTTGTCACCCTAAAGGGAGTTTCATTGAGGCCTATATTGCTAGGGAGGTTTTGGACTTTTACAATGACTTCTTGAGTTTCAATAAAACTCCTACTAATGTTGTGAACCCTGTTGTTTATTCCGGAAAAGGTATCTTGGGAGAGAGACAACTAAATATCAGTTGTGAGCAATAGGAACAATAACACTTTTGTATTTTTTAGAACATTGATGATGTGAGTATTTATATCACCGAACATACCGACGTGGTCAAGAAAAGTTATCCATGATCCAGTTCAATGTGGCTTGCTAGAAAGAACAATTAGACATTTATTAGGTGTTTGAAAAGAACGCATTCAATCAACTATCTCAAATACCAAAAAATGTTACACAAATGATCAAATGGCTCATATATAAGACAAAGACCCATGTTACATCTTATGAAGGTTTTGACATAAATGAATTTCTATACTATAAAAAACATTAAGATGATAAATGTGTCATCCAAAATAATGGAGCCACCCTTCATGTCACATCCCAATTTTTCAAGGTCAATTTAGAACATAGAGGGATGTTTTTTTCAAATAGTAATGTTTGAGGGGTTAATTGCAAAAATACCAATTATGGCTGTTAATATATGAAAACATGATATGGAAACTTAAATCACAACTCAATTACACTTTTACTCTCAAATGTGCATTTTGAATATTAATTAACTTATGTTGAACCTATTTCCTTTTCTCTCTCCTATAAGATAGTAGTAAATCATAGGAAAGAGGTTAAAGAAATTACCATGTAAATATTGAATGATAAATAGTTCATATCTCAAATATTGACTCAAGAATGTAATAGGAAAATTATTTTCAATTTGTCTTACCATTTAAATGCATTAATATTAAGATTAATAGTCAATATAGGAGTTATGGACCATAATGTGTACAAAAATGAAATCTAAGTTCATAGAAATATTCTAGACCTTCACATTAGTCTATGGTTCAAATTTGAGATCATTTAGACTATGTTTTACCCTCCAATTAATTTAGGAGAGGTTTGAATATATTTTCCCTATATAATCAATCGAATTTACATTTAATGCCTTTGATTTCCTAAAGTCCCATTTCCTAATTTAATGTCACACATTACATTAATTTTTATTTTTTGTGTGTGATTCCTTCACCCTATGATCGATGATATGACAGTCATCGTGTTATCCTCTACCTCTACATCATCCACAAAGTAGAGCAACTTCACAATAATTCGATCTTTGATCCTTTTTCTCCCTCTTCTCTTGACTATTTTTGGAGATTTCTTCTCGTCTGGATCTGTGGTGACGTCATAAAACCATCAAGCCCTGGCTCACCTTCTATTGTAGGACGTGGATGAAATGCCCATTTAGGGCTCAAGAATCCTCTCCCCCATGGATTCACAGCCACCCTTATAACCAATCCCACACCTATCAAAGGGTGCCAAAAGCACCGGCGCACCGATTCTCTTCCTCCTCCTCTTCCAATTTGAGCCATTCATGCCCTGAACACCATAACTTACTAACACATGTCTCTGACGGCCACAATCATTGTTCCCCATCTTCAAGCCACCTCTCTTCAATCACTAGCTTTCACACCATCTCCTAACCCCTGTGAACTCTACCCAGGTCCCTGAATGGGCCTCAATTCATCCATGCGGCCTCCTGACAAACTACCAGGGACCCTGGTCTGATCTCTTCCACTAGGGACATTCGACCATGCTTGACTTGTGGAAAATAAACACAAGACCTCAAAAGGGACCACTGAACTTCCTAAAATACATCTGACCTTGTGGTTTGAGGTAATGACAGAGATACATCCTTACATACTCACCTTCTTATGGCTAGATGGCATCCAATTTTTTCCCTATGTGATCATATGAACCCTACTTTGTCTTCACCTGGTGTTGGAGTTTGCGTTGGTTGGCTTTGAGGGCCTGAATTTCCCTTCTTTCCTCATCGCCTTGATTCCTGGCCCATATGCCATGACATGTTTCTTTTCCAGCGAGTCGAGCTCATCATTCTAACCACATTTTACCCTAAATAAAGGATCGTTGGTGTCACAACAACAATTCCAAGCTAATGCTCCTCTCCGTTTGGCCTGAGTTGGTTTGTCCCACGAGATCGCATGTGGAGATCACCTGAGCTACTGCCCACGATCCATGGACTGAAGCATGAACAAGCCAGGTTGTGTTATGACTAGGGTGCCCCCACATAGTTAATCAGATTATCAAAATTGCAAGGCCAGTAAGGGTATTTGGTCGCTATTTGTTTTCATCGCAAGTTTATAATTAATGCAAAAAGACCAAATTGCCCTCATATATTTAATCGACTAATAAAAAAGTATAAGGGTATTTAAGGCATTGACCCTTCTTAAATTCCTTAATTGATGTTCCATTGGGGCGAGCCCCTTTTCTAGCTGGCGAATGCAGATTGACCTACCTAGGTCAACGCAGGCCCAGGTCCAATGTCTACAGATTTGGATAATGAAGTACACGTGGCTTTTTACTGAATTCTCATTGGTCAATTTTCAAATATTCATAGTAAATCATAGGATGGTCAGAATAAAGCAAAAAAAAGTCATTGGAAAGGGTTTTTTGGTCCATTTTATGGTTTACAAGTCATGATTTTCCTTTCCATTTTGATGTTTTATTAGAAACCCTAATTTGAACCATTGAAACCCTAACTATGTATTACATGTAATTAATATGATCTAAGTCGGCCTAATTTTCCTAAGTCAATGATGTTGACCACTGAGCCTGGCCCTAATGTATTCAAACCCTAATTCACCCCAGTTTAACCTAAGATCAATACAAGATATTGATTAATGATGTTTATGGATAGGTAATTAGAGCCTAATCATAACAAGAGACAGTTGACCTAGATTTGACTCAAGGATCAGGAAGACCATCTTAGACTCATCATTGCTCCAAGGTAAATGTGCCATGCTGCTGAGTACAAGTAATTATGATTTTTTCATTTAAGTACAAAGTAGACATTATCATTGCAAGTTTAATGTTTTAATCATGATCATCTATATTATTGCTTGATGATTGCTATATGTTATGTCTTATTGTTAAAATATTTATTATGATTAAGGTTTATGATTTATGACTCATGAAATTTATGTTAATGACCAAGAGGGAGAAAGTCCATCATGTTAAGTTCAAGAATCATGATTATGTGAATTTTAATATCATGTTAATGATTAAGTTAATTGGAATTGAACTAGTTTTTATATGCTCCTAATCGTGCACCTCAAGGGGTTGTTAAGGGCTTTCCTAGCAATAAGCGATTTCCTAGCAATCATGTGCGCCTATGGGGGCGTTATAGAGGGATGCATGCAATTACTATTCAATTCTTCTTGTTAATAATGATTCAAGAATGCTTATATTTAATTCATGTCAATTTTTCTTACATGTCAAGTATATTTATTTTTGTTCATATTATAAAGTGTCAGTACCATTTACTAATGTGTTGTTTTTCCCCTTTACATGGATGGGGACATGATGTCCTCAGGAGTTGGAGCAAGTAAGGACTCAAGAAGAGCAATCAAGGAGTAGAACACCTTCAAGAGATAACAAGTGAGGTTCCATCCATACAAGGTGCCAATCATGTCTACCTTTAAGCATAGTTTCCATGTTTAGACATGTTATAGTACTCAATTATAGTTTCCTATTGAAAAGAATAATGTATGAATCTAAAGGTGAATTATATGTTTATTTTCTATGATTTCATAAATGTGACATCCCCCTTCAAGATGAATGCTTCCGCTTAGTTGTATTATATATCATAAGGAGGGGTATTACATTAACGGTATCAGAGCCAATAACTGGATGGCCACTAGAAAGCAATTTGATTCATATGTTCTAACCCTAGGATGAATACATGATAATAGGGTTTAGAGATAGGTTCTCAAAGTAAAGAATATACTATGACCTAGAATTAGTAAGAGTTTTCACCTTAGAAGGGATATAGGTCTACCTAGTTTAGATATCACGTGTCAACCTACACTAGCTAATGATATGACCTCTCCATTCTGATTAGTTAAGGGTAGCCAATCGAGACTTGAAGAGGAATGTCATGAGCATGAAACATGTTATGCACTTCTCCTTTCTCATTAGTGCTTGTCGTATGTGACATGTGCATTAGTAAGTTAGTGAGAGGTAGCATGTTAAGACCCCACATCTATGGGTATGTGCCTGATCACCACATATCTAGGAATGTAGGAAGCACCTAAAGTCCTAAGGGAATATTGTCACCTATGTCTAATGTTAGAAAGTTATGCCAAATTGAAGGTAGGTTTTCTAAGTGTAAAGATGGGTTTGGTCTCACAAACCCTAAAGTATAAAGTTGAGGAAATGGAGAATGATGTAATAACTAGATTATGTTCATTTGAACCCTTTTATGAAATACATTCACTTTTTCATTCAAATTTTAGTAATACTTTCATTAAGTGAAGAAGTAACTAAAACCCTGAGGTGGATAGTACCCTTGAAAATTTTTAGGACGAAATTTGTTTTAAGGTGGGTAGAATTGTGACATCCCAATTTTTCAAGGTCAATTTAAAGCATAGAATGATGTTTTTCTTAAATAGTAATGGTTGAGGGGTTATATGCAAAAAGACCAATAAGTGTTGTCATTATATGAAAACATGATAAGAAAACTTAAATCACAACTCAATTTCATTTTTACTCTCAAATGTGCATTATGAATATTAATTAACTCATGTTGATCCTATTTCCTTTTCTATCTCCTCCAAGAGAGCAATAAAAAATAGGAAAGTGGTTAAAGAACTGACCATGCGACATTTGAATGCTAAATAGAGAATATCTCAAATATTGACTCAAGAATGTAATAGGAAAATCCTTTTCAATTTATCTCAACATTTAAATGTGTTAATATTAAAATTTATAGCCAATATAGGAGTTATGGACCATAATGTGTAAAAAAACAAAATCTAATTTCCTAGAAATATTCCAGACCTTCACATTAGTCTATGGTTCAAATTTGAGATCATTTGGACTATGTTTGAACCTCCAATTAATATAGGAGAGGTCTGAATATAGTTTCACTATATAATCAATCAAATTTTCATTTAATGCCTTTAATTTCCTAAAGCCCTGGTTCCTAATTAATGTCATGTGTTACATTGATTTTTGTTTTTCTCTTGTGATTCCTACATTGTTAGATCAATGATCCTATAATCATATTGTTATCCTCTTCCTCCTCATCATCAGTGAGTCCGAGCAATTTTACATTAATTCGATCTCTGATCCTTTTGTCCCTCTTCTCTTGACCATTTTTGGAGATTTATTCTCCTCTGGATCTGTAGTGATGTTGTGAATCCATCAAGCCCCGGCTCACGAAATGCCCATTTAGGGGTCAAGACTCCTCTTTGTCATGGATTCACAACCACCCTTATAACCAATCCCACAACTATTAAAGGGTGCCAAAATCACCACCATACCAGTTCTCTTCCTCCTCCTTTTCCAATTTGAGCCCTCCATGCTCAGAACACCATAACCTACTCACTTTGGTATTTGACAGCCACAGTCATTGTTCCCCACCTTCGATCCACCTCTCTTCAATCACCGGATTTCGCATCATCCCCTGACCCCTATGAATTCTACCTAGGTCCCAGAATGGGCCTCCATTCATCCATGAGGCCTCCCGACAAACTACCAAGAAGCCTGGTCTGATCTCTTCCGCTAGGGACATCCGACCATGCTTGGCTTATGGAAAACAAACCGAAGACCTCAAAAGGGACCGCCAGACTTCCTACAATACATATGACCTTGTGGTTTGATTTAATGACAGAGATACATCCTTACATACTCACCTACTTCCATCTAAGTGGCATCTAGTTTTTTCCCTATGTGATCATGTGCACACTGCTTTGTCTTCATCTGGTGTTGGAGTTTGCATTGGTTGGCTTTGAGGGCCTGAATTTCCCTTCTTTCCTTGTCGCCTTGTTTCCTTGCTTGTATGCCATGACCTGTTGCTTATCCGATGAGTCAAGCTCGTTGTTCGGACCATGCTTTGACCCTGAATGAAGAACCATTGGTGTCACGAAAACAATATAGAGCTAATCCTCCTCTTTGTTTGTCTTGAGTCGGTTTGTCCCGCGAGATCGCGTTTGGAGATCACCCGAGATGCTCCCGCGATCCATGACTTGAAGCATGAACAAGCCAGGTCGTGTTATGACCAGGGTGTCCTTGTATAATTAATTAGATTATCTACATTACACAGTTAGTAAAGGTATTTGGTCACTATTTGTTTTCATTGCAAGTTTATAATTAATGTGAAAAGACCAAATTGTCCCCATATATTTAATCAACTAATGAAAGGTACAAGGGCATTTAAGGCATTTAATATGTCTTCATTTCCTTAATCGATGGTCCATTGGGGCAATCCCCTTTTCTAGTGAGCAAACGTCAATTGGCCCAGGTCAACGCAGGCCCAAGTCCTGTGTCCACGGATTTGGATAATGAAGTACACGTGGCTTTTTACTGAATTCTCATTGGTCAATTTTGAAATGTTCAAAGTAAATCATAGGATGGTAAAAAAAATGCAAATAAATAATCATTGGAAAGGGTTTTTTGAGGGAAATCCGATTTTATGGTTTTAAAGTCCTGGTTTGCCTTTCCATTTTGATGTTTATCAGAAACCCTAATTTGACCCATTGAAAACCTAACTATGTACCACATGTAATTAGTATGATCTAAGTCAGCCTAATTTTCCTAAGTTAATGATGTTGACCAATGAGCCTAACCCTAATGTATTCAAATCCTAATTTACCCTAGTTCAACCTAAGATCAATACAAGGTACTGATTAATGATGTTCACAAGTAATTAGAGACTAATCAAGACAAGAGGAAGTTGACCTAGATTTGACTCAAGGATTAGGAAGACCATCATAGACTCATCACCGCTCCAAGGTAAATGGGCCATGATATTGATCAGAAGTAATTATGATTATTTGCATGTTAAGTACAAAGTAGACATTATCATTGCAAGTTTAATGTTTTAATCATGATCACTCTATATTGTTGCTTGATGATTTCTATATGTTATGTCCTATGGTTAAAATGTTCATTATGATTAAGGTTTGTGATTTTTGACTCATGAAATTTATGTTAATGATCAAGAGAGAGAAATTCAATAATGTTAAGTTCAAGAATCGTGATTATGTTGATGTTAATGTCATGTTAATGATTAAGTTAATTGGAATTGAACTAGTTTTTATATGCTCCTGAATCATGGACCTCAAGGGGTCATTAAGGGCTTTCCTAGATGGTTGATAACAACAAAGGAGTTGTAGTTGACGAACTTAGTTTCACAATAGTGAATTTTGAGTGGACAGGCAAGTAGGATGAACCCTTCATAAGGGTATCACGGGAAAAATAGGTATTCTATATCGACAATCCTACAAAAGAAAATGGGTATGTCATTCTTCATGGGAAAAGACAGTTCGTTTTAGATCCTATTGATGAAGAAGAGTACTCTGACAAGTATGATGACTCTAGTCCATTTTTTGTTGGCTTACCAAGTGTAAATGTAAAACCTAACACTGGTGACTATGCACATGAAGATCACACTGAAGGGATAATAGTTTAAGGTATACTTCTCATATGTGATTTGGTGTTTTTTGCATTATATAACATGATTATTTCTTCATATGTGATATGACTTTTTATATGTGATGATTTGACTTTTGGTATGTGATGATCTGACTTTTCCAATGTGATCTAACTTTTTTCTTGTGTTTACTATTTATTTTAAGATGGAATTTGACCAGGAGCATAGTGAACACAAGCATAAGATTGATGAGCATCCTGACAAGGTTGAGGATATTGAGCATCTTGACCAGGGTGTTGAGGGTACCGATAAACCAAAACATAAGGGAGATAGAGGGATAACTACGATAAAAGATGTCACAAATTGGTAAGGGAGGAAGGGCTTCATTGAATTCAATGAAGTAGTCACACAACTTACTAAAGAGTTTGTCAGCTATTGTGGGGTCCTTGGTTGAAGCAAAGTGCCTCTCCTTATTGAGGATTGGAGACAAGTGAGCACAGTACAAAAAGACCTCATCTGGAGGGAGTTAGAGGTGAGATAAATGGAATTAGATTTTTATATTATTTTTCCTATTCTTTCTATTAAGCATTCTAAACTATATTGAATGTTGAACCTTTTCAGGGCTGATATGAACTTGATCAAAAGTTGCATCGCAAGTCTATTATGTATCTCATCAAAGAAGACATAGAGATTTCCAGACAATACTCACAATAGACTATGTATTTGGATAGAAGAAGGAACCCTGGATTAAATAGATTTTAATTGATAAAGATGATATGAAGGATTTTGTTTGTAAGAGACAAACATATGCATTCTAGGTATTGAATTAATTACATTCTCATGATTTCTTATAGTTACTTAATCACTTGTATGAATTAATCAGGCCCTTCAAAAAGCTCAAAAAGATATACATGACAAGAATGTGAACAACTATTGGTTGGGTTCAGGTGGTTAATGGAAACACCTCATGATGAGAGAGATACAACCCGAGAAAAAGCAAGGGGAAGAGAAAGGGCGAGAGAAAGAGAAAGGGCAAGAGCAAGGTCAACAAGAAGGGAAACAACAAGGGCCTTCTACTTCTACTCCTTCTACTACCAAGTCTTTTAGTTCTTATGGACAATTGCCTCATTACATTGAGTGGGTAGATGCAAGGAGAAATAAAGTGGGAGAAATCATCATCCAAGCAACACAAGAGGTGGCTTCAAAAATGGTGAATTTCTTGGTCTCACCATAATAGCCATGTTCCTTTTTCACTCGATTATTAAGTTTTACGGATTAGTTAGTTTTGGATGATAATTAGTAGTTGTTGGCTGCCCAAGCAAAGGAAGGTAAGTTCACCCCTCAGGGCACACATGATGAATTGATGGTTTCTCTAGGGATAGAACAACATCCTGGACGTGTTAGGGGTGTTGGACGTGGGTATGGGATAAAATCATTTTTTGGCACATCCTAGCAAAAGTGTAAACAACCCAATAAAGGGGTAGTGGACAAAGAGTACATGAAGAGAACTGTAGATGAAATCTTAGAGAAATATATAGCTTCTCAGGTGATGTAAGCTTCTTTAGCAATCACAGAACCTATTCATCACTCACCCACAAAGTGCATTGAGAGTAGTCTTTCAGACCTGCATGACACGGTCGGGGTAAGACTCAATTCAAAATTTATGTTTGCCAAATTAAATTGTTCTTATAAAATTGTAGATGGCCAAAAACTATCATCTTGTCATCTGTTTTCCATCAAGAAATGTTGTGGAAGATGTTGAGGCTTCTATGGACAATGTGGTTCATGGTATTCCCCTTCCCAATGATCACTATAGTGTGAATGTCATATGTTTCTTTCTAGGAACGAGTGACATACCTCTCCCACCACCACAATAGAGAGGTAGAAGGAAGCTTTACTGGGTGGTCCAAACAACTCATTATATTTCTTCATGTATGACAAATGTATATTGAAACTTATATAAACTAATCGAAAGGTAATATTAGAATGCATGCATGAAACCTACAACAGCTAAGAATCCCATGAAACCTACAACAGCTAAGAAGCCCCCTAGGGTTTTGAATCCTCCGCCCCTTCATTTTATTCCATAGGAGTTGTTCGACTCCTTAGGCCCTAAATGTAAGATGTTGACTAGATGGTTAGACACTATAGACCAAACAAATACCATTGTAATCAGCCTTGGGGAGTAGATCAGAGGTATACAATAGGACAATTTTATAGTGTTGAATGATGTTTCTGAAATATTTAAATATGATTATCTGAACACACCACTGATAGAACTTTGGATATGGTGAGTTTGAATACCATGTCATATGTGAAAAATTGTTTAATTTTCTCCTACATATAAATTGAATATTGGTTATATACATATTTCAATCATTTGTATACCCGACTCATGACTTTGGAATAGCAAATGTGGGATTTCTAATGCCATCATTGATTGACGATGTACTTAGACGTCGAGTGGCGTCAAAGAATATGTGACTACTATGATGTAGTTTTTTGGTGCTTCCAAGACCGTGATCTTATCTCCCTTCAACGAAAGGTTAGTTTTTGGCTTGATGTTTATATGTCTAACCTATGAATACAATTTTTTTGTTATTTAATTTTTTTGCCTTCTATTCACTCATAAATAGGCATTGGTAGTTTTAGTGATTGTTCATGAGACTTGGACTTTGTATTTATTTGATCCTTTGGGTGAAGAAGTTCCACCAAATGAGGGACACCCAATGAAATTTTTGATTCACTCATAAGTATAGTTTTTATATTCCCAACATATTTGTTAATATATGCATCATATGACTATTTAATAATGCAACTTATTTGTTACCTTAACTTATAGGGGTGTGAAAGCACTCCGTACTGATGGAGGGAAAGTATATAATATAAAGAAATTAGTAACTTGGAAGAGTGTTGAGGTATATAGTTTTCTCATTCCAATTGCATAATATATGACCAACTCTGCTTAATTAAATTTATTAACATAATTGTAAATCTACAAAGACCTATACAAGACAATGGTTGGGAATGCACATATTATGTGATGTTGTACATGTAGATGGTTGTTAATCACACGGAATAGATCAAATGTAAAGATAATGTAAGTTGTTAGTCTTGGATCATATTAAATTTTCTTATTTGATAATACAAAAAAGAAAATCTAAGGACATATCCCCATTCTCTTTAAACTTTATTTTGAATAATAAACCCTATACATCAAAGTAGTTGAATGACCTACCGAACAATGGGCAAACTGCTTCAATGGAAATGTGGACTTGAACAAAAATTTGACGGTTGATTAATAATTTTTGGTAGTAAGAACTTCTATGTTAGATGTTTGATATGTATTTGTGAGTGTGAATTGAATGTTGTATATAATATATAATTTTTATACATTGTGACTTAAAATCTGAGATGGCGGCTGATGTTGATATGTATTTGTGAGTGTGAATTAAATGTTAAGTGCATATGTGTGTGAATTTGAATGTGAAGGCATGAGGAAAAGAATGATGTTTATTTTCACATGTATGTATGTATGTATATATATATATAATATATATATATATATATATATATATATATATATATATATATATATATATATATATATATATATATAGGGTATATCTTCACTACCCGTGCGGGTAACTAAGATTCGCTACCCGTGCATCAGTTTTGTAATGGGAAGGTATGCATTTGTAATGAGGCAATCCAAATTTGTAATGAGACGACTGAAATTGTAATACAAAGACTCGTTTTGTATTACAACGCTGTTATAGTAATAAATATATATTTATTACTGTAACAGCGTTGTAATATAAAACGAGTCTTTGTATTACAATTTTGGTTGTCTCATTACAAATTTGGTTGTCTCATTACATATATGTTCCATCCCATTACAAAATTGATGCACGGGTAGGGAATCTTAGTTACCCGCACGGGTAGTGAAGATATACCCATATATATATATATATATATATATATATATATATATATATATATATATATACATATATATATATATATATATATATATATATATATATATATATATATATATATTTGTGTGTGTAATTTAAGCGTGGCTGAGAAATGAAACAATTATGTTGTGAGTTCATGGATTTGTGTGCATTTGAAGTGAAAAAGTGATAGAATGTGGTTGTGCCTACTTTGTATAAATTTATCTTTTTCTTGCAGGTGTCTCAGTCTATTGTCTAGCTGCGATGCTTACATAGATCTTGCTATTCTTTTGATATTTTAGTTCTAAACAACATCATGCTCCATATAGGATAGCAGGCTGGATAGCAGGTCTATAGACCTTCTATATATAAAAGCTTACAAATTTTTCATTAATTATATGCAAATAAATGACTAAATATTATTTCTATGTTGGTTATTTACAAATAACCATGGGACTACATATCATTTCTACGTTAGTTATTTACAAATAACTGATGGGATTTACCCAAAAAATTTAGTGTTCTGTCACTAATAAAACTGATAATAAGTTTGTTTGGCATCAGTTCTTTGTCACTAACAAACCGACGAGGAAAGGTCAAAGCAACACTCACTGGGATTTAGGTCATCGGTTCCTATGTAACAAAGAACCGACGACAAAAAGTATTGTTGTTGGTCTCTTTAATCGAAAAAGAATGGTTCTTTTTTAGTGTCGCCCACTTGGTCTTTAGTTAAGAACTAACACTAAATGGCTAAAATAACAGATGTCATATCCATATTCTGTAGTAGTGTAATTTTTGTCATGTGGATGCTTTTGAACTATTCTTGGGATTTATATTGGTACAATTGATAAGAAATAATTATGTAGTATTTTTTTGAAGTCAACACAATCTGGCCTAATCATCAGGCCAATAGATCCTTGGTGTTACATGAGTCTTGAGGGTGGTTAAGTTTTGGTGAATGACGAAATCCTTGTCTGGCTAGCACAATGAGATAGTTAACCGATGGGATTTTTCATTTTTTCAGACCGAAGAAGTTCTCGATGACCAGTGAGTTTTCTTGATCGGTGACCCAACTTTGATCGATGAGATTTTAGACAAGGGTTGGTCGATGGTGTTCTAATTGAGCAGTTCCCTTTCTAGACGATCCGACAAAGTTGCACCATATTCCACTCCTCTCTAAATACCCCTTTACCACTATCTCCTCTCATATTTTATGAGCTTGATGGTGTGATCAGGAGGCTAACGAGAACCCATCAAGGTCAACCTTCGAGGGATTTCATGGAGGCATGCTCAAGTTCGAGTTCTCCTTTGACTGATCTAGGGTCATTGATCTTTTTTCTTACTTCATTCATGTAAGATCATTATTTCCCAATAATTTTCCTTATTGTTCTTGACCCTCATCTCTCCTGTGACTTAGTTTCATGTTGGTTTTTGCTGGAAAACCTACACATAGGGTTTAAGAATTCTCCTTTCTTCATACCTTTCTCTAGAATCACCCTATTTGTGGAGTTGGGGGGTTTTCTTGGATGTTTGGTGGACCAACCTTGGTTCCCTACCACTGATTTCAGAGATTTTCATCTTATACTTTGGTTTTCTTCTCTATCAAGATTTGAGGTATAACCTTAAATGAATTTCTCATCTACTTTCTACATGCATGCCTTTAATCTTACTCTATAAACTCTTAGAATACTAAAAGATGGTTTTTAAGTACTATTTTACCTAACAAGATGATGATGTGAGTTCTCAATCTTTAACTTAGTCTTTATGAACATTTTATATGTAAATTGAACTTTTTTTTAATATGAAAGCCTTGAAATTTGGAATATAAGTCATTTGACTCTAAAAATGTCATATATATGGTATTTGGTATCCAAGGAACAATAAAATTCGACGCATGTACAATTCTTGGCAGTATTTTGAGTACCTTATGTAAGTTATGGATCTGTAAAAACATTGTTACGGTGATGTAATGATGGTTTGGTGAAACTCTAGTATTAAAAGTAGCTCATCTATATAATTTTTAGTGTATGGACAACTATGCATAGAGTGACATGAAATTTTTGTATATGTTTGATATCTGCTGAGGATGCAAACCCCAATTTATTATTAAAAACCTCTAGGATGTGTGTATATAACTTGATTGATACAATCAAATATGTTAATCTGACTTAAGTAATCAAGTGTAACCTTAATCATGTAATGCCATGTTATCTTAGAGCTATCCCACTGTTAGAGTTTTCTAGATAGCGAAATGAGTAATCTTAAGGGAACTTAAAGTCATATAATATTCAGTATATGTGCTTGCCGGGAGGGCATATCCTTGTTATCCTGATCCCAAGATTTTAAAGAATGGTGGAGGATGTGTCTCATATGTGGGTGGGATTGAGAGAAATTGTGGTAATAACTCATATTTGAGGGTTTATATCCTAGTTTCTTGTTCATGGCTTGTGTATCCAGGATAGACTAGGATGTTTTTGGTAGATGGGTTGATATGTCACTATGGTTGTTACTTATATTGGCCAAGGGGAAGAGATATTTAGGATTTCCAATCATCCTAGATCTTTTACGGGGCTGATTTTGACTTTGTGGTAGTCAGATAGTAGTTTGGTGGTACACCTCAAACTACCTAGGGCTTAACGAAATATGTAATTCAGCTATGTAGTATAACTATTAGGTTACTTGGAGAATCACATTGGATGATGATCTTCGCTATATTCTTATAGTAGTAAATGTGAATTATAATACAATAAGAGAAATCAAATATATTTGTAACTCTAGCTATACCTGATATTTTTTTTAAGTTGGATAGTCTTTCAACTCTATAATATTATATTTCTTAACTTATCAATGTTCATAATCTTGTTTTGCAATAAATGTTATTAGAGGTTATATCATATCGCTGGGACATGGGTCTCACCTTGTGGGTTTCCATACCCTTTTTAGGTGATCAACAACTAGGTCAGACACATGGTAGAAAGGAGCCGTAATTTGAAGATTTGTACAAGAATATACGTTGGTTGGGTTGTCTAGAGTCATAGAGTTGTCATTGTACTCTCAGGTCTAGGTAGAGAGTTTTGTATATTGTGTATATCAACTAAATTTTTTTATTGTATATCTTGAATAGTGCAAAGGTTGTAAATATGTGGACAACAACTTTTGTAATAGATTGTGGCTGAGGCAACTGAACTCATGTGAAGTTACCTGGAATACATATATGTATGTGAAGTTGGATCTTTGTGTAAATGTTTCTTGGCATGTCTAGAAATTAGTGGTTGATCCCTAATTAGTTTTAATTAATCTCATTTAGCATGGTGGTTTGCAACAATTATCATCTAAGAATTCTATGTACAAACTGAAAAGAGAAACCTATAAATAAGTCTCTAATGGATACCCATCAGGTTTTCTTTTTGTTAGTTCAAAAATATCCGTGAAAGTGGGGAAAAGAAGTAGAAAAAGGAACAATTGTATTCCCACATATTCTCCCTCCCCCAAAAGTAGCTAAAATTTGTCATGTTAAGTGTACTAGCTAGTATGGACCAGTAGAGACATATTGGGAGATTCCCAAGGTTAACAAGTTACTCTTATGCTATAATAATGACATTTTTCTCAAAGATCCCTTAATGAATCACTTCATCTTAATTATTCACATGATTCAATCACAATTAATAAAAAATTACATTCTTGTAAATCTCACATCTCTCTTCCAATCTTGCTCTCACAAGGTTGCTTGAAGAACTACCATGGATAAGGAAGCTGAAAGGGAAGCTAGCCCAAATATGGGAAATTAGTGTAAGGACTCTAACTTGGGTTTTGGGCTAACCCTTTTTTTTGGATAAGTCAGGAATCTATTTTATTCATCTCACCTTCCTCGTGCAAGCCAATTTGGATAGTTATTACATGCCACACTACTAGACTCATAATTAAACATGGTAGTACTACTACCATTACAAGACTCTGACTGGATGATGCCATCCACACTAGGTGGAGGGTTAACATAATGATACATGTGTCTGTTGGTTTTGAGAAGGTGTTTAGCTAGGGTGTTAGCTGCCTGGTTCCTTTCTCTGTGCACATGTTGTATCTTCCACCCTCTGTGTAGAAGCTTTCTAATCCTCAGGATCCATGTAGCCAGCTTTGGGTTGCAACTAATGTCCTTATCTATACTTGCGATGGCATTCTTACTGTTAGATTCAAAACATTCTTTCTCAATTTGATGTTCATTTGCATACTGTATAGCATCAAGAATCCCCGCCAGTTCAGCTTCTAAAACACTGGATGTGTTCAACATTCTTCCATTACCACATATCCACTTCCCGTCAGAGTCCCTTCCTATAAACACCGAAGCTTCTTTGTTTTTGCATGTAGTCGCATCTGTGTTGAATTTCATGTACCTCGGTTCAGGCTTGTTCCATATCTCTGTCTTTTTAACATCTATATTCCCTCGGTCAACCTCCCACGCTTTCATGGTTAAGGCTATGTCCTTGGTGATCTATCCTACCTGACGATCTACAGGCCATTTCACACCTTCCATCACTTCACGACATCTATTCTTCCATATATGCCAGCAGATTATACTGAAAGCCACCTGCACTTTGTATCCTTTCCCAGGCCCACTCTCAACCAATCCTTTATTTCTCCTAGAGCTTGCAGTTCTGTCAGCTCTCCTTGTGACAGCAGTGTCTCCCATACTCGTTGTGTGTGGACGTAGTCTCTCAAAACGTGAATACTAGTTTCTACATGTTCCTGACACCAGCTGCACTTGTCATCTTCAGTAAGATTTCTTGCCTTCCTTTTAGCATTTGTCAACAGTCCTTCATGAGCAACTATCTATAGGAACATCTTTATTCTACCAGGCACCTTCAACTCCCAGATTCTATTCCAAGCCCATGTCACCTCCATATTCTTAGCTTTCCTCAGGATATTGTAGGTATAAGATGTCGTATACTGGCCATCTTCAATCAAGCACCAAACCCAGACATCTTTGTGGTCCACTTGTATTGGAGGTTGAATGTCTCTTATACTTCTGTTCACCTCCGCCGGGAGCCATTCATTCAAAAAAATTGTATCCCACACTCCCTCCTTAGTGGCGACACTAGCTACTAGTAAGTCTTTTAGATCTTTGGGTATTGGCTTGGATGCATGCTCTTCTAGCCTAAACTCAGGATTCACCCAGCAATCAATCCAGAATCTTATAGAGTTGTCATTTATAGGTTGGATCCTCACATTTTTCATAATGAATTACTTACCTTTAAAAATATCTTTCTTCAATCGAGAGCATGTTTGTGGATGATTTCCTTCAAGTATTGTGAATTGCCTATGCATCCCTCTACACCATATAGTCATGGCACCACACAAGATGTTCCAGGCATTACAGAATAGGAGAGCTTCATTCCACTCCCTCATGGCTTTGATGTCAAGTCCTCCCTCCTTCTTAGAGCTGGTAACCTTGTTCCAAGCAACGAGTGACATCGGGTGGCCCTTATGTCCTCCCCCCCCCAGATAAATCGCCTCACCATGCCATCAATTCTATCACATAGGCTGATCGGTAATCGGGCAGATTGCATGACATATGTTGGGACTGTAGTTAGAGAGCTCTGAGCCAAACACACTCTGCCTGCCATTGATAGCCTATGTAATTTGTTTAGAACTTTAATCTAATCCTTTTAGGTATTTTTAATCATGTGACACACTTATGTTCCAAGTTTGGTCCTATTTGGAAAATGTTTGAACAATGTTTGTTTATTTTGGACCATAATGCAATTTACCCAAGATGAGGGGTTATCTTGAAAAATTTCACATGTTGAGCATACTCATAGTGCTTTATCATCATAAGGGAGAGAATTATTCTATGGGGCACCTTGTGAAGAGCTTAAGTTTCAAGTTGAGCCTATGTGGATGATGCTTGTGCTTTATGTGCTAGTTTTGGTGTAAATTGTAATTTACCCAACGTAAAAGGGTTAACATGTAATTTATCTTATCTAGAGTCTTCTTCCTTTTATTTGACATCATCTATAAAATATAGGAAGAGTTGGGTGTGTGGTTTGGATCTCGGGCAAGAGATGATATCCTTAGTAGAGATAATAATCTATAGACAATGAGTGTTTTGACCTTGGAATGTAGTGTATCGGTTTGTTGTGGTGTAGTGTATTAGTTTGGAGATTTGGTGCCCTTGGTAGGATGCCAAGAGGTTGATACTCTACCTAGATTATATCACCATAACCTTGCATGATAAGCTAAGTGGTTGCATGTGGCCTTTGCACGTGGACAAGTGTCAACTAGACTCTTAAGGTGATGACACCTTTCTTTTTATCTTTCTCTCTTCCTTCAAGTATATAACCCCCTCCCTCTTCACACAAGTAAAACCTTTCGTCCATTCTTGCTCTTATCTTCTTGTTTGACGAGCTTGGAAGCTTAAGGATCTAGAGGAAGTCCCCATGGATCTTGGGAGGTCGAGTTCCTTGCTCATGGTAGTTACTTGTTCAACTTCAATCTTGGTGAGTTATGTTTCTTTGATAGCCATTTCTTTGAGCTCTCTTCTTCATCTTATTCTTCCTCCTCTCTTTTCCATGGATCATACCTTGGATGAAGGTTGTTTAGGACGTGGTTCTCTCACTTTCCTTGCTTCTTGAGCTATCATAACCTTGGCACCTTCTTCTTTCTTGAGGTGATGTCGAGGTCAAGTTGGGACTCTTGATGGACCATCTTCCAACTTGATAATGTGTTCTTTAGAGCTTTGATCATGGAGCTTGAACCCTTGATGGAGACCTTCTTGAGGTAGGATATATAACTCTTAACCTCCTGTGTTATTTTCACCTCTTTCATGTGTTCATGTTGTTTCTCATCTCTTGTTCATTTATCTCATGCATGCTAGTAGTTGTTAGTGGTTTTGAGAACTATTTTGATGAAGGAACTTCGTTTAGTTTATGTTCATATCTTGTGCCTTGCTTCCATATTAATGATAGGACTAGTGTCTGATATCCCATGGTTTAAGATGACTAAATTGACACACCTTGATCTAGACGACACTCAAACCCCATATGCCTTAAGGGTGCTAATTCGACATGCTTTGTGATGCTCAAACCATGACACCCAATTGATGCTTTAACCATGACACCCAACTAATGCATGAACCTGACACCAAGGTGGATCTTAAACTGATACACCTTGATGGGGTGAATTGTTATACCTTGTTGGTGCCCCAACCTGAGACATATATATCTCTAACCCGACACACATGTGATGGGGTGACACACCTGAGGACGATACCCTAGATGATGGCATGGACAATATATATCTCTAACCCAACACACTTTCAAGTAGGGTTGCCCGATACACCTTGGGGAGGTTGCCCCTTGTACCTTGCATAGAGGTAGTCGACATGTTATGGTGGTGACAAGTCGATACCCAATGTCAAGCATCAACTGACACCATAAGTGTTATACCGATACACCCTAAGGTGAGATTGCCTGAAAACCCTAGATGTGGTTAGGTCGATATATCAAGATGATGAAACTGGTACCTCCCTAGACAAATGAAACTGATAGATCAAGGTTGACCCAAGATGTTGCAAGACGAGACACGCCTTGATGAGATAAACTGATACACCTAGTGGATGTTAAGACCGTGTTACTAAGTGGATGTCAAGTAGTTACACCTTGGAAGGGATGAAACCAGTACCTAGGGTTGATAATAAACAGATGCCTTAAGTTGACGGTGGACATCTAGGGTTAAGGGATAGACCGAGATTCCATGCAATTGATTAGTTGATACATGTGTAATTAAGGGTTGTTTCACCTATACCCTTGTGTATGGATATAATCAATACATTGTGTGATGAATTATCTAAGATTTCATGATTATGAATGATCAATTCTTAATTATGATGCTTAGCCCTAAAAATCTCCAATAAGGGAGGAGTTTATAGAAGTAGGGTTTTGTGGGAAAGTGACCATACGTGAATCCTAATCATAAGATGGTAAGACTTATGTGCACACCTTAGTGAAAAATTCTAAACCATGACAAGGTCTTCTATATCCTTTTCTACATAATCATAACTTATGAGAGAGGTTAATGAGATCATTATGTGAGCACACGATAGTGGTGATTAGCCTAGATGAAATCAAAGGTGTGTTAGATTTTGTGTAGAAATCATGTGAACAAGTGTTATTGTCTAATAAATGCCTTGTGTATAATTTGGAGTGAAACCATATAGTTATGTAATCTAAGGGTTGACATTCCTTAGTAAGATATTGTGTTTCATAACTTGTGAAGAGTAATTACATATGGATCACTTAATGATGAACATCATGTTGGTGTGATAGTCAATGGCTTTCATGATGCCTTGTTGTAACCCACACATAACTTAATGAGGTAATACACATATGCCTTTATAAAATGGTGATACCTAGTGATGCTGACATGATAATTTATTCATGTATGACTAATGTTATTCAATCCTAAATTGGTTTTGAGAAAGTAGAAATGGTTTTTTTAGGGTTTGGTGATAATAATCACTATGTAAAACCTTAATCGACAATATGCGAAGAGCACTGACCTTGATTTTAAGGGCAGGTCATATTGTTGAATGTTATAAATAGAAAGGATGATATTGTACCTACTCTCTCTTAATTACATGACTTTAACCTTGTGAGTTAATTGGGTGTTATCATTAGTGAATACTATGAAGATGGTTAACTAATATCTAACATTAGCAATAAACCCTGATAAGAGAACCTGGAAAGTATAAATATGTGAATGTGCATACTAGGTTACATTGTCTTATTTTTGGCCTCATACACTCCAACTTATGGGAGGTGGTGAAGGTTAGACATTTGGGATAGAATGGTGTTGAGAAACGTATGTGGAATAAGCATGAAGCCTAATCCTAAATTAGAGAACTTATGATGCATTGCTTGCTTTATTTAAAAGTGTTTAATGTGTTTTGATATATTCTCTCTCTGAATGTAATAGATAATGATTTCTATGGAACATGTATCTGATGTGGCATAAGTGATGATTGTCATAAGTAATGCTTATATGCCCAATAAGGCATGATGAGATAACCATGAATCACAAGTGTGGTGTGATGGGTTTTAGGACCTGGTAAGGGCTTAGTGCCTAGTTGAGATGACATCGTCTGGTACTAGAATGAGGGATTGATATCCCATAGTAATGTGACATTGGTATTAGCCTTGAGAGGATGTGTAGTAGTGGTGATGGTATTATGAATGGCAATGATACAAGCATTATGTGGTGATAGTGTGACAAGCTCACACCCTATATGTTTACATCTATTAAAAGTATGTTTTGTCCTTATTTTGTAGAGTTTTCTATGGTTTTATACATTGTAGCTTGATTTTTGTTGAAAGACACTTTAATTGGTCTAATCAATCAAGTGGAATGTAACCATGTAGCTTGCCATGTGCCATAGATCCATTCAGTGTCAGCATTTGCTAAATAGTGAAACCAGTACCTCCTATAGGAAACTCGGAGCGCATATTGTTGAGTATGTGGGGACAACTTGGTACCCTAATATCCAGTAGTTGAGGGTGACTTTAGACGTGTGAGCCTTAGATCATGGCTCAAGATTTGTGATATAAGTCATATATGACACAGGATTGGCTGTGGGCCATAACCTAGAAGAGTGTGGCTTTGGTTCGTAGCTCAGTGATATGTGACACAAGATTGGTTGCGGGCCATACCTTGGAAGAGTGTGATTGTGGGTCGTAGCTCATTTTCATTAGTGTTGTGACTCGTACCGATGTGGGTTAAGTTTGCACAGCTAGAATATATGTCGTTGGAAGCATTTGACTAGTGATGTCACTATAGGTTCACTCATACTGACCGAGGGGGCGAGGTCGTGGATTTTGGCTCTTCCACTAGACCTTGTATGGCACCGATTTCGACTTAGCAGTGGTCAGTTGGATGTGGATGGAAAATACGTAATCAGCTGTGTAGTATACATGTGTTTTGATGATATGATGATCAATATGTGATTTTTGGTTTGTGTGTCTTTGGTGGTATGCACATACATGAGGAATTGTTATCTTATGTAACAGGTTGATTGGAAAACAATGTTGACCTTGAATATATGTTATGAAATGCAAGTGTTGACTCTTGTGTATTAAGTCTTATCTCATGGTGCTTGATTCAAATCAGTTTTAATTTCCTATGATTTTTGGAAATCTGTTGTTAATGGTTGATTGTGGTATAAGTTTTAAGTAATCTTGATTTTTATGGAAAAGGGTGTCACATTTGGTTGGTATCAGAGCTCTAGGTTTGCTAAGTCTATAGGGACATTGGGACTATGATTAAGATGGTGTCTAAGATAAGAACATGATATAAAATATGGTGCATACTGCCTAATCTCCGTACATGAGTGCCCTCGCCAGGTATTCAAATGTTGGAGAAATGGTATGCATGGAACTCTTAGATTGATTTCTCTTTGATTACTCTGATCAAGTAGTCATTATGGAACAATCTAAAGAGCATAAAAAATCAAGAATCATGATGCTAATACCTCCATCATACTATAAAAAGAGATAAATACTGCACCATAACTTACCAAAACTTGAATGTTTGGTTCTTAAGAGAGAAAGATATAGCCCATAAAACTGAAATCTAGGTGTGAATAAGATAAGAGACGTTCTTGAAGTTGTAATTTTTAGAAATGTATTAAGAAAAAGATAGATGAATATTTGCTAATAAAGTAAGTCAAGGTGTAAAAATCACCTAAGATGAAGAGAATTCTTGAAACCAGAATGAAGTGAGAAAAAATATGAGAATGCATAATAAATAAATAAGATGGAACCTGAGTTAATCTTAGACCAACCCATGAGTTTAAGTATAACATGTAACTCTAACAATATGTGGAAGGGGACAAGGAAGATGACTCCTTCTCAATAATAAGAATATGTAAGGAATAATGATTCCTTCATGATGTAAAGATGAAAAATGTGGTAAAACAAGGAAATGTTCATGAATATGAAAAGCAATAATCAATGAAAGAGTAATGACATGTAATAATTTTTATAGTTCCTATGATGATGGAAAGCAAGCCAAGGTGAAAACCAGATAATATAACACATGAATAGATGAAAACTCATGTAATTACTCAGAAAGTTGATAATCCCTTCTTCTTAATAAGAAATCATTGCGAATAATGTGGTGATAAGAGAAGTATGTTCCCTTGTGTTCTTTCCTTTCAAGGATGTGACAGTCAAGTGAGTCTTATGTCACTTGGTGTGCATGGTTTAGAACTGATCTTAAGATGAATACTCTAATAAGTATTAGTTAGTATTGGGATTTAGATCTGAGATGGTGACATATGAGAATGATGATGTTTTATGAACCTTATAAGATGTTGGAAGGATCCATCTGATATGTTTAGGTTTTATAGTGGCAGCAGAGGGTGGATGTGATGAGTTTTCGGCACATGTGATTGACACCAAGGTGAGGAATCCTAGTATCTAAGAAGTGCCAGTTGTGTGTGGACCCGAGGATATGTCTCCTAATAAGATGGTTAAGTGTTTGACTACCTAGAAAGATTGACTTTGGGATCAATCTAGTTATAGATGCTTAACCTATGGTATGGATATCACATGCTAGGGGTTTATGCACCGCATAAGATGATGGTGGCAAGGATGCATAGGTTGAAGAGATAGTTGCAAGATCTATTTGGGTAAAGTTCATCAGGTTGAGTAAATTCCCTTGGAGTACCCCTATCTCGTTTGTAGGAAAGAAAGGTTCCAAGAGGGGTGTACATTGATGAGTAGGATTTCCAATCCCTATCTAGATTATTTGAGGATAAGGTACAACTGGGAAGTGTACATATTAGCAAGCTAGTTGGTACAAGGCATAAGTAAGTTTTTTGTTGAGCCAGTAGATCAGAGTAGAGGAACGGAAGCATGATAGATTTTAAGTGGATGACAGAACATATATCTAGTCTTTCTTTGAATGTGACATGTTGAGGTTTGAGGATGGTATGGTAAACTCCCAAAATCAAGAATCTTATCATGCAATGTTATAAGTTGAGAAGGTGATACATAAGAAAGAGTTGCCAACTAATTTGGATAATTATGTGTAGTGGCTCCATGGCTAAGAAAGTATCACCTGGCATTGGGTTGACTCTACAGCCGATAATGGAAAGGATTAGTTGAGTTTGTGTCTTGTGAAATAGATCATGTGTTAACCTTGAATGGAAGAACAATATGATAATCAATTCTTGTGACATCAACCTGACATCAAGAAGTCATGTGGAAGTTTGAAGGTGTGATGTATGAGTAGCATCCATCTCCTTTTTCCTTTGATTTCGAGGGTGAAAATCTTGTTAGGGGTTTATGACTTGTAAGGACCATACCTAGATTTTGGTCTAACCCTATTTATTTTTCCTAAGAGAGTTTTTTATAACTTTAATCTAATCATTTGAGGTATTTTGTAACCATGTGACACACTTATGTTTCAAGTTTGGTCATGTTTGGATAATGTTTGAGCAATGTTTGCTTGTTTTAGACCAAAGTGCAATTTACCCAAGATGAAGGGTTATATTGAAAAATGTCACATGTTGAGCATACGCATAGTTCTTTATCATCATAAGGGAGATAATGATGAAATGGGGTACCTTGTGAAGAGCTTAATTTTCAAGTTGAGCCTATGTGATTGATGCTTGTGCTTTATGTGCTAGTTTTGGTGTAAATTGCAATTTACCCAAAGTAAAAGGGTTAACATGCAATTTACCATCTCAAGATTGTTCTTAATTTTGTTTGATACCATTTATAAGATAGAGTAAGAGGTGGGAACCTAGTTTGGATCTTGGGCAAGAGATGATATCCTTAGTAGAGATAATGATCTACAAACAATGAGTTTTTTGACCTTCATATGTAGTGTATCGGTTTGTTGTGGTGTAGTGTATCAGTTTGGAGATGTGGCACCCTTGGTAGGAATCCAAAAGGCTGATACTCTATCTATAGTATAGCACCATAGCCTTGCATGTTAAATTAAGTGGTTGCATGTGGCCTTTGTACGTGGACAAGTGTCACCTACACCCTTAAGCTGATGACACCTTTCTTTTAATCCTTCTCTCTTCCTTCCAAGTATATAACCCCTCCCTCTTCTTAGAAGTAAACCCTTTGATCCATTCTTTCTCTTCTCTTCTTGGTGGACGAGCTTGGAAGCTTAAGGAGCTAGAGGAAGTCCCCATGGAGCTTGGGAGGTCGAGTTCCTTGCTCATGGTGGTTCCTTGTTCAACTTCCATCTTGGTGAGTTATGTTTCTTTGATGGCCATTTCTTTGAGGTTTTTTCTTCATCTTCTTCTTCCTCCTCTCTGGGACATGGATCATACTATTTGTATGTATGCCTAGAGAGCCAATCATATGATGATTGGATTGGCATATGTTCTGATTGATTTGACAAATATCAAAGGCAAGCTTCCAATTTATTCTAGATCAATCAATTATGAGATAAACGATGGAGAAGAATGAATGTCTAAATAATGACAATACTCAATGACGTATGTATTCAAGTTAAGGACCTGAACAATGAGATCATATGAATGCTATGAGTATGTACATTCTTGATATGTCCCTAGTCAGATGTCATTGTAGAAGGTTGATTGACAATAATGACACATCAAGACTAGAGTGTGTTATAACCTCATTTTTCCAAAACATATAATGAGATTTGTGAATCTCCTTTAAAAGATAAATAAGATCAATGTTTTATTTCATGGTTTGATTTGAATGAATTTCATGTATGATAGCCTTGCATGCTTTCTTGATGGACCTTATTGGCCATTAAGCCCAATTGAAAGAAAAAGAAAAAAAAAAGGAAAAAGGGATTCAATAGGATGATGGGAAATATAAGAAAATTAATAAAGGATAATGAAAAGGATAAAATACTTTTTCCTAAAAATAGAATTTCGAGTTATAAAGGTTCCTTGGGGTTCAAGGAACTCAGGATAATTGTATAATAGCAAGGGAAATAAAGAATATATGGAAAATATGAGTAAAAGGGTGTTTTCTTGCAACCAAAGAAAAAGGACCATTTAATTAAGATAATGATCTAAAATTTTGTAGGATGAGAGATAAAAACATAAAAGAGTTTCCCTCAAAATTTGAATAAAAATGGAGTTAAGAATTGGGAGTTATGGTTTTTCCAAGTTATCATTAATTGGGAAGATAATTTGAATTTTAGGAAATTGTTTTTCCTTTTGCAAAAGCGGGTGATGCGATGATTTTGAGTCGCATTTATAGACTTGTTTGATATGTGTTTTATGCATTTATTAGTCATTTTCATGGTTAATGTTGCATAATTCATTCATTTTGGTCTATGCTACTTCTTTATGTCAAATTCCCTTTATTTAAGAATTTTGAGTATTAATTATCAAAAGAATATATTTTGTGTGAACTTATGTGGTTTTGTGTGTTAATTTCAGGAAAAACAAGTATCTACTACCATCTACTACCGTCGATACCATCGACGGTGGTCGATACCATCGACCGGACCACAGGTTGCCACCCGCAAGGACCAGAAGAAAGTCGATATTATCGACAGGGATGTTGATGGTATCGAGATACCATCAGGTTGCTGGCGAGAAGTGAGTCGATACTATCGACCAAAATGTCAATACTATCGACTGGTGGAGCTACATCGACACAAAAAGACAAAACTGTCGCTACAGGTTCGTCGATACCATCGACCCACGTCGATGGTATCGAGATGACATCAGGCGCAAAGACGAAAGAAAAGAAGGACTGCCGCTATCACGCTAGGTCGATACCATCGACCCGCGTCGATGGTATCGACACTGTCAGATATGAGTTCGTTTCAGATTAATCTTAATCGGACGGCTGTGATTAATTGGCAACCTAATTCAGAAAATATACCTAATGACGGCGCCCTAGAGGGATGGATCATGTCATTAGCCACTGCACACATCCCAGAGAGCAAGGAGAGAAGAACGGAGCACGAGAGCACGCCCCAGCCGATCCGGACGCTGAAGAAGACAAATTCCACCACCAAAAGGCGGGAGAACGCGTATTCCATGCCAAGGATCGATTGGATCTTCTCCGTTCAGGGGTTATACCACTCAATCACATTTTTCACCATGTTGCCCTTTTTCTTCTCCATGATGTACTCTAAGATGAACATGCAGGGCTAATCCCCTTTGTCTTTAGGATCAGGAGTAGCCCGGGAATTCATTGTATGACGGTTTTATAATAGTAATTCATATCTTATCTCTTAAATCCGTGGTATAATTTTGTTTTCTCCAATATATTGTTATGCTTGATCACCATAATAATAATCTAATGCCCTTAATTGCTTTGAAAGAAGAATTAATGGTTGAAAAGAGATGGAATTTACATCAATTGACAAATCCCTTGAACAAGGTGGTGTAAGATTAATGCTGGATACCGAGAGGTCGTTTTTAATGCACCTACTTTAGGGTATAGGTTACTACGACGGTGGAACCGACCTAGACATAGGTAGTGAATTGTACCACGACAGTGGGCAATTCTGATTTTAGGCCACTACCCAGATAGAGAGATAAAATTGAGTAACTATATAGAATTTAATACAATGAAAACCCGCGGTGAAACCGCAATCCTAAAGATCTTCTTTTGAATTGATTAAACCAACATTTAATCGATTGCTTGTTTTGTTTTATTTTTATTTTCTTTTAATTTTAACAACAACTCTCAACTATTTAATCATCTTAGCTGATCGTGAGTAGTTAGTAGGAGTCTCCGACGATTTCATGTATCCCTGAGTTCGACTCGGGCCTCACAAAGGACTATATTACTTCGACACGTTCACTTGCGTTTCTGCGCACGGTAAAATTGCGTCAAGTTTTTGGCTCCGTTGCCGGGGATACGACGAATTGTCGGCACTTCGAGTGCTGCAAGCGGCTACTCTAGGCCACATTTTTATTTTTTTTATCATTCCACAAATTCATAATTTATTTTCTAAGTATTTGCAATCGTCAAGCACTGTACTAAATTTAATTCTTCTATTTGCAGACACTGTGCATGGTGCAGACGCGTAGTACTGACTACACACACAACGCACCAGAGGTTCCGCTGTTGGGACCGGAAGACGAGGGTGAGTATAATCAAGACCATCTGGAGGATATACTTTCTGAACCCAAACAAGAAAAGATGGACGAGCCACAAACAATATGGGAGAAGATCAAGGCTTCGTCCTCAGCTGCTTCCAAGGGGCCGATCAAGAAGCAAGCGGTGAATATTCCGACATACAAGATTGATCCCGCTTTAATCAACTTGGTGAAGTCCAATGCTTTCCATGGGCTCAAAAATGAAGACCCCGTCGCGCACATAAGTCAATTTGTGGAGAATTGTGATATGGTAAAAATCGACAAATTTCCACAAGATGTGCTCTACTTGAAGCTCTTCCCTAGTTCTCTAGCGGGAATTGTGCGCGAATGCCTACATAACTTGGACGATGAATATGTGGAGTCTTGGGACCACATGGTAGAGGTTTTCTTCTAGAGGTTCTTTCCGCCCGAGAAGAGTAATGACATGATTAGGAAGATCCACAACTTCACCCAACAAGCAGGAGAGACTTATTCTGAGACTTGGGAAAGGTTTCAGATCATGCCCAGGCGATGCCCACATCACGGGCTTGATAAGGAGACACAGGTCAAGATCTTCTATTTTTCTCTCTCCGAGCATGATAGAAGCAACCTCGATCAGCCGGTTCTGGATTCTTCTTGAATAACACAGACACTAGATGTTGGGAAATCTTAAAGAACATGGCTAATAAACAATCGTGGGGCAAAAGAGGCGTCGTGGAACAGGTTCGAGTGGTAGGTGAATCTAAAGCAATAAAGGAGCTGAATGAGAAGATGGATCTTCTCGCAAAGAAACTGCTTACAAAGGAGGATACTGAGTCCGAGGATGAGGCTCAAGTTAAATTCATGGAGGAAAGACAAGAAGTTCTCCTGGAAGGATCCAAATAACTTCTTGCAGGATCCAGATGCCAAACCCCAGCCAGTAGCGGAGGATAAGAGCACAGAGCTGCTCAATCAAGTGATAAAGCAAAATCAAGAACTCATGACTACCTTCGGCCAGCAAATAAAGCAACAAGGGGAGTTCATGAACCAATTTGGGCAGACACTGCAGAGCCATGGGGCTCAAATGAGGACAATAGAGACATCCATGGCACAAATGGCAGCAGAGATAGCTAGTTTGAAGAAGCCAGCACATCCAGGTTTCCCAGGTAATACTAATGTTCCAGGAGGAAACCAGCAGGCGAAGGCCATCTTGCTAAGAAGTGGCAAGAAATTGTTAAATCCCAGGGTTGATGAAGCAAGTAAACCCCAAGCAGAAATTGAAGGTGAGGCCACTGAGGAGCTACCTGTACCGGTCACAGAACTAGTTGATGACACAACAGTGGATGCTACTGAAGATCCTATTGCAGAGGAGGAGGAGCCTCAGAAAAGGACACCCTATGTGCCACCGCATCAAAGGGCACAGGCTATCCCGGACCCTTATCGGAACAGTGCTAAGGCAAGGAAGGTAGATGCCCAATTCAAAAAGTTTTTAGACAGTTTTAGGAAGCTTTCAGTCAACATACCTCTATTGGAAGCTATTGAGCAAATCCCTTCTTACGGGAAATTTCTGAAAGACATCATCACCAAGAAGAGAAAATTTCCAGATACAGAGGTTGTTGTGCTTAAGGAGCAGGTGAGTGCCTTCATCATGGGCACATTGCCACCAAAGAGGCAAGATCTGGGTTGTTTCAACATTTCATGCTACATCGGGAAAGTCAAATTTGGTGAAGCACTATGTGACTCAGGGGCGGGCATTAATTTAATGCCCCTTTCCACATTCAAGAAGTTGGGATTAAAGCAGTCACGGCCAAGCAACATGACAATCCAATTGGCGGACAATTCAGTGGTAAAGCCCTATGGGATTTGTGAAGATGTGCTAGTGAAAGTGGATAGATTTGTATTTCCTACAGATTTTGTCATCATGGAGATGCAGGATGAACAAGCAAATGAGCTATTACTAGGAAGACCATTCCAACCTACAGCCGACATGATACTTGATATGGGGAGAGGTAGGTTGACCTTGGGTATAGTCGATGACCGATTTGAGATGGTCATGCCTTCCAGCTCTACTCCACCTAAATCCAAGGAGCAATGCCACATGGTAAAACATTTTGATAATAACATCTCACTTTGTCTAGGGAAGCCATTTATGGATATGGCTCATGTAACGACCAAGGTGGACAAAGGGACTTTGGATGTAGACATCATGGAGCAGACCAAAGTGGTATCCCTTTGTAAGGCTGTGGGGTTCCCGAATGATGAGGATGCAGACATTCCTCCCTCTACAGAGGATGATGCTATAGCGAATTTGGTTTTTGATGCATATCTGAAACTACCACTTGAGGCTTGTTTAGTCAATATCACTCATGATTGGATGAGAAGAAAATCACTCAAGGAGTGCACCAAGCTGCTTCAGATGTTGCCATGCTTCTATGCGAGGTATTATGAAGATTTAGGTGAACTCCCCCTACCGCTTCAATCATCTTTAATCAGCCCACCGGAGTTGGAGTTAAAGCCACTGCCACCGCACCTCTAGTAAACCTTCCTAGCTGAGAAAGACAAGTTACCGGTGATCATTTCTGCATATCTGAGTGCGGAAGAGGAGGACCAGTTGTTGATAGTGCTGAAGAACCACCGGGGAGCATTTGGGTGGTCTGTTGCAGATATAAAGGGGATTTCCCCTACTTTATGTCAGCATAAGATTCGGCTAGAGGAGGGAGCCAAGCCGGTGATCCAACCGCAACATCGAATGAATCCGAGCATGATGGAGGTTGTGAAGAAGGAGGTAATTAAGCTTCTTTCTACAGGTATCATCTACGCAATTTCAAACTCGACATGGGTGAGTCCCATGCAGGTAGTCCCTAAAAAGGGGGGAATAACTGTTACTCACAATCTTTTAAATGAACCTGTCACCACCCGCTTGGTAACCGGGTGGCAAGTTTGTATTGATTACCGACGTCTGAATGCCACTATGCTAAAGGATCACTTTCCTCTACCGTTTATTGATCAAATTCTAGAGCGTTTGGCCGGCCGATCACACTTTTGTTTTCTGGATGGGTATTCGGGGTACAATCAGATTTCGATTGATCCTAAGGACCAAGAGAAGTCTACCTTCACTTGTCCCTATGGAACGTTCGCTTATCGCCGCATGCCCTTTGGATTATGCAATGCACCGGCGACCTTTCAGCGTTGTATGCTCGCCATTTTTTCTGATATGGTAGAACGTTGTCTAGAGGTCTTTATGGATGACTTTTCGGTTTATGGTGCTTCTTTTGATGAATGCCTTTATAATTTGGATAAGGTGTTGCAAAGATGTGAGGACACACATTTGGTCCTCAACTGGGAGAAATTTCATATGATGGTGACTAAAGGGATAGTGCTAGGACATAAAGTGTCTAGCAAAGGTTTGGAGGTAGATTCGGTTAAAATTGAAGTAATTTCTAAATTACCCCCACCAAATTTGGTAAAAGGGGTAAGAAGTTTCTTAGGACACGCCGGATTTTATCGTCGGTTCATAAAAGATTTTTCAAAAATTGCCAAACCTCTATCCGAGCTTCTCGAAAAGGATGCCGTTTTTTATTTCAATGACAAATATTTACACGCGTTCAACGTGCTGAAGGAGAAATTGATTTCCGCACCGGTTGTTCAAACACCAGATTGGACTAAGCCGTTTGAACTCATGTGTGATGCATCTGATTTCATTGTAGGAGCTGTGTTGGGACAGCAGGTGGACAATAAACCCGCCGTGATTTTCTATGCCTCTAAGACTTTGAATGATGCCCAACTAAATTATACAACTACTGAAAAAGAATTGCTTGCTATTGTTTTCGCTTTTGAAAAATTTCGGCAATATTTAGTTGGATCAAAAGTAGTAGTTTGGACTGATCACGCCGCTATTAAATATTTGATGGAGAAAAAAGATGCCAAACCTAGATTGATTAGGTGGATCTTTCTCCTACAAGAATTTGATATCAAAATCAAAGATAAGGCGGGGATTGAAAATGTTGTAGCGGATCATTTGTCTAGGTTAGAGAGGGTGGATGAAAAAGATTTACACATACTTATAATCGAGACATTTCCGGATGAACAACTTTTGAAAGTAAATTCTAAGGATCCGTGGTTTTCCTATATTGTGAATTATCTTGCTTGCCGGATCATTCCGGAAGATTGGACATATCAAGAGAAGAAGACATTTTCCATTCTCTACGATACTATTTTTGGGACGACCCCATTCTTTTGAAGCAATGCAGGGATGGTGTCCTACGCAGGTGTGTACCTGAGGTGGGATATGAGAGCGTTCTTCATCACTGCCACACTCTACCTACGGGCGGACACCATGCGAGCTCTTGTACGGCAGCCAAAGTACTGGAAAGTGGCCTATATTGGCCTACCTTGTTCCGAGACGCCTATGAGTTCGTGAGACAATGTGATTCCTGCCAAAGGGCGGGTAACATTTCAAAGAGATAGGAGATGCCCCTAAATGTTTTCCAAGAGGTTGAGGTATTTGATCTATGGGGTATAGATTTCATGGGACCCTTTGTGTCCTCAAATTTGAATTTATATATACTTTTAGCTGTTGATTATGTGTCGAAGTGGGTAGAAGCAATACCCACAAGGACTAATGATTCTACTGTAGTGTGTAGGTTCGTTAAGGAAAATATCTTCTGTAGGTTTGGAGTGCCCTGAATGATCATTAGTGATGGGGGTACACACTTTAGGAATCAAAAGTTCTCGGTACTACTGAAGAAATACGGGGTCAAACATAACATAGGTACCCCGTATCACCAGCAAACTCAAGGACAAGTAGAGGTCTCCAATCGTGAAATTAAGAAGATCTTGGAGCGTACGGTGGCTTCCACGAGGAAGAATTGGAGTGCCTTACTACTGGATGCGTTGTGGGCATACAGGGCGGCATACAAGACACCTATAGGAACCACATCTTTTAGGTTGGCGTACGGCCGGGCTTGTCACCTATTGGTGGAGTTAGAGCACAAAGCACATTGGGCACTGAGAAAGCTCAACTTGAGTTATGATGAAGCGGGGAAGAAGAGATTACTTGAATTAAATGAACTGGATGAGCTGCGAATGAACGCATATGAGAATGCTCAGATATACAAGGAGCACACGAAGTTGATCCACGATCGCCACATTCAGATGCGCACCTTCAATAAGTGAGATCGTGTGCTTTTGTTCAATTCGAGGCTGAAGTTGCATCCCAGAAAGCTAAAATCCTGGTGGAGTGGACCATTTACGGTGGAAGAGGTCAAAACACATGGTGCAATCATGGTGTGCGATGGTGAGACTACATTTTTTGTGAATGGACATAGGTTGAAGTTATATTTTGGTGAAGATTATACGAGGAAGGTGAATGAGGTCAAACTCATTTCACTTTCGGATACATGATGTGCTTCAAGTCGTCTAGCCTAAGACGTTAAATAAGGGCGCTTGTTGGGAGGCAACCCAACCATTGGTACTTTAGTTTAGTTCATTTACATTCGTAGTTTGATTTTTTTTAACTTAGTTTGTAGTGTAAAAAAATATACCGTGATTGTTTGCTACATGTGCAGGACAGAGGCAGAGTCGATACCATCGACCCTTGAGTCGATGGTATCGACCGTGGTACATGTTGGTGACTGCAGAAATCGCACTGCGTCGATACTATCGACGGCCTTATCGATGGTATCGACATACCAACAGGCAGATTGCAAGCAGAGGTCGATGGTATCGAGATGCCAGTCGATACCATCGAGATCTCTAGAGATTTTCAGAACGAATCGTCTCAGTAAAGTCGATACCATCGACGGCCTAGTCGATGGTATCAACACATTCATACATAGCAGGCAGCGGTCGGGCTTCGTGAGGGTTTTCCCTAATCAGAGAGTCGATACTATCGACTCGCGTCGATAGTATCGACGCGCCACATCAATGATCAGCGAGGAAAGATCAACGGCGATCGCAACAATCAAGAAGTCGATCCGGGGGACGGGTCGATACTATCCACTCGCGTCGATAGTATCGACACGTCAGTGATCCGGGACCCGCAATCCAGCCATCGACGACCGTCGATACTCGCGGCGAGACGGATCGTATTACCCGTGTCGATACCATCGACTCACGTCGATGGTATCGACGAGCATACAGCAGCGCCGACCATGGCTATATATGAGGAGGATTTGTGTCAGATGACGTCACAACTCCAGAGCAATCCTCCTCCACCTATGCCGAGCGTATTCTAGAGCGATCTAAGCCCGACGACGAGCAACTCCAAGCACGTTCTTCATCGAGCGGAGATTTCTTTCTCCGATCTTCACCGAGCTCTCTCTCTCTATTCCTCCTTCTGTCGCAAACATGGTGCATGTCACTGGTGCTTCGTCTTCACGCGCCAACCCGATGGACATCCCGGAGTTTGTGCCACCACTGATTGCATCCATCTCACGCACGTGGCTTATTCATCCATACGTGGAGGTCAAGAAGATCAACGAGGAGATCTTAAAGAGAAATATCGAGCCGACCCGATATGTTGATCGGGATACAATCCGCAACCTGGGGTTCAACGCCAACCTTACCTACGTTTTGAAGGGGCAGGCGCATCACATGAGCTGAAGGCCCGACGAGCTGGAGTATCATGTCGATGAACAGCCGTTCTTCGGCGAGTGGCCTACGTACAAGGAGCTGGTGGCTGAGTTTATGGCGTCATTGGACGTCTGCGTCGTACCCAACGACATCATAGCCACCGACCACGAATGGATCAAGGGTTGGGTGTCTTTCCGGCTGTTCAACAACGACTATACCATTACACTCCGGAAATTCAACGAGATCTTCAACTGGAACCATTCGCGGTCCGACTACCGGTGACCAGACAACTGCACCGACTACGACGCCATCTTCGCCGAGCTAGTTACGGTGCCGTCGGGCAAGTCAGTAAGCTACCATAATGATGCGGTAGCTGATTTTGAGCACCCCTTTGTCCAGATTCTGCACCGGATGTTGAGTTCTACATGGTTTGCTTGGGGTGATTTGGCCCTCTTCAAGTTTCAGGAGACAAACTTATTCTTCCTGTATAAACTCCTGAAGTGTCAAGAATGCAATTGGGGCACTTTCATTTTGCAGAGAGTTTTGGCGGTGAAGAGGAGTACAAGGAAAGCCCCGGTTCACTTTGGTGGGCTTAATACCAAGCTGGCGCACTACCTTGGGTTGAATTTCTCTACTCTGACCCCACTCTCCACCAGGAGCAAGGTGAATTTGCAACATCTGCACCGCTCCAACCTAATCCTTCTTTGAGATGGCTTGGCGTATGCGCACTGCCACGTCAACCACGCTTACCAAGAGTGCTCGATTCCCGATCCGGTCTTCAACATCGAAGGGGAACAACACCTTTGATGGCCTATCATAGCCATTGATGAATCTGATGAAGACGGCGGCAATGACGACGGAAACGACAATGACGATGAGGCTGCCGAGGAAGAGGAGGCATTGACACCTCTTCGGGCATGCGTGGCACCACGGAAGCGTCCTCGAATGCATCTGGGTGCATCTTCATCATCACAGCCTACGCCGCCACTACCACCACCCTCGCAGCCAAGCGAGGATGCCTATTCTATGCAGGGCATGTATACTATGCTGCAGGAGATTCAGTAGACGCAGCAGCATCACATGACGATGTATGCCGGTATTCAAGACACTACAAACCGGCTACTAGACAATCAAGGGGCAAAGTTCGAGAACGAGCGTCTTCTCCTCGACAACCAACAACAAATTCATGATCAGTTGCAATGGATGGAGATGCAACAAAAGCCCTTTTACGACCACTATTAGAGCCAAACTTACTTTGGAGGCTATCCACAACCTCCACCTAGGGCCCAGTTTGATCCAAGCTTCCAGGGGGAGTATCCGTCTTGGGACCCTACGGCTCCACAGTACCTGCCTCCACCTGAAGAGTAAAAGCGGTATCTCTGTTCCAAACTTTAAGATTGTTTTTGACTATGAGGACATAGTCGAATTCAAGCTTAGGGGGGGTGTTGGAACATCTCTATCTTTCATTTTCTCTGTTCTTAGTTTTATTGCATTTGTTTCCTGCAATTTTAGTTTGTTTTTAGGATCCACATTCTATCTAGTGTAATTGTGGATGTCTTTAATCTTGAGTCATCTCAGTTGCATGTGCATGGGAATTAAGGGAAACTAAAAATTTTTGAGTGGTCGCAAGCTTGAGTGTTGTTTAACCCTAATCACCTAACTTAGAAAATGATTGGTTTTGTCAACTTTAAAACAGAAAATCACAACTGTACATTCCTAATGATTCATGAAAGTGGACGGAATGGGTTGTTTGAGCCTAAACTGACCAAATGATAGTGTGACTTTAATTTGAAGTAAGAGAGAAAAACTTCTTAACTACTACACAGGTCACTAAGGAGGGACACATAATATTTTTCAAAGGTTCAGTCAATTAGTCTTGTGATCTGTCCACCTCATTGCTTTTCACAATCCACCAAGATTTGGAAGTAAAGTACGGTTTTGACCTTTTTGATGGCATGTCATGTAGATAGGACTTGCATTGCAATCACCTTCTTATGTTTTGCATGAAAAATGAAGAAAAAATATTAGAATAGGTTTACATGCACATTACCCTTAGGTGCATGTCATTTAGTTGCATTCATAACTTTTATGCATAAAGTATATCATGTACCTCATTTATTCTTTAATGGTGAATTAAATTGTTCCATACCTTCCAAATAGTGTGAATATTCGAGTTCTTAAAAAAAATAAGCCCAATAAGTATTCATTGACAATTATGGATATAAGGGTTTGAAAAGAAAGAAAAAAAATCTGAAATTGAAAAAAAAAGAGAAAAGTTATTTTGAAGCAACTAGAATAAGAAGGAGAAAGGAACATAACCCCACCTACATTTTTAAGATGAGTGAGTACATGGTGTAGCTTAATTAGATATCCATCTCATTTTGAGATGGATTTTTAGTGCATGCATCATTCCACCCGATCTTAGGCATTAGGGCATTTTTCATGTGCATTTGCATCATTTAGGGCATTTTTGTTTTATGCATGTTGAAATCATATAATACTTCCACTTCTTCCATTAGCCACCCATTTCATCCACCCATTTCTCGGATTGGTAGGCCACCGTGATTTTCTCCTCACTTGTGAATATCAGGAGAACTACTTCTATGTAGATGGTACTTAGGGCGAGCAACGTAGTATAGGAGATCACAAGATGCACTAAGTCTGGACCGGCGAATTTTATTATGTTAACTGCCTTATGTGATAGTGTTCATCAGTTTTGAGGTCAATATCTTTTATGGATGATTACTGTCGCCTTTAGGGTAATTATCATTCTGTGGTTAGCGAGGTCTGGTATGTGAATGTCCGGTGGGAGTCATATGGGATGTTTGTTGTGATGTTTTGTTCTTTAGTTGACTCTAGAAATTCTATTCTAAAGTTTAGTTTCTCGAGGGCGAGCAATGTTCAAGCTTAGGGGAGTTTGATGCGATGATTTTGAGTCGCATTTATAGACTTGTTTGATATGTGTTTTATGCATTTATTAGTCATTTTCATGGTTAATGTTGCATAATTCATTCATTTTGGTCTATTCTACTTCTTTATGTCAAATTCCCTTTATTTAAGCATTTTGAGTATTAATTATCAAAAGAATATATTTTGTGTGAACTTATGTGGTTTCGTGTGTTAATTTCAGGAAAAACAAGTACCTGCTACCGTCGATACCATCGACCGGACCGTAGGTTTCCAGCCGCAAGGACCAGAAGAAAGTCGATATTATCGACAGGGATGTCCATGGTATCGAGATACCATCAGGTTGCTGGTGAGAAGTGAGTCGATACTATCGACCAAAATGTCGATACTACCGACTGGTGGAGCTACAGTGACACAAAAGGACAAAATTGTCACTACAGGTTCGTCGATACCATCGACCCGCGTCGATGGTATCGAGATGACATCAGGCGCAAAGACGAAAGAAAAGAAGGATTGCCGCTATCACGCTAGGTCGATACCATCAACCCGCGTCGATGGTATCGACACCGTCAGATATGAATTCATTTCATATTAATCTTAATCGGACGACTGTGATTAATTGGCAACCTAATTCGGGAAATATACCTAATGACGGCGCCCAAGAGGGATGGATCACGTCATTAGCCACTGCACACATCCCAGAGAGCAAGGAGAGAAGAACGGAGCACGAGAGCATGCCCCATCCAATCCGGATGCCGAAGAAGACAAATTCCACCACCGAAAGGCGGGAGAACATGTATTCCACGCCAAGGATCGATTGGATCTTCTCCGTTCAGGGGTTTTACCACTCAATCACGTTTTTCTCCATGTTGCCCTTTTTCTTCTCCATGTTGTACTCTGAGATGAACATGCAGGGCTAATCCCCTTTGTCTTTAGGACCAGGAGTAGCCCGGGAATTCATTGTATGATAATTTTATAATAGTAATTCATATCTTATCTCTTAAATCCGTGGTATAATTTCATTTTCTCCAATATATTGTTATGCTTGATCACCATAATAATAAGCTAATGCCCTTAATTGCTTTGAAAGAAGAATTAATGGTTGAAAAGAGATGGAATTTACATTAATTGACAAATCCCTTGAACAAGGTGGTGTAAGTTTAATGGTGGATACTGAGAGGTCGTTTTTAATGCACCTAGTTTAGGGTATAGGTTACTACGACGGTGGAACCGACCTAGACATAGGTAGTGAATTGTACCACGACAGTGGGCAATTCTAATTTGAGGCCACTACCCGGATAGAGCGATACAATTGAATAACTATATAGAATTTAATACAATGAAAACCCGCGGTGAAACCGCAATCCTAAAGATCTTCTTTTGAATTTATTAAACCAACATTTAATCAATTGCTTGTTTTTTTTTATTTTTATTTTCTTTTAATTTTAACAACAACTCTCAACTATTTAATCGGCTTAGCTGATCACGAGTAGTTAGTAGGAGTCTCAGACGATTTCATGTATCCATGAGTTTGACTCGGGCCTCACAAAGGCCTATATTACCTCGATGCGTTCACTTGCATTTCTACGCACGGTAAAATTGCGTCAGCGGGCGAGATGATCGTCAAGAGTCCCAGAGGGACACGGACTCAGAGCTAACAGGGGGATTTTTCCCCTCATTTTTTTGAACGATTCAATGCTCGTCCAAGCCTGGAAACATGTTCTTTGGGTTCGGGAGTGTGGGGCGAAGCTTCTCGACCCTACTTTGGAGGGTTCCCATCGCGAATAGGAAAAACACACAATTGGGATGCAAGAAGGTTTTTCAGCGGGGTTAGAAACCCTAAGAGAGTCTCCTACATCCTATATATAGGACCCCCTATTGATCGCTCTCACCCTCACGACCCCAGGCTGCTACTTCCTAAGCCCTAACACACTCACCCTCTTACGATTTCTCCTACTCCGGCCAGCTTCATCCGCAATGCTATCACGTGATTCGAAGAACAAAGGAAGAAGAGGGATGAGCAGTAGTCGTGCGATTGCGGTCCATCGTGGACACGCAAAAGGATCCGACGACCCAGGGCCGACGCGCCTAACCTTAAGGCGATAGTGGAGCCATCTATCACGGGGCGTTGATCAGGGGTCTATCGTGGACCTGAGCGTCATTGACGATCGACAGAGGAGGCATGCACCGATAGTGGAGACAATGGACGCGAAGCATCAGATCAAGCCTTGGACCTTGGGCGCACCGATCCAACGCTCCAGAAATTTCGGTATATATCTCTCTCTGATCGAAATTACAGATAATTGTTTTTCCTTGCTAAAATCATAGAAACAACTAGGAATCTCATATCAAGGAACTTTTTATATGAAAGTTGGGTATAAAAATGCAAGGAATCTGATAAAAATGATTGTATAACCTGACTCTACTTCGTTTTGCAAAAGTACTTTAATTTTCTAGTAAAATGCATTTCAAGTTAACTAGAAACCCTAATGGTACATAAAGGGTGATCCTTTGTAACTTAATAGGTTAATTGAAGGATTATCAACCCGTTAATTGATAACATGGAGTTTTCATCCATTTTGAGTACAAAGATGGTTAATTTAGGGTTTATGTCTATAAATGAAAGATAAGGTACATGGAAACCCTAATTTAGGGAAAAGGAAAACGAAACTCGTGTTATTTGTGAATTAAGGAAGTAAATTACTAAATAATAATCCAAAAACTATTAAGAAATTTAAAAGGAGAGAATTTAAGGGTTTTGAGTGATTTTGAGGAATCAGGGTTCATGATAACTAAGAATGAAGGCAAACCCCTAATTTCCAAGGAAACCCTAAAATTGGAATAGAAACCCTAAGGAACAAGATGGAATTGAATAAGTTTTGATAAATTATAGTTGGAATGTTTATTTCAGGGTTTCTGTGCAATTTTCTTGCTTACTTGGATATTCTCTCTCTTCATATTTGATTATGTATTTGAATCTGCAATAAGAGGCATGTGGTTACGCTTATGAATATATTGAGTTATGTTTTCCGAGGTTTACCAAAGTTTTCATCGATGACATGAATTAATTGTTGGATGATTTTAATTCATGAAAACTATAATGTGAATATGACTATCACCTAAGATATGTGCCTACTAGCTCAGATCTTGGTCCCCTTTGTGGCTTATTAGTTGACCTAGTACATGGCTACCTATGGGGTAGGTCCATCAGGTCATCGGATGACTTAGTACATGGCTACCAATGGGGTAGGTCCACCAAGTCACTTTGAGTTAGATATTGGGCTACTTCTGGGTAGTGCCATGCGACTCTATTACCCTATGTATTGGCTACCTGTAAGGTAGGACCATGGGGGTAAGGATCTACCTAAAGAGAGGTAGCATGCAAGGACAACACTGAGTTAGGGGATAGGTAAGGATTGAGTAGTATGTCTTAAAATGTAATCTTGGTTGTTAAATGAATAATTGAATGATTACATTGTTAACATAGTTGCACATTATTTGTTTCCCCCACATACCACCTTTGGTTGGCCGACGTTTTGTTTGTCGGAGTTTTAGGTACAAAACAAAAAGAACAAACAGTAAATCGTCATATTGTGAAATACATGAATTAAAGTCCAAGGAGGATTAGTTAGTTAGTCCTGGTTCTGGATAGAAGTTTAGAAATCCAAAAATTGTCAAAGGTATGCAAAAAATTTATTTATTACAACTTTTCAATATAGTCTAGTAGAATTTATTAATTGTTATCAATTAATTGTTGAACCTTGATCCGGAAATTGGACAACAACACCGACCTCTCGGTCTCCCTTAATTGGGGGTTACCGGAAGGCGGGGTCATTAAATTTGGTATCAGAGCCAAGGTTCTCCATTTAATTTTTAATAATTATTAAATTTTACAAACTCTGTAGAACCCAAGGGAGTTATTAGAGGATTTTCCAAAAGACTAAGGTGAATAGAAAAGGATCACTTCCGGGGGCTGGCAAAATTTTCCTCCATACCGCTAGTCAGAATACGAGGACTCCCGGAATGTGTGACTGCCTGGCCGATGTCCTAGGATTTGAATCGAAATAAGATACCTTTAGGACTTCCTAATCTTATTCATCCCTTCTCATCATGTCTTCTATTAAGGACTTTAAGAGTTAGGGTTTTATCTCTCTTCCCCCCCACCCTCATGTGGTATGGGCAAGTAAGTTAAGGATTAAGGAATCCTCCAGCAAATTAATAAAAGATACGTAATGAGATATCACTGACATAAGTATAATTGGTTTAATGATAAACTAAAGTTCTATTTGTTATGCTTATGTAGATGGCTCGAAAAAAGGTTGTGGCAATCCCTTTCTCCACCAACGGAGGTGGGCCACCCCGTAAAGAGAATGGGTCTTCTAAGAAGAGGAAGTGGAATCATGGTGGAGAGACCTCTAAGAAGAGAAAGAGGCCTGAAGAAGCTGTGCACGAGGCCCCCAACCCTGAACCAATGCCCGACATTAACCTAGAGCAAGGGGAAAGACCAGAATATGAGGAGTACCAGGTGCATGAAGAGGAAGCCTGAATGGAGGAGGATCAGCCTGGTGGTCAAGAACCAGCCATGGTGGTTCACACAACAGATGCAGTTTGGATGGAGTAACAAAAGCAACTGACTGAGGCTATTCGTGCCCTGGCCCTTACGTACATAGCTAGGGCTGAGAATGGTGAGCCACTTCCAGTTCGTCCTCGACTGGGAGCCACCATCCTAGACTTTGTCAAGATGAACGTCGAGAAGTTCTGGGGAGAAGACAAGTCTGAAGTAGTCGACAAGGCTGAAGCTTGGCTGCTTGCAGTCGAGAATGGGTTTTGTATGCTCGAGGTGCAGCCGAGTAAGAAGGTTCTATTTGCTACTCACCTTTTGGAAGGTGCAGCCAAGATATGGTGGGAGAACCATATCACGGGAAGAGACCTAAGTGAGGAACCAATGGCATGGACTGACTTCAAGACCATCTTCACCACCAGATTCCTCCCCGTCTCAGCAAAGAAGGAGAAAGAAAGAGAGTTTACTAGCATGACTCAGGGAAGCTCTTCAGTTGCAGACTTTGGTCGTAGGTTCCACCTCCTAGAATGTTTTGGACACATGTTGGATGAAGAGAGGAGGGTGGACCACTTCGTGGAACGTATTCACCCTGCCATCAAGCCCCATGTGATGGCAAGTAAACCCAAAACCTTTGCCGAGGCTTACAACACTGCTTTAGACATGGAGAGGACCGTGATGCCTGCCCAGGTTCCACCCAAGGGGTATTTGGGTTTCACTAACGGAACTCAAGGTCAGAAGAGCAACCACAAGAAAGGTCTAGGGCATCATCATGATAAAGGAAGACATGGAGGAAATGGGAAAACCTATCAAGAGAACAACCGACCTTGATGTCGCACCTGCGGGAGGTGGCTTACCGGGGAGTGCCACAACAAGAAGAAGGTATGCTACTGATGCCACCAAGAAGGGCACATCCAAGCTGTTTGCCCTCTGAAAAATCCAAAAGGACCAGGACAGGTAGAAGCCCCACCAGTATCAGCTCCACCTATGGCAGCTCCACATATAGCTCCAGCCCCACCTACTGGAGAGAGAAGACAAGCTCAGGTGTTTTCCATTGATAATGAGGAAGCTCAAGAAAATGTGAATATGTTGATCGAGGGTAATAACCCTTAGAGTTTTATTTTAATGTTTTAAAGTTAAGAATGTAATGGTCTAATGCATGGTGAACAATAATGTATCCATGCTTGAAGTTATGGGACATAATGTGAAAGCTTTGTTTGAATCTGGATCTACTAATACTTTCATTTTGATAAACCTTGCAACTATGCTATGTTTGGATATCAAGGATTTAGGGTATGTCTTAGATGTTACAACCCTGAGTGGTCGAATCTTTACTTCCCTTTTGAAAACCTAGGTGGTATCTGTGAAATATCGAGATCATGATTTTCCTACAGACTTTATCCTTCTTGACATGAATGATTTTGATGTAATCATTGGCATGGATTGGCTTTATACGTATAGGGCCAATATTGATTATAGAGAGAAGAAAGTGATTATCAAGATACTAGGTCAACCACCTTTTGTCATTAGGGGTAGGAAGGATGCCACTACTATCCCATATGTGTCAGCCGTGAAAGCAGAGCAGATGATGAATAAAGGGTGTCAAGCTTTCCTAGCAGTAGTCACCAAGCCAGAACCCAAGGTGCAACCCTTAGAAGAAATAGAGGTAGTTAGGGGCTATGCAGATGTTTTCCCAGATGATCTACCTGGGATTCCTCCCAAAAGAGAGGTAGATTTCTCCATAGAGCTAGCCCCTAGTACAAACCCTATTTCCCGAGCACCTAATAGGATGGCCCCTGCTGAGTTGCTTGAGCTAAAGAAGCAATTACAGGAATTGTTGGATAAGGGTTTTATCTGCCCTAGCACATCACCATGGGGAGCGCCAGTTCTTTTTGTAAAGAAAAAGGATGGTTCACTCCGAATGTGCATAGACTACCGGATGATCAACTAGGCTACCATTAAGAACAAATACCATTTACCCCAGATAGATGACTTGTTTGACCAGTTGAAGTAGGTTCGAGTATTTTCCAAGAGTGACTTGAGATTGGGTTACCACCAGTTGAGGGTCAAGAGTGAGGACATCCCGAAAACAACTTTTAGAACCCATCACAACCACTATGAGTTTGTGGTTATGCCTTTTGGGTTGTCCAATGCACCTAGTGTGTTCATGAACCTTATGAACAGTGTGTTTCAACCCTTCCTTGACTCATTTGTCATAGTGTTCATAGATGACATACTGGTTTATTCGGATGACGTAGATCAACACTGAGACCACCTAAGCAAAGTCCTTGATATCTTAAGAAAGAAGAAGTTCTATGGGAAGTTCTCTAAATGCGAGTTTTGGATAGACCAAGTCATGTTCCTTGGACACATCATCTCAGGAGGAACGATCGCCGTAGATCTAGCTAAAGTGTTGACAGTACGAGACTGGCCTGTACCAAAGAACCCCTCCGAGATCAGGAGCTTCTTGGGGTTAGCAGGATACTATCAACGTTTCATTGCGGATTTCTCAAAGACTGCCTTGCCTTTGACCATGTTGACTCGGAAGGATGTGAAGTTCGTGTGGTATGATGTTTGTGAGGCTCGTTTCCAAGAGCTGAAAGAGAAGCTGACCACTGCACCAGTGTTGACTCTACCATTAGGCAATGAGGGTTTCATGATTTTCACAGATGCGTCAAAGATGGGACTTGGCTGTGTGTTGGAATAGAATCGGCATGTGGTTGCATATGCCTCCCGACAACTCAAGCCCAACGAGGTGAATTACCCGACCCACGACCTAGAGTTAGCTGCTATCATCCATGCCTTGAAGATTTGGCAACATTACCTGTATGGTGCCACTTTTGAGATCTTCACCGACCATAAGAGCCTGAAGTATCTACTGACGCAAAAAGACTTGAACCTATGACAACAACGATGGATGGAGTACATGAAGGATTACGAATTCACCATTGCCTATCATCCAGGAAAGGCGAATGTCATAGCTGATGCTTTGAGTCAGAAACACCTAAGGTGTGCAGTTTTGTTGTCCAGATAGTGGAAGAGCTTAGAAGAGTTGGTGGAATGGTCACCTCGACCGTTAGATGATTGAGTTTGATTGGCCAACATCCAGATACAGTCTGAATTGTTGAGTGAGATTGTCGCAGCACAGTTGTCCAGTGGAGGACTTGACAAGATGAAAGGCTTGATGCAGAAGCCTCAGACGCATCTTTCTTTGGGAATAGATGGAGGAATCCGATTTGAGAATCACATATGGGTTCCTGAAGATTCACCGTTGAAGGAATGTATCTTACAAGAGGCTCATGGTTCTAAATACATGGTGCACCTAGGGACTACTAAGATGTTTAAGGACATGCAGAGGATTTTCTGGTGTCCAGAGATGAAGAGAGACATTGCAGCTTATGTGGCCAGTTGTCTTACGTGCCAAGTGGAGAAGGCTGAGCACCAACGACCCGGTGGACTTTTACAGTCTATAGAGATCCCAGAATGGAAATGGGAGCAGATCACCATGGATTTCATGGTGAGTCTACCCCAGACCAAGAAAGGTCATGATGTGATATGGGTTGTGGTAGATCGCCTTATCAAGTCAGCACACTTCCTTGCCCTAAAAACCACTGCCAAAGTGTCAGACTTAGCTGAGATGTCTATTAGAGAGATAGTGTGCTTGCATGGCGTGCCCGGTTCCATCATCTCGAACAGAGACCCAAAGTTTACTTCCAAGTTGTAGAAGAAGGTTCAAGAGGAACTAGGTACAAGGTTGAAGTTTAATACTGCTTATCACCCCCAGACAGATGGTCAGTCAGAAAGGACGATTCAGACCTTAGAAGATCTTCTAAGAGCTTGTGTGCTCGATTGGGGTGGATCATGGGAGCAATACCTACTTTTAGCTGAGTTTGTCTACAAAAATAGTTACCAAGCCAGTATTGGGATGCCTCCATATGAAGCTCTATATGGGAGACCGTGTTGGTCACCACTTCACTGGGATGATGTTGGTGAAAGGACCTTATTGAGGTCAGATGAACTCCAAGTGTATGCTGATAAAGTCACTCTGATCAGGCAAAGGCTAAAGAGAGCCCAGGACCGACAAAAGTCATATGTTGATGCGAAGTGGAATGATGTGCATTTCTCTGTGGGAGAACATATTTTTCTGAAAATCCGACTGCTCCAAGCTATAGCTAAAAATAGAGGAAAATTGAGTCCCCGATACGTGGGTCTGTTTGAAGTGTTAGAACAGATTGGTGAGGCTGCATATCATTTGGCATTACCCCCTCAATATAGTATGATGCATGATGTGTTTCACGTGTCCAATCTGAAGCGATATGTGCAAGATCCAAGTCATGTGCTGAGAATTGAACCTATTGAGCTTCAAGGAAAGTTGTCTTATCCTGAGTTGCCTTTGCAGATTCTAGATACCAAGGTAAAAGAGCTCAGAAATAAGAATATAGATATGGTAAAGGTTCTTTGGAAGCACCATGGAGAGGATGAGGCCACATGGGAGCTGAAGACGGACATGGAAAAAGCATATCCTGATTTGTTTTCTTGATTGTCAAATTTTGAGGGAAAATTCCTATAAGGAGGGGAGGATGTTATAACCTCATTTTTCCAAAACATGTAATGAGATTTTTGAATCTCGTTTAAAAGATAAATAAGATCAATGTTTGATTTCATGGTTTGATTTGAATTAATTTCGTGTATGATAGCCTTGCATGCTTTCTTGATGGGCCTTATTGGCCATTAAGCCCAATTGAAAGAAAAAGAAAAAAAAGGAAAAAGGGATTCAATAGGATGATGGGAAATATAAGGAAATGAATAAAGGATGATGAAAAGGATAAAAGAATTTTTCCTAAAAATAGAATTTCGAGTTATAAAGGTTCCTTGGGGTTCAAGGAACTCAGGATAATTGTATAATAGCAAGGGAAATAAAGAATGTATGGAAACTATGAGTAAAAGGGTGTTTTCTTGCAACCAAAGAAAAAGGACCTTTTAATTATGATAATGATTTCAAATTTTGAAGGATGAGAGATAGAAACATAAAAGAGTTTCCCTCAAAATTTGAATAAAAACGGAGTTAAGAATTGGGAGTTATGGTTTTTCCAAGTTATCATTAATTGGGAAGATAATTCAAATTTTAGGAAATTGTTTTTCCTTTTACAAAAGCGGGAGAGATGAGGGCCGTTGGATCTTGATCCAACACGTGACACTCATCGTCAAGAGTCCCAGAGGGACACATACTCAGAGCTAATAGGGGGATTTTTCCCCTCATTTTTCCGATCGATTCAATGCTCGTGCAAGCATGGAAACATGTTCTTTGGGTTCAGGAGTGTGGGGCGAAGCATCTCGACCCTACTTTGGAGGGTTCCCATCGCGAATAGGAAAAACGCCCAATTGGGCTGCAAGAAGGTTTTGCAGTGGGGTTAGAAACCCTAAGAGAGTCTCCTACAGCCTATATATAGGACCCCTACTGATCACTCTCACCCTCACGACCCCAGGCGGCTACTTCCTAAGCCCTAACACCCTCACCCTCTCATAATTGCTCCTACTCTGGAGAGCTTCAGCCGCGGCACTGCCGCGTGATTCGAAGAACAAAGGAAGAAGAAGGACAAGCAAAAGTCGTGCGATTGCGGTCCATCGTGGACACGCAAAAGGATCCGATGACCCAGGGCCGACGCGCCTAACCTTAAGGCGATAGTGGAGCCGGCTATCGCGGGGTGTTGATCAGGGGTCTATCGTGGACCCGAGCGTCATCGACAATCGACAGAGGAGGCGTGTACCGCTAGTGGAGACAATGGATGTGGAGTGTCAAATCAAGCCTTGGACCTTGGGCACACCGATCCAACGCTCCAGAAATTTCGATATATGTCTCTCTCTGATCGAAATTACAGAGAATTGCTTTTCCTTGCTAAAATCATAAAAACAGCTAGGAATCTAATATAAATGAACTTTATATATGAAAGTTGGGTAGAAAAATGCAAGGAATATGATAAAAATGATTTTATATCCTGATTCTAGTTCGTTTTGCAAAAGTAATTTAATTTTCTAGTAAAATGCATTTCAAGTTAACTAGAAACCCTAATGGTACATAAAGGGTGATTCATTGTAACTAAATAGGTTAGTTGGAGGATTATCAACATGTTAATTGATAACATGGAGTTTTCATCCATTTTGAGTACAAATATGGTTAATTTAGGGTTTATGTCTATAAATGAAAGATAAGGTACATGGAAACCCTAATTTAGGGAAAAGGAAAAAGAAACTCATGTTATTTATGAATTAAGGAAGTAAATTACTAAATAATGATCCTGAAATTGTTAGGAATTTTAAAAGGAGAGAATTTAAGGGTTTTAAGTGATTTTGAGGAATTAGGGTTCATGATAACTAAGAATGAAGGCAAAACCCTAATTTCCAAGGAAACCCTAAAATTGAAATAGAAACCCTAAGGAATAAGTTTTTTTTTAGAGCAAAAGGATCGATTCATTACTTGTTAGCCATATGGAATCTACAATTGGGAAGAAAGATACAAACAGAACATACAAACATCACGTTCAGTAACCTAAAGGCACTACAACTCATATTGGAACGAAAGAGAGACATTTATGCATTGATTCTTCTTCTTTGAGGTTGTCTTAAGCAGCTTTTCTTGAAGAATTCCTTAAACCTGAGCATTGAGTAGTGGTAGAGGGGCTGCAACAACACAGTGTTCTACTTGTATATCAACTCAAACGAAGCCATATAACTGAGTAATAAAATCAATCCAAAGCAAAGATGAGATCTAGCCGTGGCTAGAGATCTCATCGCTCTCCCGAAGGGAGGTCACAGAAAAGCTCGACAGATAAATGCCGACTAGCGGTGATAAAAGACACATAAACTGCCAGAACCACTAACTAAACAAGCCAACAAAGACAGAAAGAACTGAGGCCGAAATACTGGAAAAACCCAGAGCTCGGAAGCCTTCACAACGGAAGAGCTAGAAACCTTATTCAGAAAACGTAAGCTACTGAAAGGGGGTGGGAGAGCTCGATACCACCGAATCTATGAGGAAGACGAAACCACCAACGCCACTCCACCTTCAATCCGACCAGAGGCCCAGTGGGGGAAACAGAGCCGAAGCTGCCCCTCCCAAACCGCCGCCCGACGCAGCACGGGCCGAGATCAAAGCCAACAGACCAGCCCCGCCACAGCAGAAGAGGAGAGGGTGGAGGAGAGAAAGATGGTCCGCCTGAGATAGACACTACGGAGATCGAGCCGATTCAAGGCCCTAGGGGAGTAGGGTGGTGTCCTTCGGCCGCTGAAGCCCCCTCCCCTGAGCCGGAAGCCGCCCTCCGCAAGCCCTAAGTCACCCGCCCTATCCCCACAGCGGAAGTTGTCGTTCTCTCGGTTCTCTCAACCCCTAATCATTTACCTGACTTACATGTAGTTCCCCTAAGGAATAAGATGGAATTGAATAAGTTTTGATAAATTATAGTTGGAATGTTTATTTCAGGGTTTCTGTGCAATTTTCTTGCTTACTTGGATATTCTCTCTCTTCATATTTTATTCTGTATTCGAATCTGCAATAAGAGGTATGTGGTACACTTATGAATATATCGAGTTATGTTTTCTGAGGTTTACAGAAGTTTTCATCGATGACATGAATTAATTGTTGGATGATTTTAATTCGTGCAAACTATAATGTGGATATGACTATCACCTAAGATATCTGCCTACTAGCTCAGATCATGGTCCCCTCTACGTCTTATTAGTTGACCTAGTACATGGCTACCTATGGGGTAGGTCCATCAGGTCATTGGATGACTTAGTACATGGCTACCAATGGGGTAGGTCCATCAAGTCCCTTTGAGTTAGATATTGGGCTACTTCTGGGTAGTGCCATGTGACTCTATTACCCAATGTATTGGCTACCTGTAAGGTAGGACCATGGGGGTAAGGATCTACCTAAAGAGAGGTAGCATGCAAGGACAACACAGAGTTAGGGGATAGGTAAGGATTGAGTAGTATGGCTTAAAATGTAATCATGGTTGTTAAATGAATAATTGATTGATTACATTGTTAACATAGTTGCACATTATTTGTTTCCCCCACATACCAACTTTGGATGACCGACATTTTGTTTGTCGGTGTTTTAGGTACAAAACAAAAAGGACAAACAATAAATCATCATATTGTGAAATACATGAATTAAAGTCCAAGGAGGATTATTTAGTTAGTCCCAGTTCTGGATAGAAGTTTAGAAATCCAAAATTTTTCAAAGGTATGCAAAAAATTTATTTATTACAGCTTTTCAGTATAGTCTAGTAGAATTTATTAATTGTTATCAATTAATTGTTGAACCTTGATCCAGAAATTGGACAACGGCACCGACCTCTCGGTCTCCCTTAATTGGGGGTTACCGGAAGGCGGGCTCGTTACAAGAGTGTGTGTTGGTTGATAAAAGTGTCTCGTCAGTCATGATATATGATATCAAACCAAGCACATAGATACATGTTAGAGAACTGTGTATCAGATAGACCGACCATGAGAGTGATACATGGTTGGTAGTCAGAATCACTTCTCATAGTGATGGTGGTAAATGTGATTCTTAGACCTGAAATCACTGCACTCGTCGAATGTGATTGGGTACACTTTGACATCATCAAATGCAGTCCTAAAACATGGATTGTTATAAAGGTGATGATTGGATGGATTTGACACATGAGATATATTGTAACTGATAGATATGGGATTTGTCCCTCCTAAGGGAGTATGATGTCTAGGCCACTTGATAAGCAAGACTAATAAAGGCATGAACATGCACATGTGAATCAATATATGATATTTATGTCACACGTATCTCAGGCAGTATGCTCTAGTTCAACAAAAATGAATGAACATTGAAAGGATGACAGCTCCATGCCTTGAGTTCATTCAGGATATCAGAGACAAAGGAATTATACATTCATTGGAACACTAATCACAGACTGTAGGATTGAAAGTTTTTCTCCAACTTTTAATATCACTTGGGTAGCACTAATGTGCGACTAGGTGCCGCTCTTTGCTTGTGATGTGATAATCTAGTTATGGACATTCACTACCAACGTGAAATGGGACCTATAGGGTCACCCACTAAGGATTAACCTAGAAGAGGAGTTTATTCATGAATGATGTTTGGATTTATTACTAAAGTATTTAGGTACTCAATCAAATATTCAACCAATAGACTTGACTCAGAATCATCAAGTTCAAGTGTTGAACCAACTGATTAGAGTGTCAAGATTGATTGAGAACTGAATTGATTATGTTCTGCACAATTTGGACCGCCAATCAACCGGTTCACTGGGCGAACCGATCGACTCATGGTCAGTGAGACGACTGGTCCACTCTAGTGAACGATCGGTTCAACTGGACCAAAAAAGCAGTGTTGAGTTATCCCGATTTGTGAGAAAAGTTTTTTTCATTTTACTTGTTCAATTCAATTGCGACAAGAATTAATATTTTTGCTAATTAGAAGTGAATAAGGAAAGTCAATTACAGGCAGGTCTAGGAAGTGAAATGAGTGGTTCACTGGGTGAACTGATTGGCTCACCTTGCCAAATGACTGGTTTAGTTGTGAAATGATTGGTTCACCTACCGTAGTTCAAATTGTTCATGGAAATTCCATACCCTTCTACTCCCATACAGATTGAGAATCCTGACCCTGTCCTCTACAATAAATAGAGGGGTACAAGGGGCTTCTCCAGAGACACAACTCAGAACATCAGTTGCTCTACAAAGTTATTGTCCTCTCTATTTGTGGTAACTGAGAGAGCCCAAGCAAGTTCTACTTGTCCAGGGAGGAACAACAAGGAAAAGACAACAGCAGAAAAGTAGTTGATTGTGGGAGAGTGTTTTGGTGACTAGTACGCCAATAGAAGGGGACAACTCCTTCTAGTCCATTCTTCAGGATGAAGAGAGTTCCCAGTAGTCCGTGTGGACTATCTATAGAGGCGGGAGACTTCTGCCGCTTAAAAGGATGATAGTCAATCGCAGTCCAGGTCAAGACAAGGAGCTACACAGATGTTGTCAAAGACAGGTAGTTGAAGACTGCACTTACTGCAAGGTATAATCACTGAGAAAGCCTCATGACCATTTATAACTCGCTAAAACCATCCTTCCCAATACATAAATGTTGATGTGATCTGCTGGTTATGGGTTTATGGTCAAGTAATTTTTGTTTCTGCTGCCTACTCTGGCCACATAGAACCCAACAGTGGTATCAGATCCACATCAATACTCTATATTTCGGGATAATTGATATGATCATATTTTAGTTTTATCATCCTTTATTTATTAATTATGATGTGAATATTTAAATGACTAATGTGAATATCTGATTAATACCACATGATCATAAACTAATATATACATATATGCTATGGTATATATATGCAATCGATATGTGTCACCCTAAAATAGTTTTGATGGTGGATGTGTAGCATGGTTATGGTTATGGTTGGTTATGGTTGTTTGCATCTCAGTCTACGCATCGAGCCCTTTTCTTCTATTCTAAATGTAACTTGAGATAACTCGATATTCTCTTCTACCTTTGCTCCCCTCGAATATAACTTGAGGTTTCAAAATGATTATGTAAGATAGGAGTAGCTTTATTTCTTACTATGACAAAGACTGAAGATGACTGCTTGATGGACCAAGATGACTGATTGAGGAGTGGTGGGTGGACCGATGAGAAGCCTAGACAACTGGACAGGCCAACCATCTAGAGGAGCCAGATGACTGACTGGAGGAGACCAACCTACCGGCCAAGAGGCGATTCGACCGATTCAAGGGTTGAACCAGTCAACTCGGATTGGAAAACACATATCCTCATCAATAATAGGTTGCATGTGATGTAGACCTTAGATGACCGTAGTTCCTTGTGGCTCCAAGGAACTACAGTAGGATGGCCATAATCATCACTTTATCATCATTGCATGTTTTCATTTGTGGGATATAGCATGTATACAATATATATTATATATGTGGTGATTGGATATATATATGCATATATAAGCATTTTAAAACCCCTCAAATATAAATATTAAGTTGAAGATGCCTTCCAGAAGTAGCACACATGAAACTTGATCAACTAAGTATGGGCATGCCTTTTCATGGTGCACTGTGTATCTTATGGAAGTGTGATGGTGATTATGTAGGTCTGCCCTAGAAGGGTGCATATTCATTGTGTTGGTGTTTGGGTCGGACTTAACAAGGTGACCTTGATCAGATCAAGCACCTTGAGGCATAAAGATGAACATGGCAAGGAGTTGTGCATGACATCTGTCTAGAGTTACATAAGATGCAATTGGAAAATGTTGCCTACCTAAAAGAATCTAGTTGTGGGTGACAACCCTAGATAGTCCATGACTTAGAGAAAATCATGATCTTTCTTACTAGAAGGTTGTACGCAACAATCTTTTGAATTGATGGTGAGGGCTATCAGTTTGATCAAAATAGTGGAAGCGATAATTAATTAAAGATATAATTAATATCATAAATTTTCAAATCAAATCAAATCAAAAGAGTTTTGGACTAAAATTGCAAATTTCATTTTTCTAGAATAAATGTCTACCAACAAGAATTACTTTTCATTGTGATCAGTCCTTGAGAAGGACAAGCTAAATGGGAACAACTTCCACAACTGGTTCAGGACGTTGAGAATTGTTCTCACTTAAGAGTGAAAGCTCTATGTCTTAGATACACCAAAACTAGAAAAACCTGCTCCCACCACACCAAATGCTGAAAGGGATGCTTATAGGAAGCATATTAAGGATGCCATTGATGTAAAGTGCTTGATATTGTGCTCAATGAACTATGAGTTGCAGAGACAACATGAGAACATGGACATCATTGAGATGGTTCAACATCTCAAGAACATGTATATGAACCAGGCATGACAAGAGAGATATGATGTCTCCAAGGCACTATTCAAGTGTGTCGTGACAGAAGGAGATCCAATAGGTCCTCACACACTTAAGATGATTGGGTATGTGGAGAACCTAACTTTACTGGGATTTCCTCTGAGCCAAGAGTTGGCTATTGATGTGATACTGCAATGGTTGCCATAATCCTACAGTTAGTTTGTGATGAACTACAACATGAACAACTTTGATAGGCCACTGACAGAGTTGTTGGACATGTGAGGATAGTTGAGGCACAGATGAAGAAAGACAAACCCAAATCTATGATGATGATCAGAAGAAAGAAGGGAAAGTCTAAAGGTAAGGGCAAGGGCAAAGCAAAGAAAGGTTCTGATGCTAGCCAGCAGCCCAAGTCATCTTCAACTCTTATAGCCAAGGGAGGGGTGAACAAGGGAGGCAAGTGCCACCATTGATATTGGAAGAGAAATTGCCCTCTCTACATAAATGAACTAAACATGAAGAAGGAGGGGATGGAAGTTTCCATCTCAGGTATTATGAAATAAACTTAAAATTCTTCTTTATCTTATGTGTATGATACCAAGATATAGATCTGACATATATGATGTGCAGGATCTGAAAAGAAGTGATGGCCTTTATGAAAGGACCAAGAAGGAACACTCATCAACATTGGAGCAAGTGTTGCTGCCATAGATAGTAGAACCTTTGAGTTTATTTCAGCCCAAAGGGCATGTAATAGAGTTATGAACTACTATTTCATTTTTCCAATAAATAGAAACACTTTATTTCTTCATATTGTAATGACAAGGATGTCTATCAATATTTATGTTTCAATTTCAAAGAAATGGTCTTTTATGGCAATGCCTTATTTATCTTGTGGTATTTGATATGCATGAGATAAAATTATAATACCTAAAAGTTATTGATGACTCAAATAATCAAATTAGCATTATCATCTAAACAATAAATGAGAAATTCATCTCTAGGTTCCATGTTGATGGATAAACTAGACTCTCTTAGTTAATGAACCATTAAGAGATATGAATGTCTTGTTTATTGGGCATGATGACAAGTCAATCTTCACTAGATGTAGTAAGAGAATGACTATTCTATTAGGTATAATACATATTGATGTATATACATACCTATTGGAGTAAATGATAATAATTCATATATGGTATTTAATGAAATACCAATATGAATATCTTGAAATATTCAAGAATATCATAAATGAAGAACAAGATTGGTAAAAGTATTTATTCTTTGTATGATCAATGAACGAGATAATTAAACCGGTTTTTTTAGGACCTTGTGAGTAACTATGATAAAGTATCATAGTGAACTCATGATTAAGGCATATGATGCCTAAATCAAAGAATGAATCATACTCTAAATATTAAGAGCATGATCATTAAACAAATCACTAATCTTCTAGAATTCTTCTAAAGAACATGCTTTACACTAAATAAAGGTACAAAAAGTGATTAAGAATCACAAGTGTTGTGTATTCTCAAATTCCTTATGTAACAAATAAACCTCATATATCTAGTAGAAAACACCTTAATCTTGATGGAAAATGATATCCTACAAACTCAAATGTGATGAATTGGTCATATGATGATGAGCTAATAATCTATCTAGATGAGGTTGAAGAACTAGTTTGAGTTATGGCTTGAAGTCGGAAGATCCAAAATGACTTCCAAGTGAACCAAATATGGTATGACCTTAATGGTAGCACTTATAGGGATAAAACCCATAAGTGCAATTGGGTATTAACAGTTAAGACTGACATGGATGATATTTGAAGATTTGATTGGTTGAAATGAATTCAAGTGAGTTCAAAGTGTTGAACCTGATGAATTTATTTAACCAATTACAGTGGCTATAGGCCATAAAGGATCATGCTTGCTATTGGAACTTGAAGACTATGAAATTTGGCATATGGATATTAAAACTGCATTCCTAGTAGGAATAACGTAAGGTTGTGTACGTGACACAACCTGAAGGGCTTTATAATTTCGTTAATGCAAATGCAATATATAAGTTACAAGAGATTAATCAATATGATTGATTAAATAAAAGCACCTCAGAACTAGATTATTTACTTTGATTATATAGTCAAAAGGTTTGGCTGATATATCAAAATAAAGAAAGGGATATATGATTACAAAGATTTAGTGGGAGTGTATTCATATTCCACATGATGATGAGGAATGAAACATTCTAATAATATGAAATTGGTGTGGAAATACCTTCTTTAAGGGAATAAAGAGAAATGTCCTATGTGATAGGATTAGATATCTATAAAGATAGTTCTCAAAAGTCTCTTGACCTGATAAAGAGAGAGCATACATTGGCAGTCTATGTTGAAGGGTTCAGTTTGTAAAGATTCAGTGGGAGAGAACTTGTCCTTGTTACATGGAGTTCATCTCTCAGATGACTAGTGTCCCAATTTCTTATGAAGAATAGGAACACATAGATAGATGTCTTATGCATTTTCAACTGGATCTATCATGTATGTAATCATCCCATTATCTTGTATGTATCAGACATGACAAATATATATATATATATATATATATATGCATTCATCATCTCGAATGTATTGTACATGACAATATGATATGCTCATCTAGTTATCTTGTATGTAATAGATATGATGAGTGGATGTTTGTATACTTCTAGTGAGAGTCACCAGAATACCATAAAGAACTTATTTAAGTACTTATGAAGTATTAAAGGATTAGTTATATGGTAATAAAAGGATGAGTTGAGTGTAAATGAGTTACACTGATGTAAGCTTTCAAAATGACAGAAAAATGATCGCAAAATATAAAAGTGAATATGTGGTGTTAAGTGGAAATGTTCCAAGTAAAATGAAAAATGGTTGTTTAATTCTAAAAGGAATGTCAAATATCCTTGTGTTATGAACACCAGAGGATACTATATGGAGCTAGAAGTTCATACAAATGAACTTATAATATTCCAACCATTGATGATAAAGTATAAGTACTAAGTCAAACAATGGAGCTAATTGTTAGGAAAGTAATATCAGATAGCATATTACGGCAACTCCATCTCATACAAAATGTCAGACAATGAGGAGATGTGAAACATGCAATATATCGACTAAAGAAAAATGTTGCTAAATCACTGGATCAGCACTAGTGTAATAGAAACATGTGGGACATGTTTAGAGATCACTTAGAATACGATTCAAAGGTGATTGGCTCTAATTGCAAGTGGGAGTCTATTGGTATGTATGCCTAGAGTGCCAATCATATGATGATTGGATTCGCATATTATCTGATTGATTTGATAAATATCAAAGGCAGGCGTCCAATTTATTCTAGCTCAATCGATTATGAGATAAATGATGGAGCAGAATGAATGTCTAAAGAATGACAATACTCAATGACATATGTCTTCAAGTTAAGGACCTAAACAATGAGATCATATGGATGCAAAGAGTATGTACATTCTTGTTATGTCTCTACTCGGATGTCATTGTGGAAGGTTGATAGACAACAATGACACATCAAGACTAGAGTGTATGTTGGTTGATGATAGTATCTCATTAGTCATGATATATGATATCAAACCAAGCACATAGATACATGTTAGAGAACAATGTATCAGACAGACCGACCATGAGAGTGACACATGGAACCATGACATGGTAGTCAGAATCATCTCTCATAGTGATGGTGGTGATTGTGATTCTTAGACTTCAAATCACTACACTCATCGAATGCGATTGGATACGCTTTGATATCATCAAACACAGTCCTAAAACATGGGTTGTTATAAAGGTGATTATTGGGTGGCTTTGACGCATGAGATAGACAGTGAGTGATAGATATGGGATTTGTACCTCCTAAGGGAGTATGATGTCCAGGAGACTTGATAAGAGAGACTGAGAAAGGCATGTGCATGCACATGTGAATCAATATATGATACTTATGTCACACATATCTCAAACAGTCTTCTCTAGTTCAAGAAACATGAATGAATGTTGTAAGGATGACAACTACATGCCTTGAGCTCATTTAGGATATTAGAGAGAAAGGAATTATAAATTCACTAGAATGCCAATCATAGACTGTAGGATTGAAAGTTGTTCTCCAACTTTCCATATCACTTGGGTAGCACTGATGTACGTCTAGGTACCGCTCTTTGCTTGTGATGTCATAAGCTGGTTATGGACAATCACTGCCAATGTGAAATGGAACCTATAGGGTCACACACAAAGGATTGAATTGGAAGAGGAGTTTGTCCATGAATGATGTTTGAATTGATTACTAAAGTGTCTAGATACTCAATCAAACATTCAATCAATATACTTGACTTAGAATCATCAAAGTTCGAGTGTTGAACCAATTGATTAGAGTGTCAAATTGATTCAGAACTAAATTGATTGTATTCTGCACAATCTGGACCACCAACTGACCTGTTCACTGGGTGAACTGATTGGCTCATGGTCAGTGAGACGACCGGTTCATTCTGGTGAACCGATCGATTCAACTGGACCAAACCAACAGTGTTGAGTTATCCCGATTTGTGAGAAAAGTTTTTTTCTTGTTCAATTTGATTGGGACAAGAATTAGTCTTTGTGTTAATTAGAAGAAAATAAGAAAAGTCAATTGTAGGCATGTTTGGGAAGTGAAATTATTGGTTCACTGGGTGAACCGATTGGCTCACCTTGCCAAACAACCGGTCTAGTTGTGAAATGAGTGGTTCACCTTCTACAGTACAAATTGTTCATGGAAATTTCTTCTACTCCCGGATAGACTGGGAACCCTGACCCTACCCTCTACTATAAATAGAGGGGTACATGGGGCTTCTCCAAAGACACAACTAAAAATATCAGTTGCTCTGCAAAGTTGTTGTCGTCTCTGGTTTTGGTAACAGAGAGAGACCAAGCAAGTTCTACCCGTCCAGGGAGGAACAACGAGGGAAAGAAAACTGCAAAAAAGGAACTGATTGTGGGAGAGTGTTTGGGTGACTAATATGCCAACATAAGGGGACAACTCCTTCTAGTCCTTTCTTCAGGATGACTAGAGTTCCTGGTAGTCTATGTTGACTATCTATAGAGGCGGGAGAGTTCTGCCGCTCAGGAGTATGATAGTCAACCGCAGTCCAGGTCAAGACCAAGAGTTGCACAGACGTCACAAAGACAGGTGGTTGAAGACCGCACTTACTATGAGGTATAGTCACTAAGCAAGCCTTAGGACTAGGTATAACTCGCTAAAACCATCCTTCCCATTACATAGATGTTGATGCGATCTGTTGGTTGTGGCCTTATGGTCAAGTAAATTTTTGTTTTCGCCGCCTACTCTGACCACGTAAAACCCAACACATACCTTGAATGAAGGTTGGTTAGGATGTGGTTCTCTCACTTTCCTTTCTTCTTTATCTATCATAACCTTCGCACCTTCTTCTTTCTTCAGGTGATGTTGAGGTTGAGTTGGGACTCTTAATATACTATCTTCCACCTTGAGAATGTGTTCTTTGGAGCTTTGATCATGGATCTTGAACCATTGATGGAGACCTTCTTTGGGCGGGCTATATAACTCTTAACCTCCTTTGTTATTTTCACCTCTTTCATGTGTTCATGTTATTTCTCATCTCTAGATTGTTTATCTCATACATGCTAGTAGTTGGTGGTGGTTTGAGAATTGTTTTGATGAAGGAACTTCATTTAGTTTTTGTTCATATCTTGTGCCTTACTGCTATATTAATGATAGGACTAGTGGATGATATCCCAAGGTTGAAGATGACTAAATTGACACACCTTGATATAGATAACACTCAAACCCGATATGCCTTGAGGATGCTAATTCAACATGCTTTGTGATGCTCAAACTGTGACACCCAATTGATGCTTAAACATGGACACCAAACTATTGCATGAAACGGCCACCTAAGTGGTTCTTAAACTTATACACTTTGATGAGGTGAATCGTTATACCTTACTGGTGCCCAAACCCTAACACCCTAATATATCTCTAACATGACACTAATGCCCTAGATGATGGCATGGCCGATATATATCTATAACCTAACACAATTTCATGTAGGGTTTCCTGATACACCTTGGGGAGGCTACCCCTTATACCTTGCATAGAGGTAGTCAACATGCTATGGTGGTGACAAGCCGACACCCAATGTCAAGCATCAATTGATATCACGAGTGCTAAATTGATACACCCTAAGCTGAGATTGCCCGACACACCTAGATGTGATTAGGCCGATACATGATGATGAAACTGGGATCTCCCTAGCGATATGAAATAGATATATCAAGGTTGATCCAAGTGTTGCAAGCCGAGACACACCTTGATGAGATAAACGGATACATCTAGTGGATATTTAGACCATGTTACAAAGTGGATGTCAAGTCGACACACCTTGGAAAGGATGAAACTGGTACCTAGGGTTCATGATAAAGTGATGCCTTAAGTTGAAGGTCAAATTGACATATAGGGTTAAAGGATAGACTGAGATGACATGCAATTTATTAGTTGATACATGTGTAATGAAGGGCTATTTCACCTATACCCCTGTGTATGGATATAATCAATACATAGTGTGATGAATTATCTAAGATGCCATGAATATAAATAATCAATTTTTAATTATGGTGCTTATCCCTAAAACTCTCCAATAAGGGAGGAGGTTATAGAAGTAGGGTTTAGTGGTAAAGTGAGCATACGTTAATCCCAATCATAAGATGATAAGGCGTATGTGCACACCTTAGTGAAAAATTCTAAACAATGACAAGTGTCTTCTATATCCTTTTCTACATAATCATAACTTATGAGAGAGGTTAATGAGATCCATATGTGAACACATGATAGTGGTGATGAGCCTAGATGAAATCAAAGGGGTGTTAGCTTTTATGTAGAAATCATGTGAACAAGTGTTACGGTCTAATAAATGCCTTGTGTATAATTTGGAGTGAAACCATCTAGTTATATAATCTAAGGTTTGACATTCCTTAGTAAGATATTGTGGTTGATAACTTGTGAAGAGTAATGACATATGGATCACTTAATGATGAAACGTCATGTTGGTGTGATAGTCAATGTGCTTGCATGAGGCCTTGTTGTAACCCACACATAACTTAATGAGGCAATACACATATGCCTTTATAAAATGGTGATACCTAGTTCTGATGACATGATATTTTATTCATGTCTAACTAATGTTATTCGAAGTTAAATCGATTTTGAGAAAGTAGAAATGGTGCATGTAGGTTTTGGTGATTATAACTATCATATAATATCCTAATCGGCTCTATGTGAAGAGCACTGACCCTGATTCTAAGGGCAGGTCATATTATTGAATGTGTATTAATAGAAAGCATGATATTGTACTCTCTCTCTCTCTCTCTTAATTATGTGACTTTAACCTTGTGATTTAATTGGGTGTTATCATTAGTTAATACTAAGAAGATGGTTAAATGATATCCAACATTGGCAATAAACCCCAATAAGGGAACATGGAAAGTATAAATATGTGAATGTGCATACTTGGTTACATTGTCTAATACTTATCCTCATATAGTCCAACTTATGGGAGGTGGTGAAGGTTAGAGATTTGGGATAGAATGATGTTGAGAAACTTATGGGGAATAAGCATGAAGCCTAATCCTAAATTAGAGAACTTATGATGCATTTCTTTCTTTATTTATAAGTGTTTAATCTGTTTTGACATATTCTATCTTTGAATGTAATATCTAATGATATCTATGGTAAGTACATGTGATGTGTGGCATAAGTGATGATTGGCATAAGTAATGCTTATATGCCCAATAAGGCATGATAAGATAACCATGACTCATAAGTGTGGTGTGATGGGTCTTAGGACCTGGAAAGGGCTTAGTGCCTAGTTGAGATGACATCCTCTGGTACTAGAATGAGGGATTGATATCCCATAGTGATGTGACATTGGTTTTAGTCTTGAGAGGTTGTGTAGCACTGGTGATGGTATTGTGAATGGCAATGATGCAAACATTATGTAGTGATAGTATGACAAGCTCACACTCTATATGTTTATATATGTTGAAAGTATGTTATGTCCTTATTTTGTAGAGTTTTCTATGGTTTTATATTTTGAAGCTTGATTGATGTTAAAAGACAATTTAATTGGTCTAACTAATCAAGTGGAATCTAATCATGTGGCTTGTCTTGTGCCATAGATCCATTCAGTGTCAGCATTTGCTGAATGCTGAAATGAGTACCTCCTACGAGAATCTCGGAGTGCATACTGCTGAGTATGCGGGGACAGACTGCTACCCTAATATCAAGAAAATGATGGTGACTTTGGCCATGCCTAAGTCTTAGATCATGCCTCAAGATTTGTGATATAAGTGATATGTGACACAGGATTGGTTGTGGGCCATACCCTGGAAGAGTGTGGCTTTGGGCCATAGCTCAGTGATATGTAACATAGAATTGGTTGTGGGCCATACCCGAGAAGAGTGTGGTTGTGGGTCATAGCTCAGTTTCACTAGCACCATGACCTGTACCAAGGCAAGCCAGGTTTGCACAGCTGGACTATATTTCACTGGAAGTAGTTGATTCGTGATGTCATTATAGGTTCACTCGTATTGACTAATGGGTTGAGGTATGGATTCTGGCTCTTCCACTAGATCTTGTATGGTATCGATTTTGACTAAGCAATGGTTGGTTGGATTTGGGTGGTATGACTCAAATCCTCAAGGCATAATAAAATATGGAATTAGTCATGTAGTATACATGTATAGGATTAATAAGAGAACATTGGATGAGGCCTTGCTTTTCTTTTATATTTTTTTAGTCTGTAACAATTATAAATGTTCTAGATTTCCTTTCCAAGCATAAATATAGTCTACTGTGTAGTGTAGATGCATACACTTCTTAAGAAAATGATAGTTGCTCTGCTTAAGAGAATTTTCTAAATCTACTCATTTTATAATAATATTTCTTTCTTCTTAGTTATCTGTGATAATAATAGAGTCAGCATAGAGTTATATCTCTTGCTGGAACTTTTTCTCACCCCATTGGTTAATTATATTTTATGTGGACGTGCATTCTAAACTAAAGATCAAATAGATGAAGACATAAAATGAAGAATAACTACACCTGGTGGATATGGGTAGTGTGTAGTAGTAGAGTCATATGTGTCATCCTTGTACACTCAGGTCTTGGGGGTGTTCTCAATGTGTTTTGATGACATGATGATCAATATGTGGTTTTTGATTTGTGTGCCTTTGGTGGTATGTACATACATGAGGAACTGTTATCTTATGTAATAGGTTGATTGGAAAACAATGTTATAGCCCATTGAATATATGTTATGAAGTGCAAGTGTTGACTCTTGTGTATTAAGTATCAGCTCATGATGCTTGTTGTAAATCAGTTTTATTTTCCTATGATTTTTGGTAATCCATTGCTAATGGTTGATCGTGATTTAAGTTTTGAGTAATCTCACTTTGTGTGGAAAAGGGTGTCACAATAGTCCCTTAGCTAAGGTTCTTGGATCCATGTATAGAAAAGGATCCTATTTACTCTTCATCTAAAAATAGTTCCCTTCTTTGTGTACACTCTTTTTTGGTAATACAAGATGGTAATCAAGGTTTCCAAAATCCAAGAGATTGACCTCTCTAGGTATTCAAGCTATTAAAATTCAAAGAGGAACTCTAGAACTTGTTCTCAATTTATGTTTGATGAATCTCTCATATCCTAGATATATTTACTGGTGATATAAATTGAAGTTCATTAAGTTTTTAAGTTTTTGATATCTCAATCCCTCACTTGATCCTGTAAACAATATTAATATATTCTCACATGTTCTAAAGATTTCAGATGTTTTCTATATTCAATTTTGCCCTATATGCAAAGCATGTGAAAATTAAACCGATATAGTTTCCATAAATAGAAAAAATGTTACATGATAGGTTATAGGCAGTATAAGGTCTCACATATCATCAAAGTAAGATTTACTTATTTGATGTAAATATTTGTTTACATGCTACAACTTGATTTCCTCGCTAACTCACACACTGTGTAGCAACCTCCCGGCAATACTCGAAGTGTAACTCAATGACAAGGCTAAGAACACTAAACCACTTCCTTCAATAAAGCACACAAAAACTCTAATTAGAAGCAAAAAATAGTTTCATAAGTAGTAATATAAACATTTATGTTTGAAACAAATTGATTTTCAAGGCATACATGATTCCTCACTCTAGTTACCAATTTTATCCACACATACATTAATAAAAATTCATTGACCTGTCACATCTCATAAGAAATTCCTTTTTAATATCTAAGATATATCATACTGATAGCTTCACATTAACTAAAATATTCCTATTTCATAGCGCAAGACATTACATCCATATCATAATTTATTACATCATGATTGTAGGAATATTCGAAGTGGAAAATATAGAAAAAAAAACCCTAGAATCCTTTGAGCGGGAGCCTTCTAATGCAACAAAACTAGACTAGGGTTTTCAAGTTTATACCTTATCGTTGAAGAGGCTCCAAAAATTCAACGTGTAATGTTCGATGTAGATCTAGACCCTCCAATCTACATCTGACTTTAATATCTTTGGATCAAAAATTGAAACCCCTTTTTGGGGAACATTTTGGGTGTCACGTCAGGATGTGTGCAAAAAACTTGTTTTAGTGGCTACTTTTGAAACTTTGTCGGTGACTGTCAATGGTAGATTGTAGGAATCCACTAGTTGTTGGCACAATTCCCATGGTCACATAGATGGATCTTTTGATCCCATATCTGACCCTGAAATCAACTCTAGTGGATAACACCAATTCATTGTGCACATGTACAACGGATATCATTCTTCTACCATAAAGAATCTCACCTTGATTTGCATTCTCTAGGTGGCTAATCATAGGAATCTACTAGTAAAAATTGTCCCCTCAATTTGTGTGCCTTTGTGGATTGCATTTTTTCACTATCAGATCCTGTAGAGGATTGAGTCATTTTGCTGACTCCTTGATGTTTGTGTTGTTGGTGAATATCTACGTGCAAAATGAATTTTTGTTGCAAAAGTGTCTCCACGACATCCACGCTAGTGCTCAAAGACAACTAAAGTTACTAGTCTCTGCCTCTCCCTATTTTTCCATCTAAGTTGCTCTTGGGGTTTCTCAAACCTTGGTGGAAACAATAAGAAGATTTGAATGTGTTCCCTAAAGGCCTCCTCTCATATCATATATATTGAGGGTGTAGTGTCAGGGTTTCCTAAACCTTGTTTTGCCATGTTGTCAACTACTAACTTGAGGAAACTTGTCTCTCAAGTCCGGGTCCAAATTTTTTTTAGGTCCTCAAAACTTACTTTTAGATCCCTATACTTATGCATGTGACCCTATAGGCACCCTACTCAATTTCCAGTGGATTCATTAATAAATATTAATATTCATAAGTAGTGAGAAATGTATAGTTACATGTCATTGCTACCAAAGAAGTAGGATTAGTTTGACATGACTAAACCATAATGAGCAATGTTACCTCATTGTATAATCCTTTTCTCACAAATTTCTAGATTAAACTAAAGGCATGGACATGTCATCCTCATTACATTTAGTCAAAGTTCATTTGTCCCCAAGTAGACTAGGAAGATATATATAATCCCAATATCATATACTAACTCACATGAGCATAGCCATGCATTTCTCTAGTCTCACTTATCAAGAGGCCTTGAATATCACTCACATTATATGGGAGGGATAAATTTCTTCTATATCACTCACAATATGTGTCATGATATTTGTTACACCTAATCATTAGATTCATGGAAACCTTCTTAAAGACCATGCTGGTTGTGGAAAAACATGATCATTTTCATATCACCATTGTACTAACTTCAGGTCAAAGGACAACAAAACCATTGTTGCTTTTAAGAGTCAATTATGAGTATCATATAACGGTCCATGAATCACTCTCAAGGCGGGTATCTCTAGTACACTTGTTCTCGAACAAGTAGCAAAGTGTATAACTTGGTATCCAATACCTATGACCCATGAGACATGGTCATGAGTCACAACATATACTTGTCTTGTACGTATTATTGTTATCCAATCCTCAATAATACTTAACTAGGGACATTTAAGAATGTTTATCATAGCATTCATTAGGATCTTTGTTCAAGTCACGTACTTGAAGTCCCATGTCTTTGAACCAATCATTCTAAGGATATTTATTATGTACTTTCATGTCATAGTAATTGATTATTCTTCAATAAATTGGAATTGTATTTATTAATCAAATCAAAAGTACAAAATATCCATGTACCCATAATCTAATGAACGGCTTTTAGGGCATATACACTCAACAATATCCCACTTGAACTAAAGCCAATAACTCATGTATCAAATACCAAATGATCTAACATGACCATCATTCTTCTACCACTATAACGCCTTTGTCAAGGGATCAAATATATTTCTCTCTATTGGTATCCTACTATTCGTCACATCCCCTCACACAACAATCTCTCATCAGATGGAAATGCCAAAGAATATGATTGGAATGATGATGTGATCGTGGTTCCTTGGTTTGTGATAGCCTCATTGTTGTCATGGCATAGTTCTACTAAAAAAATGATAAAAACAACTTCAACTTCACCACTAAACTTCTTCATCCATATAGCTTTCTAGAAATCATCTGATGTAGTAATATATTCAACTTTTGTTGCAGAGTCGGCTATTGTCACTTTCTTGGAACTCTTCCAAATGACAACACCATCATAAAGGAAAAATACATAGCCAGATTGTGATCTATAATCATCTTTATCAATTTGGAATCTTGTGTCATTGTAACCCCTTACAACCAACTCTTCCTCACTTCCTTTTAATAGGAAGATCCTTAGTTCTTCTCAAGTACTTGAGGATGTTCTGTATTGCAGCACAATGACATTTACCTGGGTCCTCCTAATATACGCTTGTCATGCAAGGCATATGAGATGTTTGTATGTGTACATAGCATTGCATGCATGCTATATCCAAATGTGAAGACATATGAAATCTTACTCATGTGGTCCCTTTCTTCAATTTTTTTTGAAAATTGGGCATAAAAATAGGCATGGGTAAGTTCCCATTTTTAGACTCTTGCATGCTAATATATTTTAGCACTTTGTCAATGTGTGTACTTTGACTAAACTAGGAATCCTTCTAGTCATATCTATATTTATATTGATACCTAGAGTATATGTGTCTTCACCTTAATCTTTTTTTGAGAAACTATTTCCCGACAACATATTCAAATTTTTTGGAGTTGTAATATCATTTCACATGAGTAGTATATTATCCACATACAATATGAGGTATACTACAGTGCTAACCTTCTTGTAAATACAAGGTTTGTCTTCATCTTGATAAAGCCAAATTGTTTTACGATTCATCAAAATGAATATTCTAACTTCTAGATGGTTGCTTCAATCCATGGATTTATCCTTGCAACTTACACACCATTCCAATATCCTTTGGAGATTCAAAACCCTCAGGTTGTTTCATATACACATCCTCAAGAAGGTTCATTAAGGAATGTAGTTTTGACATCTACTACCATATATCATAGTCATGGCATGCTTCAATTGCAAGCATGTTCCTAATGGACTTTACCATAATGCACTACTACAGAAACAGCCTTTGGCATCGGTTGTTTAACCCCCTTTGGCGTCGGTTTCTGAGCGACGCCTATGTGGGCGCCGCTAAAGGTCGAACACTTCGGCGTCGGTTTTTTAACCGACGCCTATTTAACATATAGGCGTCGGTCTTTTAGTAGATAAGTGACGCTAAAAGGGTTCGTGCCACAGAAAACGGCGTCATCTAGGACACATTCTGCGTAGGTTATCTACTAAAAGACCGACGCCTATATGGATTATAGCGTCGGTGTTTACTTGGTAACCGACGCAGAAAGAGTCCTAGATGACGCTGTTTTCTGTGGCGCGAACCCTTTTGGCGTCGGTTATCTATAAAAAATTGACGCCATACTTCAAGATGACACGGCCATGCTTCCTAGCACGGCCGTGTTTAGTACTATAGGCATCAGTTTTATATGAATAACCGACGCCTTTTCCACCACGGTCGTGCTTTCCTGCACGGTCGGGTTGTTTGTACTATTAGGCGTCGTTTTTTGTCCAATAACCGACGCTGTAGGTCTTTGCTGACAGTTTTCGGTAAATAACCGACGCCTATATCTATTTTTTTTTCATATCAGTTTGCATGCCTACTGTGGCTGGTCAGCAGGATGAGAACCTGCAGTTCAGTTTTCTGAACTGTAGGTTTACGACATCCATTGATATCAGCCTACAAACAGGCCACAAACCTGCAAAAGTCCCAAGGAAAATTTCACACAAGTAGATACATTCAGACATCAATTCGATTCTCACATTCACACATATAGAAACATTCAAATACATGTATTAACATTCAGAAATATTCATTTACAAAGTATCATTCATTATCGCTATCAACATCCCAATTATATCTTACAGTTGTCACTGCTTGTATGGCTTTTGCCCATTCTTCTCTTATTTCATTTAATGCTTCCATCGTATATGGAGCATGTATATTTTTTAAGCGTTTACCTGTAGTGTTGTCAGTTTTAAACACCTGCAAAGAGAATGATGTATATATATAAGTAATAATATAAAAATAAGATTGATATATTTCATACTAACTAATGAGACTATATATAATACCTCATGTATGGTATCGATGTCCAATGCGGCATGTTTGATAATCATCTGCATAAATCGCATCACATAGTATGCGCATGCCCAACCATTGTCTTGTGTAGCACACTATAAATTGAAACATACAAAATAATACAACTAAGCACAATTCACATCAATAATATATACATTGGAGTCGGGAACTTACTTGTACGTTCTCCCAATTTATTGGCTGGTTCTTTTTCCTTGGGACCGTTCCTCCAGCCTTTTTGAATGCATCTAAACCCCTACATGTTAATATAACACAGTAAATTACATAAGTAAATAGTAATGTAATAACAGATGTTAATAGATACAAAAATGAAATATTTCTCACCAGAATAATGGCATTCTCATTACGTGTCCAATTTTAGTGTTTAATGTACTTCCCGCGGGATCTAGATAATAAACAGTGAACGTCCCGGGGACAATAACTAGTAACTCCCAATGTTTACCGCTAGAGGTAAAAAGTTAACAATTAATAACTCAAAATGCACAATAAAAATGGAATTTTCTTAAGTCCAAATTATAAATAAAGTAAACTTACTTGACATTGAATGGAGCTATTATTATCGTCTTCTTTTGCTGACCAAAAATTGTAAAAGCATCTATACAGTATTGTTGAACATTATCAGGGTCTTTAGCTACCATACTAATCAATGATGGAATCAAAAATCCCACATGATCAAATGCAAATTGTTTGCAATGATCTTCGACTAAATAGCTGCAAAACATGTATTACGTATGCATTAATATATAAGAAACCAGATCACCGGATCTTACACAAGGTATATGGATGTATAAACAAGATCTCACCTTATCCATGTCTCTATCATTGATGTATTCAGCCAATCATACATAAACAGCTCAATAATATCTTGTATAAATAAAGAGGTATCGTATGATTGACCTGCATAATCTGCATCTAAAGAAACAATTATCGGGCAATGTATATTATGTGCCCGTAGCCAACATGCCATTCCCCTACAAGCAGGACCTAACGGGTATGTTAGGTCAGTTGGAACCCAAGTTGGTAATGCGGGAAGTGGAGGTGGAGGCCTAGGTGCTCCTGGTGTCTTCTTTTTAACCTGTATATATAATTTCAGATCAGTTGACATCATATATACACATTAACAGTCTAAATCAATGTAAATTTATCTTACAATTTCAGTAGTGTAGACGACATCTGCTTTGGGCCACAATATGACCCTGCCTTCTGCCTCAGCAAGTGTATCAATATCCGGGTGGGGATATGGCAATGTAGCTTCCCTCCAATCGGGTAACACACGTAATGGGCCCACACGAACGTAGCCCTGTGGCATAGGAGTCCCTTGAAACCTTTCCCCAGGAAGGGACGGGTAAGCATGCGCCTCTGCAACAACATAGTCTTGTATTCTTAAGCGGCATGGCTTCAATGCCTACAAATTTACGTAAAGAATGTTATACATATATAAATATCATCTTGAAAACATATCATCTTGAAAAGACTAGCTACAATGTCATAAACAATACTTACAGCAGACGTGTTAGGCGATGGGTCTCCAGGATTACTCACAGTCTGTGCATCAGGAGAAGAGTGGGTTGCCATAGGCTGATTGGAAGCCTGAGATGCCTACCACCGTAGCAATTCTTCCTTGACCTTCTCAGCAACTACATCGTTGACCTTCTTAGCAACTATATCCTCGACTCTCTTATTCTCCTATACATGGATAAAAGAAACATTAGCTTCTTATTATTGAATTTCCTTTTGCAGTAACATTCTAAAAAAAGAATAGGTTACCTCTTCTTGAGAAAGTCTCGCTCTGGGTTTGCGCTGGGATGGCCCAAAGAATGCTTTGATGCCCACACCAGCGCCTGCACCCCTAACACGTCCAGGATGCTCTGGGTTACCCAGAGCAACTGTCAATACATCCCTTGTGCCCTGAGGGATGAACGTGCCTTGTTTCCGCTGCTTGTGCAACTCCCGCTAATCACCATCAACAGAAATTGGTAAGTTAACACCACAAATAATCAATATTCAAATGATTGCTCTAAGAGTTGTATTTTACCATTTTCGCAGCCGCCTCAGCAGTTACGGGCTTCTTTATTTCACCCTTCTTGTTTTGCCTCCCAGCTATCCAGATATCATGACGAGGCATGGGTGTGGCAGACTCCTGAGTAGCCGCAGACTCCGCATGTAGTCTTTGGCGAACGCTTGCATAGCCTTTTGGACCCATAGTGTGGTCATGCACATTCAGTGCATGCCTTGCTTTTTGTACGTCACTGAGGGCCTAGTTAGTATGCACATTAATGATTTGGTTAGTATCACTAAATGTTAATATTGAATAGGTGAATACAATGTATATTAATTTAATTGGGAGTGACACCTAATACCTTGAATTCTTCAGATTTTCTTGAAGCAACAAAATTGTCCCAATCTTCTTTGTCCAAGAAGTTCCATTGTTCAAGGGCTGACTTCTTTTTCTTATCACCCTCTTTTATGTATTCTCTGTTCAGATTTGTCCTATAATTCCTAAGCATCTTTCCAGCGCGTTGCATCACACTTTTACGATGCAACTTCTCATCCAATGCAAACAGATTCTGTAAAATAGAAATGTTATTAACTAGTATCCAAAATAGAATTGCAAATAATAGAATTTGTAATCTACAAAATAGAATTGCAAATAATAATAACTCACACATAAATCCTTCCATATCAAGTCTTTTTTCCCCTGAGGAACTTTATGCCAATTATCATACTTAACACCACAATGGCTCCGAGTGGTACACCCAAGATAGTTTACAAAATTATTCCGGTTCACTCCAATTGCATTTCCTCCATTATCAAACTCCACAACCAATTTGGATTCACTGCCACTAAGTGCTATTAACTTCTTCAACAGAGTGATGCCCCTTTTCTTGTTAAGTGTTTGGTGTTGCGCATCAAGTTGCTCCAATGCTTCAGTGGGTACATGTGCATCATCAACCTAAAATTTGACAAAAATAAACAAACTGAATTAGCCCAATATAGAAATATAAGATATATGACATAACTAGAAGATAATGAATTTTATAGAAATACAGGATATGTTTTTAGAACTTACATTGGTATCCTCGCCATGCTCGTCATGGACAGCATGCTCATCATGGACTTCATGCTCATCATGGACATCATGCTCATCATGGTCAGCCATCTGAAAATGTCATTAAAAAGGCAAACATTTAGCATTTGTATTAACTAGAAAAAGGCAAACATTTAGCATTTGTATTAACTAGAAAAATGCAAACATTTAGCATTTGTATAAACATACATGTCTCTAAAATTGTGATCTTTTATCAATTAAAAATACTTCATTGTGATCTCCGTGCACATATAAGTCATCATTAGCGTCAATATTTTGTGGATTTGGCAACCCAACTGAGAATGGACTGGAGTCATCATACTTATCATAGTACTCTTCTTCATCTATAGGATCTTCAATGAACTGTCTTTTACCATGAAGAACAACTGACCATTTATCATTTGCAGGATCATCGATATAGAATATTTGTTTCGCATGTGATGCCAATATGAATGGTTCACCCTTCTCGCCAATCTTTTCAAAGTTCACCAAAGTGAAACCCAATTCATCCACTATAACTCCTTTGGTGTTATCAACCCAATTACATTTAAAGAGAGGAATTTTGAAATCTATGTAGTCAAACTCCCAAATGTCTTCAATGACACTGTAATATGACATTTTAGCTTCATGTGGACTCTTATCCTTTGCACTTGCAAAGTACATAGTCGACGCTTGAAGAGTGACCCCACTATTTTGGACGACACTCTTATCATCTTGGCGCTTTGTGTAATATGTGAATCCATTAATGTCAAACCCTTCATAAGACATAACATTCAGTTTTGGTTTAAAGGCGAGGCATTTGATAGTTTCTGTAATATCATTTGGTGTTTGAGATAGTTGATGTAAGACTTTATCTTCAAACCACTTAGTAAAAGTCTTATTATGCTATCTAGCAAGCCACATTGAACTTGCTCGAGGATGTTGTCTCTTTATGAAATTGGTATGTTCCTCGATATAAACACTCACTTCGTCCATATTGTGTAAAATATACAAGTGAGCTTGTTCCAACTGCTCACGGCTGATTACTTTCACCCGTGATCCCAAAATTCCTTTGCCCTCCTCAATATTCTTGTCATTATCAGGAGTGTCATTACCACTGAGAAAGTCATTGCAAAAATCCATAACCTCTCTCGCCACATAACCTTCAATAATACTCCCTTCAGGCCGATAACGGTTTCGAACATCACCTTTAAAAACGCTCATGTATCGTTCAAAGGGATACATCCAATGCAAGAAAACTGGTCCCAACATTTTCACTTCCCTAGTCAAGTGGACAACAAGATGTACCATGATATCAAAGAATGAAGGAGGGAAATACATCTCAAGCTGACATAGGGTAACCACCACTTCTCTTTGCAAATTATCGAGAGTATCAAGGTCAATAACTTTGCTGCATAGACTGTTGAAAAAGAAACAAAGTCTGGTAATTGCAAACCTTACATGCTTCGACAATATAGATCGAATTGCCACGGGCAATATTTGTTGCATTAGAGTGTGACAATCATGAGATTTAAGACCTATCAACTTCAGATCTTTCATTGATACCAATCTACGGATGTTGGATGAGTAACCATGTGGCACCTTAACATTTACCAAGCATTCACAAAAAGTTTTCTTATCCTTTCTAGATAACGTGTAACAAGCGGGAGGTAAGTATGTTCTTTTATTACCCATTTCACGTAATTCTATTAATTCTGACCTTATTCCCATTTCACGTAGGTCCAGTCTAGATTCTATCCCATCTTTAGTCTTACCTGGTATATTTAACAGAGTACCAATGATGCTATCACATACATTTTTCTCAACGTGCATTACATCGATACAATGCCTGACTGTCAAAGAACTCCAATAAGTAAGATCCCAAAATATTGACTTCTTCTTGAATGAAGAATTGTCACTCCGTGTGGCCATACTACATTGTGATTTCTTACCAAATTCATTGACAATGTCTTTTACTCTTGCATAAACAACATCCCCTGGTATAGGTTTAGGTGCACTCCGTTCATCATTTCATCCATTGAATGCTTTGCGCTTCCTACGATACGGATGGAATTTTGAAAGAAACCTTCGATGACCAAGATATACAGTCTTGCTGCCATGTTTTAGTCTTATTGAATCAGTGTTTTCTTCACATATAGGACACGCTTTAGCTCCTTTGACACTATATCCAGACAAATTCCCATATGCTGGAAAGTCATTAACAGTGCAAAACAACATAGCGTGCAAATGAAATGTCTCTCTTGCTGAAGCATCATAGGTCATCACACATTCAGCCCAAAGTTTCTTTAAGTCATTAATCAAAGGTTCAAGATAAACATCGATATCATTTCCGGGTTGTTTAGGGCCCGATATCAACAACGACAACATAACGTACTTATTTTTCATACACATCCAGGGAGGAAGATTGTATATAACAAGCATGACTGGCTAAGTGCTATGTTGGCTGCTCAATGTCCCGTACGGATTCATCCATCTGTACAAAGCCCAAGTCTTAGATTCCTATCTTCTTCACCAAATTTGGGGTACAATAGATCAATCTTCTTCCACTGTGGGGAATCAGACGCATGTCGTAGGATCCCATCATTATTTTTCTTAACATCTGCATGCCACCTCAAATTCTTCGCATCTTTCGGATTTGCAAACAAGCGTTGAAACCGTGATATTATAGGTAGATACCACAACACCTTGGCAGGAGAACCAGTTTTGGACTCCCCCGAAGTCGTCAATTTATACCTTGACGCACCACATTTTGGACAATCTTTCAAATATACATAGTCCTTTTGAAATAATACACAATCATTCGGGCATGTGTGTATCTTCATGGCCTCCATTCCCATTGGGAACAACATTTTCTTTACCTGGTATGTTGAGATTGGTAGCTTGTTTCCTTCAGGAAGCATTTCTTTCAACAAAGTCAACAATGAAGTGAAGCTTTTGTCGCTCCATCTATTGTTAGCTTTCAACTTATACAATCTCAACACAGCTCTAAGCTTCGTAAACTTAGCACAGCCTGTGTATAATGGTATCTCAGCATCATGCACAATGTTTCTAAAGATAGGAGGTGGATCGGTGTGCTCTACCCTACAACTATCCAACATCGCATCAACGATGTCTGCTGGAACTGGTTCGTTCACATTTACGTCATCGGAGGCAATTTCTTCTTCCACCCAAGCACTACTATCGACATCTACTGGTTTTGATTTTGAAATCTCTCCATGCCAGTGCCATTCTGTATAGCCTTGTACAATCCCGTTGCACATGACATGAGTTTAGATTTCCTCACCAGTGTTGACTTTCAAGTTGTTACCACAATGCCTACATGGACAGTAGAACCTATCTGTAGGTTTTTTCCTATGTTCCTCGGCAAATCTAATAAACTGATCAAGACCAGATATAAACTCTGGGGTGCAACGATTACGAATGGACATCCATGATCTATCCATTCTATGATCAGAGAAAACAAGTATATATTAGGAAAAGATTAGGGTATACACTTACATCCTAAGTGTATAATGTGATGTCATTCTTATATATAATAAATGTGTACCACCTATCCCATCCTTGAACACCTAATCTCACTAGTAAGTGTATAATGTGTATTGGGTTTTCAAGAAAATTTTGACAGCATTTTCCTGATGTTCTCTAAGTACATATGTACTTAGAGAACAAACGGGGAAATGCTACCGAAATTTTCTCAAAAACCGAATACACATTATACACTTACATCCTAAGTGAGATTAGGTGTTCAAGAACAGTCCCAAAGCGGGGACTATCCAAGATTTACTCCTAATGAGTCAATCTTGGATGGGTTTCTAGGCCAACAAACACAATAATACATATCTACAATGAAGTCGGACTCCATACAAACAGTATATAATTTAGTGATTGTTCATTCTAATTTATACCAATGTACAAGTAATATAAAGAACAATGATTGTTCACTTTCTAGGCCAACAAACACATGTGATGTCATTCTTATATATAATAAATGTGTACCACCTATCCCATCCTTGAACACCTAATCTCACTAGTAAGTGTATAATGTGTATTGGGTTTTCAAGAAAATTTCGGCAGCATTTCCCCGCTATTCTCTTAGTACATATGTACTTAGAGAACAAACGGGGAAATGCTACCAAAATTTTCTCGAAAACCCAATACACATTATACACTTACATCCTAAGTGAGATTAGGTGTTCAAGAACAGTCCCAAACCGGGGACTATCCAAGATTTACTCCTAATGAGTCAATCTTGGACGAGTTTCTAGGACAACAAACACAATAATAGAAATCTACAATGAAGCCGGACTCCATACAAACAATATATAATTTAGTGATTGTTCATTCTAATTTATACCAATGTACAAGTAATATAAAGAACAATTATTATTCACTTTCTAGGCCAACAAACACATGTGATGTCATTCTTATATATAATAAATGTGTACCACCTATCCCATCCTTGAACACCTAATCTCACTAGTAAGTGTATAATGTGTATTGGGTTTTCAAAAAAATTTCGGCAGCATTTCCCCGCTGTTCTCTAAGTACATATGTACTTAGAGAACAAACGGGGAAATGCTACCAAAATTTTCTCGAAAACCCAATACACATTATACACTTACATCCTAAGTGAGATTAGGTGTTCAAGAATAGTCCCAAACCGGGGACTATCCAAGATTTACTCCTAATGAGTCAATCTTGGACGGGTTTCTAGGCCAACAAACACAATAATAGATATGTACATGTTAGGCTTTCATCACAATTGATGTTAGGGTTTCATCAATGTTAGTGTTTAATCAAATCAAATTAGGATGCTAGAATGGACAAGTTTAAATCAAATTAGGGTTTAAATCAAATCAAAAACGGCCGTGGCTGGGTTGGCCTTCCACAGCCGTGTTGGGCAGCACGACCGTGGTAGGCCATTCTTCGCAGTTCTCAGTGAAAGAAGTAGAACAGCAAGCAGAGCAGAGCAGAGCAGAGCAGCAAGCAGAGCAGAGCAGCGGGAGGCAAGGAAGAAGACAAGGAAGAAGGTGCTACGGCTAATACCATGTGAGCAGCGGAGGCAAGAAAGAAGACAATGCCGCAGTAGGGCGTGAGCAGGGAGGAAGGAGCGGGCGGCGGCGGCGCAAGGAAGAAGGCGGCGGGCGGCGGCGGCGACGCAGAGTAGCAGCAGGGATCGTCAGCGGCGAGTGAGAAGCAGCAGGCACCAGGCACCAGGCGGCGATTTTGGGAGAGCGCACAGGAGAATCGATGAAACAGGAAGAAAGGGGGAAGAGTCGGGTGATCAGGCCTCTATTAAGTTGGTAAATGGCGTCGGTTATCTAGGACAACCGATGCCTATTATCTTCAATGTCGGTTGATCGTAATAACCGACGTCCAATTAGACAATCTTTACCCCAAATTAATTGGCGGGAACTATTATCAGCGTCGATTATCCAATGATAACCGACACCGAAAGTGGAACTTTTCGCACAAAATTTCATTTCACATAGGCTTTGGTGAATTGTTAAACAACCGACGCTGTATGTGACCCATATTTTTTTCGCTCAAAAATTAGATTTCGCGGGCGCCTTTAAGCGTCGGTTGGTTACACTCAGCCGATGCTGAATATAAAGCGGTACCCGTGTCTGGATGGTCTTCGAATATAGACGTCGGTTTGTATAAATAACCGACGCCGAATATTATAGGCGTCGGTTATCCGAAATAACCGACGCCCAGAAAAGCGACACTAAACGCTATTTCTGTAGTAGTGATGATTGATGAGAAAGATTCATTATATTCAATACCTTGAACTTGTTTGAAACGTCTAGCCACTAGTCTCCCTTAGTAGGTCTAGACATTCCCGTCCATGTTTACCTTTGTCTAGAAGACCCCACTTACACCCAATGGGGTTTACCATTTCAGGTGGTTCCACCATGGTCCGTACATTGTTGGTATACATGGAATCCATTTTGGATCTCATGGCCTCAATCCATTACTAGATTTTGGTCCCTCCATAGCTTTCTTGTAGGTGGCTGGCTCATATTGATTCATGACCAACACTCACCATCTTGAGTTACAAGAACCCAAATCATTGTGGCTCCTAGTAAGTCCTACTATATCTATGAGGTTCATGTATTTATTTATGGGGCTACGGTGTCACAACAACTTGTGGTTCTTCCTCATGTTCCTCTTTAGGCTCATTGTCATTTCTATATCTAGAATTTCTTCTAATTCTATGTTCCTACCATTATTATTTCTAGATATGAACTCCTTCTCTAAGAAGGTAATAGTTCTACTGACAAACACTTTGTTTGGGAAAGGAATATAGAAGTAGTATCCTTTGTTTTTCTTAGGAAACCCCACAAAATAACACGTGTCAAGTTTTGGTCCCAATTTCTCAAGAAATGAATGCTTCACATAAGTTTCACAACCCCAAACCTTCATGAAAGAGATGTTGGGATGCTTTCCAGTCCATATCTCTTATGGTGTCTTTCGAACTAATTTAGAGGGAACGGGTTAAGTGTAAATGTGGTGATTTCTATATCTTGTCTTTGAAAGGAATTAGGAAGTCTGACTTTGCTCATAACGGACCGCACCATGTCAACCAATGTGTGATTTCTGCTCTTCAAAACACCATTAGGTTGTGGTGTTCCTTGATGAGTCAATTGTGTTGCAATACCACACTCCTTGAGAAGGTCCTTAAACTATTCACTCAAATATTTGCCACCTCTATCAGACTAAACAATCTTAATTTTCTTATCAAGGTTATTGTCTACTTAATTCTTGAATACCTTGAAATTTTCAAAGGATTCTGATTTTTGTTTCATGAGATACACATATCCATACCTAATGAGATCATTAATAAAAGTAATGAAGTATTGATACCCTCCTGTAGCTATAGGACTAAAAGGACCATATGCATCAATATGTATCAGTTCTAAAAGCACAATTTCCCTTTCACTATTTGCAGTAACAGGTGCCTTCTCCATCTTTCCCGAAGAACATGATTCACATGTCTTGAGAGATTCAAAATCAAATGAGTCTAGTATCCATCCTTACGGAGCTAAAAATGTGCCTCTAATTTACATGGCCCAAACAAGAATTCTAGAGGTATGTCATTTTTTAGTCATCCATTTTAAGATTTTTGGTATTTTATATTGTAGATTTGTGTCTCAAGATCTTAAAAATAAAGACCATAAGACATCAAAGCACTTCCATAAAACATATAATCAAAAAGTATAGAGAAAGATCCATTCTTTATTAGGAATGAAAAATCATTCTTGTCAAAATAAGAAATAAAAAATATTATTTCTAGTTAAGGTTGGTCATAGATAGACTATATGCTCCTATAGTCACATCAACAACTTTTTCTCCATTAGCGACTCATAGTCCTACAACTCCCTTCTTAATGGGTCTACTTCTTTTAGTATCCCACACATTACATTATATGTGAGATCCACATCTGGTATCCAATACCCATGATGAAGAACTAGATAAATTGATCTCAGTAATGTATATACTTGAGGTGGAGATGTCTATCTCCTTTGTCTTCTTAAGTTCTTCGAGGTATATTGAACAATTTCTCTTCCATTGTACATGTTTGTGATAGTGGTGACAATTGTTATTCTTTGTCGCACCTCCCTTTTCCTTCAAACTAGAAGATTGGGACTTAGGTTTAGAGCCTTTCTTAAAACATTTCATTCCCTTGGTCTTACTTTTCAATGCATTGACCATCAACACAGATCAATTTTTAACCTCCTCCATGCTCAGTTCATTAGTCTTCAACATGCCAAATAGTCACGATAATGGTTTAACCATTTCATATGAGGTTCATGACGAATTGGTTGTACAATTCAGGCAAGATTCTATAATAAAATCCTTGGAAAACTCTTTCCCCATGGGGAAACTGAGTCTCTCAAGGTTTTCCATATACCCAATCATCTTGAGAACATGAGGACCACTAGATCTCCCTCTATCCACTTGCTCTGAAATAATGCCTTTAATACGTCATACCTCTCTTATCTAGGTTGTCCTTCAAACAATCCTTTGAGATGCCCAATCATTTCAAAGGCATCCGTGCTCGTGTGCTACCTCTTTAGGATAGGAACTATGGATGCTAGCATGAGGCATTCCACATAATCAGAATTATTGAAACACATCCCTTTCATCCTTTGGTGCATTAGGAGTGGGCTTGTAGGGAAAATCATGATATAATACGTTGAGCCTAGGGTCATGCTTTAGAACTATCTTCATGTTTTGGTACCAATCCACAAAATTTGCCATGTTGAGTTTGTCCTTCTGAAGGACCAATCACAAGGAAAGGTTATTGGTATTTACCATGTGATCTACAAAAAAGTTAAGCACGCATTTAAATTTCCTATTTAAAAAATGCTTGCATTTAATTAGTCCTTTACTTAAATACTTCCACTATTTTATTCAAATTTATACTCCTCAATATTAATCTAGAAAGTTATAGCAAATAAATGTCTAGTGGGATTAGATCTACATTTCATTGCATTGAGATTTAGTTTTAGTTGATTACTCAAAACTCAATTATTTAGATTTAGGTAGGAAAGTTTTCAAATTGCATCACATGCACTTAGATGGATAGGGAACAAAAATTGTTAATTTCAATCATATGTAACATCAATCTATATGCCTCTAGCTTCTTAATCATATTAAGGTTACCTAGTTAATCCAAACCCCAATCGTCAATACTGAGAAGATTGTGTATCCTTCTTTTGCAGTCCCACATGTTTACCTCATGCCTCACCAAGATGGACAATGCACTTCACTTTGGGGAGCTCTCATAAATCAATGAAGGTCTTGATGTGTATCACATGTTGGAAGGCATCTTAAGCTTAATATCTAAGGATGGATTTTGTATAATACATATACAATCACCACATTTGTGTATATTATACATCATATATATAAGCATGCACCACAAGAGATAAAACTAAAACACGATAATTATGGACTCATGTGCAATCCTTCCAAGCTAATAGAAGACTGAGGTCATCTAAGATTACTTTCATCACATGCATAAACTAAATATAATAAACCATGATTATTGAATTCTTCAATTATGAGTGGCATCCATGGACGATCCATCATTATTGATGATTGTTTTGTGTTCATCCCTCTTCATATTCACCATGTTGGATATCCTATATCCTAGACTATCCTAAATCATAGCATCTTATGTAAGAGAAGCCCTAAGTTACATTCGATGGGAAAAAGGCGGGAATACATACACATGGAGTCAATAGAGAATCTATGACATGCATGTAGGGAAATATGGCTATAGAATAGGCAACAGAAACAAAATGTGTATCTACCATATTCCCTATAACCAGTAGATCATGTCAATAACTATTAGATGGGAAGGACGGTTTTGAAGATATACATGGTCTTGGATCAAGTCCAATGACATCTCCTCGTCATTCTAGATACACAATTATTGAGTAGTTGCTCTGGGACGGTGTCTGTGTAGCTCCTGGTCTTCACCACCGAGAACATACTGAACAACATATGTTGTGACTCCTATGGTATCAACACAGACTGCAGGCTGATGTTTCCCTCCTAGTAGTAGAAAAAGGGCTCCTGCCTCTACAGAAGTCCACACAGACCACCTAGAACTCCTGTGGTCCTGCTTGAACGGAAAGGAAAGAGTTTTCCTTTCCTTAGCATACTAGTCACCAAATTTCTCTCCCACAACAATGATACTCAGTTATTCTCTCATGTATCTATCCCTCCTTAATCGTGAAGGACTTGCTTGGGCTCTCTTGATAATGCAACCATAGAGGACAATAATTGTCAGAGAAATTGATTCTCAATTGTCTGTGTTGAACTCTAGAAAGCCCCCAGTACCCCTCTATTTATAGGGGGCGTTTGGATTTGGGTTCCCAGTCGATGCAAGAGTAGAAGGGGCTAGAAGATCTCGAATTTTCACAACTTGTGAACACCCAAATGGTTGTATGGTGACACAGATGGTCGTCTGGCATGCAGGACGATCGTCTTGCATTGTGAAATGGTCATTTTTTAGTTTCACATTCCCATACACAACATAATGTCAGCACTAATTCCTTGTTGTATTCAAATTTCCCCCAGAGCAATCTCGCACATGCAAGATAGTCATCTCACTCACCCATACATTTGTCTGGTGACCCGAGCCGAGCCGATTGGTTCAACAGAGTGAACTGGTGAGTTCACAACATAGTTTGGGCAGAACATTAGCCAATTCAATTTCAAATCAGTCTAACAATCGAAATGATTGTCTCAACATATGAGCCGACTATCTAACACTCCAAACAGACATCTTATAGGGTGAGATGATTGTTTGAGTGTAGCCAACTGATCTATTGAATGAATTGAATACTTAAACACTTTAGTAATCAACCCAATCATCATTCAAGATTAAAATCCTCTTATAGGTCAACACCATTGTGTGTGACCCTATAGGTCCATTATCACGTTGGTTGTGAATGTTCATAACTAACTTATGATATCACAAGAAAAGAGTGGTGCCTACTCGCACATCAGTGCTACCCAAGTAAATGGAAAGTTGGGGAACAACTTCAACCTACAATATGTCCTTGGTGTTATAGTGTTTGTATGATTCCTTTGTCACTGATATTCAGATTGAACTCGAGGCATGGATTAATCATCCTCTTCAATATTCAATATTATTTCTTGAACTAGTGCAAAGTGTTTGAGATATATGTTAGCTCAATATCACATATTGACTCACATGTGCATGGCAATGCATTTCTCATCCTCACTAATCATGAGTCCTAGGCTATCATACTCATGTAGGAGGGAAAAATTTCATCTCTATGACTCACTGTCAGTCCCCATGTGTCACAGTCACCCAATAACCACCATTATAATAACCCATGTTTTAGGATTGTATTTGATGATGTCAAAGTGTACTGAATGGCATGAAATTAGTGCAATGATTTTAGGTCTAAGAGCCACAAACACCACCATCACTATGAGAGATGACTATGACTTACTATGGTAATGGTTTCCATGTGTCAGTCTCATGGTGGGTCTGTCTGATACACTATTCTCTAACATGTATCTATGTGATTGGTTGGATATAGCCACATCATGACTAATGAGATTCTTTCATCAACCAACTCATAATCTGATCTTATGTGTCATTGTTGTCTATCAACCTTCCACAATTAATAACAATTGATTAGGAACATAATGCGAATATATACATACTCTTAACATTCGTATGATCTCATTTCCCCAAGTCATGAACTTGAAGACATATGCCATTGAGTAATATAATTATATAGACATTTATAATGTTATGTCATTATCTCATAACTGAATTAAACAGAATAAATTCTAAGTTTGCCTTTATTTATTAATCAAATAAATTACAAATTATGCCATTACGATCATCACATGATTGGGTCTCTAAACATACATACCAACAAAATTCCACTTGCACTTATAGCCAATCACCTATGAATTTTATTCCAAGTGACCAAACATGACCATAATGCTTCTGTTGTGAAAGTGCCTTTGTCAAGGGGTCAACAATATTGCTCTCAGTTGGTACTCTACAAATATTTACATCTCCTCGTTTTATAATATCTCATATGAGATGGAACTACCTTTTTATATGCTTTGAGCACTGATGTGATCTAGGTTCTTTAGCTTGTGCAATATCTCCATTGTTGTCACAATATAGCTAAATTGTGTCGTTGATGCTTGGAACAACCCCAAGTTCTGTAATGAACTTCTTGATCCATACAACCTCCTTTTCTTCATTCCATGCAACTATAAACTCATCCTCTATTGTAGAATTGACAACTGTCGCTTGTTTAGAACTCTTCCAACTTACAACTCCATTGTTTAGGCAAAACACGAGTCCTAATTGCTAGTTGTAATCATCTTGATTAGTATGGAAGCTTGCATCAGTGTAACCCTTTACCGCCAACTCTTCCTCTCCGTCGTAGACCAAGAACTGATCCTTTAGTTCTTCTCAAGTACCTTAAGATGTTCTTTGTGACTATCCAGTGAGCATCACCTGGGTTTGATTGATATCTTTTCGTCATGCTTAAGGAATACACAACATATGGACGGGTGAATAACATTGCATACATGATTGATCCAATTGTTGAGGCATATGGAATCAAACTCATGTGTTCCCTTTCTTTACAAGAACTGGAACATTGAGCTCTAGAGATGATGACACCTTGATGCATAGGCATGTTTCCTCTCTTTAATTTCTCCATGTTGAATCGCTTCAACACTTTGTCAATGTATGTACTTTGACTTAGTCCAAGAAGCCTCTTGGATCTATCTCTATAGATCTTTATCCCCAAGATGTAGGATGCTTCTCCCAAGTATTTCATAGAAAATGTATTTCCAAGCCATGTCTTTAACTTTAATAAAATAGGGATGTCATTCCCCATCAATAATATGGCATCTATATATAATACAAGGAATGTCACTATGCTCCCACTAACCTTCTTGTATACACAAAGTTCATCTTCATTTTGAATAAAGCCAAACTCTTTGATTGTTTCATAAAAATGAAGATTCCAACTCTGAGATGCTTTCTTTAATCCATAAATTCACCTTTGTAGCTTACAAACTTCATTTGCAAACTTTGGATTTATAAAACCCTCAAATTATGTCATGTACACATCCTCAAGAAGATCATCGTTAAAGAATGCGATTGAAACATCCATCTGCCAAATCTCATAGTCATGATAACCTACTGTGAAGGAGTGGACTTTTGGAATCCTTATACGTCCAGTGAATTCACGCATGTCGAGTTGCTATGAGAATTCCTAATGTTTTTTCCAAAGTTTGGAAGTCAAATGATATTGATATCATGATTAGGATCTTTATGATTATGCCTTTTGAAGTATTTAAGTGGATGATTGAACAATTGAGTTTTGACACTAAATTTGAGTAGAAGATAGTTTGAGTGGTGAGGAAGCAATGGTTAAAATTTGGTGACAATTGGATATTCCTAGAAGGAGTTATGAAGGTTTGCAATTTGAAAAATAATAGACATTTTTTTTTCTTTTTGAGGATTTATAGACCTAAGTTGGGTTTAATAAGTGTCACACCCCTTTTGGTTTTTGTATGGGTGTGTGGCCTTTCTTTTTCTTGTGGACCCAGTAGTTGCACCCAAGCAGTTCAGTAAAGCCTAGAAGCCACGGATTGACTGCGTGGGGTTTCCTCTGCCCTTGGATATGTTGGATCGAATGGTTCTTAAGTTGTCACCTTCATGGCAGTTGCCTCTTGACCATGCCGATGGCCTTCCACGATGGGGTGGCTTTGAGAACGTGGGAAAGAGTAAGGGATGGATGAAGAGGCGATCTCAGTGCATTTAGACTAATACCCCGACCCCTCATAGCAGTATTCCTGTGACTGGTGCTGGGAGCATCACCCCCTTCCCTGTCCTAGCTCTCCACCTCACGGAGCAGATGATGGCTGGAAAGGGGATATGGAGGCAGAAGGAAGTTCAGAGAAAGATAAGAAGGGGAAAAGGAAGAATGGAGTCCATGGAGATGAGTGTAGGCACTTGTGTGCCCTAATACGGTGGTTCCCTAGTCAAACGACCCTAGTTGGCCAGAGCTTGAAGATGAAGCTCGGAGACTGGTGGTCAATACTCCTCGCTGAGAATTGAGGACATGCAGGAGTTTAGGAGGATCATGTGAAGCTTTTGGAAGCTTCAGGCTTGTGCGGGGACGAGAAGGGGAATTTTCCCCTATATGCTCCACCGCAATGGCAACCCACGACGACGGCCTACTCGATCTGCAAGAAGGAACCACCGATGGTGAGGTTGAGAGACCGACGGTGTAGTTGCTGACCCAGCAAATCCCATGGAAGTGCTTTCTTGCGGCAAGGAGGCTTGGGGAGCACAGGGTTCCTTGCCGTTCTTCTAGCGTGCGGTGGCGCTCTTGTTTGGAGGAGAACCGAGTCCCGATCGGGGGGACCTTGACTCACGTTTCGTGCGAGGGTGTAAAGAAAAGAGACGAGCGGGGTCAGACCACGTATTGGCCGGTCCAAAGCAGAAGACTAGGTTCATGGGACGTGAATCGGCCGCAACAAGCAAGTGAGCTGCGCCAGCCCTGGAGCCACGTGGCACCCGCCTATTGGACGAAAAAGGTAAACCCCAGATTTAGTCCAGATCTTATATAATTCGTAGAAAATAGCATGTTGATCAAAAAATTACAAACAATATACCAAAATGTTCAGAAAAATGAGTAGAACACAATTAAACCAAAATATTAGACTCTTGATGCATGAATATCAATGATATCTTGTTAGTTTTGAAATGCTTAATTGATAGATAATAAATATCAAATGTTGGCCTAAAATTATGAGAATATGTCAGTAAATCAATATTCATGCTTATAATCTAGTGTATGTCGGTGATTATGATGATGATGCACAAAATCGTGAAATTTACTCCATATGGCTAATTAGGGCTAATAACCCTAATAAAATGCAATAAATACATATGTGCTCTATAAATGATGAAATTCACAAAGAAAGCTCATATCAGTATATTGAACCTCGATTTTAATTATGAGATCATAATGATGAACGAAATCCATGTTATATGAAGATGAACCTTGAAACATGTGATGAAACCCTAATTTGAGTAATACATGTAATTTAGGGTTGATATGTATAAATAATGATATGGAACCTGATATTCAGATTATGTATCCTAATCTGGAACATAACATCAGTTACATAAATCCCACATCAGGATGAAGATAAGACAAATTGTAATGTATATATATCCTAATGAAATAGGCAAACCCTAAAATGGATATAAATAGGGTTAATGATGATGAGAACATGATGATCGTATGTGATCTTGTCTTAACCAGGGGTTTGACCAAGATATACATGACATGAGGAATATGTGATTAGTATATCTCTTGATCAAGGTACGCCATTACCTCTTACTTGGCTTATTATACAATATGCTTGTGTTATGTGTAGTAAAATACTTGGCATATGATATTGGATGAAATGATTGTTCTTGTATGATATGTTGCATGATTTTCCATGATCACTTCTATGAACACATCAAACATGATATATATGTTCCATTATATGAAAGCACCAACTCTTTGGCAGTGTGCTTGGAAGTGACCGAACTCTTTGGTAGTGGTCACATTGTACATATGGAAGCACCAACTCTTTGGTAGTGTGTTTGGACCCAACTCTTTGGTAGTGGTGATAGTGTACATATGATCCAACTCTTTGGTAGTGATCATAAATGCCTTGAGATATATTGGAAAATAAGCTTAAAATATGTGTTCTCTTTTGTTAATGAATATCCTTGTGCAAGTATATGCTTTTCTTATATTCTTCTATTACTGCGAAGTATATTAGTTTTACCTTATTGTCAAGATATGATGAGAGGTAGATAAAAGAAACGTAGGCGTACTCAGTACAATATTCTTGAATATTGTGCTGACGTGTACCACATGTAATCTTTTGTATAGGTTGTGGTTATGCTCTTGAAGATCCAGAATAGTTGAGAGTTGTATGGCGAGCTGATGTACATGTGGACCTGTTGACTTAAGATCATGTAGTTTAGATGTAGTACATGTATATGTATAAGTTTGTTATTCAATGATGTAATAATTCATGTTGTAATTATGTGTTGAATGGTGAACATGTGTGTATGGTTTTATTATTGTTCATGTGCATGTGCTACTGTGTTTCCTTCTGACTCCCTTGATTTTCTTCTTCTTAGACTAGTGTGGGATATTTAAATTGGGATGCTCGTTGAGGTGAGGTTTCAATTTGGATGTCTCACATCAGATTAAGTTTTAGAAAATCTGGGGACATCACAGGTGGTATCAGAGCATCAACAATAGCAAAGCCTGACATTTGCTCATTATGCAACTCAAAACTAAAGAACCTTGAACCTTAATAATCTTTTAGGGTTAGATTGGTCATCTTTTAGAGACTAGATTTGACCTAGCCTCTAGGTTAGCACCTAGATGTCCGAGAACTAGGTCTAGACTGGTGCTTGTTGAGTAGCAAGTCCTTAGATGTCATTCTTTCCTTGTAGTGCAGCGGTATGGGATGTTGCACTATTTGGAAATGACGTGCATCAAGGGAAGAGAAACCCTAGACATATTGTGCAAGTTTTCTAGAGTAACTACACTAGTCTACCCCTTGTTCTCAACCTTTTCACTAGTTTTCATGACACTAGACTCTCTACTATGTGTGGGACACTCATTTCAGGATTTGGCTTTTGATTCTAAATGGATCGAACCTCGATAGTTTTCTCTGACGCTTGCTTTATCAGAGAAAAACTATATAATATTTTATTATGTATATGTATTACAAAAATGTGTCCCCACACATGTACGAGTAGGAGGTGATCATGCAACCTAAGTGAAAGTGAATGACATCAGTCTAGATGAGAGTGTAGTTCTAGATTAGATGTCTAGAGCCTTGTTGGAATATATGATAGATGGAATGGATGAAATAAGTTTTGATGATATGATGTAGGTCCTATATAGATGACATAAGATAATATATGATGATATATGTTTGTCTTTGAGGACTTTAAGTTCAGTTTTGAGGATTTGAGATAAGTTTTAGTGATGCAAGTATGAGTTCTTTTATGAGATGAGATAAGTTAAGTTAAGACAAGGTTGTGATTCAGCATGAGCCTCAAGCTCTTTTACGAAGGTCAGAGAACCTAGACTCCACGATATGAGAAATATGAGATATGTGATATGATATGTCCTAAACTAGACTACTCCTGAGTGATTGAGTTGAGTCACTCTATGCATGATTCCTATAGTTTTCTTGAACCCTAGATGTCCTTGGGAGGACCAAGCCTTAGAGATAGAGAGAGGCTCATTATATATATGTGCATATGCGAACATGAATATGAGTGCCTACCATCTGGGTGAGGGAGAGAGCCCAAGACCCTGGAGGAGGTAGCTATGTTAGTTTCTGTGAAGCCTCATGCTCGGGTTGGTGATTTCCCACATAGGAATCTAGTGGTGTTTATATAAGAGAAATAGAGTTGAGAAATAGTTTTCATTGGTATAGAGATGAGAAGAGTATGTCATATCATGTTTTGGTTTGTGCTTATGTAGCTTGAGCCTATAAGGCCATCCCTAGTGCCAATGAGGTAATCTGAGAACCCTAGACTAAGAGAGAGAAGATAAAGTTTGTATACGAGATACTCATAGAGTTGAGTAAGCTCAGAGAGACTGAGCATGTAACTACCCTCATGATATGGGTTAGGAGAACCTCAGTTGGACTAGATAAAGTCCTGATATATGTTTGATAAGCCACTTATATAAGTTTGTTTAGCACAACCATGATATAATATATGTAAGGATGTGATCTAATCTCTAGACGTGATATATAGACATGATATGATGGAAATCTTGAAATGGTTTAATAGATATGAATGCATAAATGATTAACCATATACACTAATAATGATGATAATGTAATATTGTTGGTTAATCTTGTGATGAAATCACTAGTAAATGTTGCAATTTATTATGAGTAATAAAATAAGATCTTATGAATGGAAAATGTTACCGGAAATGTTAAGCTTAGTGCTTAATAATGATGAAAATATAGTTTGAAAGTTAGCACAACATAATGATTATGAAATCTTGACATGATCTATATGGATAAAGTGAGTTAATGATAATTAAATCCCTCCTAAAAGACATATGTTAATGTTGAATATGTTCTAACTTTTATCTCAATAAAATGTTGATGACACCTTGATGTATGGGTTAACTTGGGTTAACTCCTTGGGAACATGGTAATATGATGTTGAATATTAATGCATGTCTAAAGATAAAGATGCAACCCTAACATATGAGATACGTCATGATGTAACCTAAGCTCTTAAACCATGATATATGATGAGTGGTTCACCCTTGTATCACCTTAGATGTTTGGAAAACATCCTAATAGTTGGGATATAATTCTGGAGCTTTTGACTATGTTGTACATAGGATGATGCCTACATGTGGATGACAGTAAGATAAGGTTTTCCCTGGAAGTATGGTTATGGCTTACTTTCGAGGATGAAAGTTCTTTTTAGATGTATATGATGTGATGGACTTGATTTTTGGCTTAATTTCGAGGACGAAATATCTTTTAAGGTGTGTAGGATGTGAAGGAGTGGACTTTTGGAATCCTTATACTTCTAGCGAATTCATGCATGTCGAGTTTCTATGAGAATTCCTAATGTTTTTGCCAAAGTTTGGAAGTCAAATGATATTGATATCATGATTAGGATCTTTATGATTATGCCTTTTGAAGTATTTAAGTGGATGATTGAATAATTGTCTTTTGACACTAAATTTGAGTAGAAAATAGTTTGAGTGGTGAGGAAGCAATGGTTAAAATTTGGTGACAATTGGATATTCCTAGAAGGAGTTATGAAGGTTTGCAATTTGAAAAATAATAGACATTTTTTTTCTTTTTGAGGATTTATAGACCTAAGTTGGGTTTAATAAGTGTCACACCCCTTTTGGTTTTTGGATGGGCGCATGGCCTTTCTTTTTCTCGTAGACCCAGTAGTTGCACCCAAGCAGTTCAGTAAAGCCTAGAAGCCATGGATTGACTGCGTGGGGTTTTCTCTGCCCTTGCATATGCTGGATCGAATGGTTCTTAAGTTGTCACCATCATGGCAGTTGCCTCTTGACCATGTCGATGGCCTTCCATGATGGGGTGGCTTTGAGAACGTGGGAAAGAGTAAGGGATGGATGAAGAGGCGATCTCAGCACATTTAGACTAATACCCCGACCCCTCACAGAAATATTCTTGTGACTGGTGTTGGGAGCATCACCCCCTTCCCTGTACTGGCTCTCCACCTCACGGAGCAGATGATGGATGGAATGGGGATATGGAGGCAGAAGGAAGTTCGGAGAAAGATAAGAAGGGGAAAAGGAAGAATGGAGTCTGTGGAGATGAGTGTAGGCACTTGTGTGCCCTATACGGTGGTTCCCTAGTCAAATGACCCTAGTTGGCCAGAGCTTGAAGATGAAGCTCAGAGACTGGTGGTCAGTACTCCTCAATGAGAATTGAGGACACGCAAGAGTTCAGGAGGATCATGTGAAGCTTTTAGAAGCTTCAAACTTGTGCAGGGACGAGAAGGGGCCTTTTCCCCTATATGCTCCACCGGAATGGCAGCCCACGGCGACATCCTACTTGATCTGCAAGCAAGAGCCACCGATGGTGAGGTTGAGAGACCGACGGTGTAGTTGCTGACCCAGCAAAGCCCATGGAAGTGCTTTCTTGCGGCAAGGAGGCTTGGGGAGCACAGAGTTCCTTGTCGTTCTTCTAGTGTGTGGCGGCGCTCTTGTTTGGAGGAGAACAAAGTCCCGATAGGGGGGACCTTGACTCGCGTTTCGTGCAAGGGTGTAAAGAAAGAGACGAGCGGGGTCAGACCAAGTATTGGCCGGTCCAAAGCAGAAGACCGGGTTCATGGGACGTGAACCGGCCGCAGCAAGCAAGTGAGTTGCGCCAGCCCTGGAGCCACGTGGCGCCCGCCTATTGGCCGAAAAAGGTAAACCCCCAGATTTAGTCTAGATCTTATATAATTCATAGAAAATAACATGTTGATCAGAAAATTACAAACAATATACCAAAATGTTCAGAAAAATGAGTAGAACACAAGTAAAGCAAAATATCAGGATCTTGATGCATGAATATTGGTAATATCTTGTTAGTTTTGAAATGCTTAATTGATAGATAATAAATATCAAATTTGGCCTAAAATTATGAGAATATGTCAGTAAATCAATATTCATGCTTATAATCCAGTGTATGTCGGAGATTATGATGATGATGCGCAAAATCATGTAATTTACTCCATATGGCTTATTAGGGCTAGTAACCCTAATAAAATGCAATAAATACATACTTGCTCTATAAATGATGAAATTCACAGAGAAAGCTCATATCAGTATATTGAACCTTAGTTTTAATTATGAGATCATAATGATGAATGAAATCCATGTTATATGAAGATGAACCTTGAAACATGTGATGAAACCCTAATTTGAGTAATACATGTAACTTAGGGTTGATATGTATAAATAATGATATGGAACCTGATATTCATATTATGTATCCTAATCTGGAACATAACATCAGTAACATAAATCCCACATCAGGATGAAGATAAGACAAGTTTTAATGTATATATATCCTAATGAAATAGGAAAACCCTAAAATGGATATAAATAGGGTTAATGATGATGAGAACTTGATGATCGTATGTGATCTTGTCTTAACCAGGGGTTTGACCAAGATATACATGACATGAGGAATATGTGATTAGTATATCTCTTGATCAAGGTACGCCATTACCTCTTACTTGGCTTATTATACAATATGCTTGTGTTATGTGTAGTAAAATACTTGGCATATGATATTGGATGAAATGATTGTTCTTGTATGATATGTTGCATGATTTTCCATGATTACTGCTATGAACACATCAAACATGATATATATGTTCCATTATATGAAAGCACCAACTCTTTGGCAGTTTGCTTGGAAGTGACTGAACTCTTTGGTAGTGGTCACATTGTACATATGGAAGCACCAAATCTTTGGTAGTGTGCTTGGACCCAACTCTTTGGTAGTGGTCATAGTGTACATATGATCCAACTCTTTGGTAGTGATCATAAAGGCCTTGAGATATAATGGAAAATAAGCTTAAAATATGTGTTCTCTTTTGTTAATGAATATCCTTGTGCAAGTATATGCTTTTCTTATATTCTTCTGTTACTGCCAAGTATATTAGTTTTACCTTATTGCCAAGATATGATGAGAGGTATATAAAAGACATGTAGGCGTACTCAGTATAATATTCTTGAATATTGTGCTGACGTGTACCGCATGTAATCTTTTGTATAGGTTGTGGTTATGCTCTTGAAGATCCAGCATAGTTGAGAGTTGTATGGCGAGCTGATGTATAGGTGGACCTGTTGTCTTAAGATCCTGTAGTTTAGATGTAGTACATCTATATGTATAAGTTTGATGTTCAATGATGTAATAATTCATGTTGTAATTATGTGTTGAATGGTGAACATGTGTGTATGGTTTTATTATTGTTCATGTGCATGTGCTACTGTGTTTCCTTCTGACTCCCTTGATTTTCTTCTTCTTAACCTAGTGTGGGATATTTAAATTGGGATGCTCGCTGAGGTGAGGTTTCAATTTGGATGTCTCACATCAGATTAAGTTTTAGAAAATTCGGGGACGTCACAGCTGCAATAGCAAGCATGATCCTGATGGACTTTACCATGGCCACTAGAGAAAAGGTTTCATCATAGTCAACACCTTGAACTTGTCTGAAACCCTTTTCAATAATTTTCCCTTATAGGATGAAACTTTTCCATCCACTTTGGTCTTTTTATTGAAGACCCACTGTCACCCTATGGGTTTTACCTCTTTAGTTGGATCAACCAAGGTCTATACATTTTTGCTATGCATGGATTCCATCTCAGATCTCATGGCATCAAGCCAGTTTTAGACTTTGTTCCCTCTATAGATATCTTGATAGGTTATTGGCTCATCATCTATGACCAATTCACTACCTTCCTGAGTCACAAGATATCCAAATCTTTTAGGTTTAAGGAATGTCCTATGAGATCAACGAGGTTCCTGTGTTAGTTAAGGAATTTGAGACTCCACAACATCTTGTGATTCTCTTGGTTCCTCTTGTCCATCTATCGATTCTATGTTCTCTTTTTGGTCTTGAACCTCTTCAAGTTCCACTTTCCTCCCATTGATTCCTTTGGAAATGAAATCCATCTCAAGGAATGCAACATCCCTGGCAATAAACACTTTATTATCATATTGGGAATGAAGACAATATCTTCTTGTCTCTATAGGATATACAACAAAATTAAATTTATCAGATTTTGGACCAAGCTTATCAGAAAACATTCTCTTAACATAAGCTTGACATCTCGAAATCCTCATAAAAGACACTTTGGGATATTTCCCATGCCATATCTCATATAATATCTTTTAAGCTAATTTAGATGGTACATAGTTTAGTGTAAATGCGGAAGTCTCTAGAGCATACCCCCATAAGGTAGTTGGAAGCTCAGCTAAACTCATCATTGACCGCACCGTATCTAACAATGTGTGATTCCTTTTTTTTGACACCCCATTATGCTATGGTGTTCTAGGTGGAGTCCATTGGGATACAATCCCATGGGCCTTAAGAAGTTCTCAAACTCTTGGTTTAAGTATTCTCCACCTCGATCAGAATGAATTTATTTAATACTTTTGCCAAGTTGGTTCTATACTTCATCAATAAACTCCTTGAACTTTTCAAGAGTTTTTGACTTATGTTTCATTAAATAAACATAGCCATACCTAATAAAGTCATCAGTGAAGGTAATGAACTATTGATACCCACCTCTATAAGTTGTTCTAAAAGGTGCACACATTAGTATGTATGAGTCCTAATAGATCATTGTCCCTTTCATAGTTACCAATGAAAGGGGTCTTAGCCATCTTGCCCAATAAACAAGATTCACATATCTCCATTGATTCTAGATCAAGAGAGTCTAGATAGCCATCCTTATGGAGTCTAGATATGTGATTCTCATTTATGTACCCTAGAAGACAATGCCAAAGGTATGATTTATTTGAGTTGTTGAGTTTTAGTCTTTTGGTATTTATGTTGTATATATTTGTCTTTAGCTCTAACAAATAAAGACCATAAGACATTAGGGCACTTCCATAAAAGATACCATCTTTTGAAATAGAATAACGACCATTTTTAATATGGAATTCAAATGCATCATTTTCCATACAAGATATATAATTTATCTTTCTATTTATAGAAGGTACATAATAGTAGTTCCTTAACTCTATTACAAGCCTTGTGGGTAGAGATATACTATAGGTTCCAACTGTGTTGGCCACAACTATTGCTCCATTAACAACTCACTATTTCACCTCACATTTTCCCAAAGGCCTACTTCCTTTCTGATCATCCATATGAGAACATATGTGAGATCCACATCCAGTATCTAGTACCCATAATTAAGAATTATATAGGTTTATCTCAATAACTTATATACCTAAAGTGGAGATCACCATCACCATCTTCTTCTTCCTAAAATCCTTCAAGTACAAAGGATAAGTTCCTCTTGTACTTCTCTTTCTCCTTATCTTGACTGATGAAGATTTGGATTTGAGATCGACCTCAGAACTCTTCTCAGCCTTGCTTTTATCCTTGGACTCGGCTCCGTGTATCATTATCATGGGCTTGTCCTTCTTCAATTTTGCATTAGCATGATTCAACATGGCAAGCAAGTCTGACATGTGGTCAACCCCATTATTCACATGATGACATGCAATAAAGCGACTATATGATTTTGGGATTGAATTTAGACTCATTTCTATGGCCAAATCTTGGCTCAAGATGAATCACAATTCTTCAAGATGATACACATGTCCAATAATATTGAGTACATGTTCTTCTACTGAGGTTCCCTCTGTTAGCTTAGACTCAAGTAGCACCTTTATGATATTGTCCCTTTCTTGCTTTGTAAGACCAAGTGTCACTTTCTTAAGATGTGTTACCATCTCAAGAACACTCATGTCCTCGAACTACTCATGAAAATCATAGTTCATGCAGCTAAGCATAAGGTACTTTATCTCTAAGGCATCGTTGGCATTCTTCTAGTAAGCATCTACTTGCGCCCTACGTGCATAAAGAGAATGTATTTTTCGCACTGGTTTATCAAGGATGTAGAGCTTTCACTCTTCATTGAGAACCCTTCTCAATGTCCAAAACTAGTCGTGGAAATTTCTCCTTCTTAAGGATCAATCACAATATGGATTTGTTCGTCATTTGATTCTACAATAGAAAATTTGCATTTCTCAAAAACTTTTGATTTGATCTAAAAAAATTGTCAATATTAATTACGTCTTTAATTATTATTTCTCCCACTATTTTATTTCAAATTGATAGCCCTCACATATCAATTTGGAATATTGTAGTGTACAATAATATAGTGGGCCAGATATAAAATAATTCAACTGTGGCCTGCTCAAAACCACAAAGCACAGTCAATTACCAAGGTAGGCAACTTTTACCAATTGCATCATATGAAATTCTAGATAGATGTTATGTGCAACTCCTTGCCATTCTCATCTACATGCTATTGGACTTATATGCTCTAAGAATCACTAGTTTAAGCCTGAACCAATAGAAAACATGATAGATATGCACCCTACAAAAGC